>CAXIVR010000001.1:327532554-328050054 GCA_964035755.1 Teleogryllus oceanicus | reverse complement strand
GTCAATATTTTAATACTTAAACCGATGATGTTATTGCATATTTGGGTATCAATGATTTGAATTCTTTAAATTTTGCGTCCTTGCTTTCTTTTCACCAAATGCAATAGACCAATGTTCAAAATAGTAAGAAATCTGCTCTTGTTTAAGAGTGAAATCTGATCGACCTCCATGGGTTACGTATGCATTGAAAATTGATACCTTTATTTCATTTTCTCTTCTACTTTTCCGCAAGGATATAATTTTCCCCTTGTCATTATACAAGATGCCACAATTCGATTCCGAAGGGATTCAAATCAGGCATCAGTAGAAATCAAGAGGATTCAGATCGGGTGAGCGTGGTGACCAAGCAATTGGACCACCTCTCTACCGATTAGGAAACATTCGATTTAGATCGATTCGTCGATAGATCGATTCGATCGTTAGATCGTTAGATCGTACAGTCGATTGATGTGTCGTCGTACTGTACGATTGAAGTGTACAGGAGCAGCGCCATGCAAGAAGTGAGCGTGTTGGCGACTGATAAGTGGAGTGTTTTCATAAACATGAGGTACTGTGTATTTCAGGAAATTTGTGTACGTATGCTCAGTAAGCCTGTTTACAAGTATATAGTGTCCAAATAATCTATCACCAACGATACCGGCCTACATGTTGAGGGAGAACCGCACCTTGTGACGAGATGAAAGAGTTGCACGTGGGTTTTCATACATGCTGATTGTGGAAATTTGTAATGCCATCTCGTGTGAACTGTGCTTCATCTGTAAATAATACTATGGTAGGAAAGTTCGAATTTGCACCATACTGTTGCAAGAACCATCGACAGAACCACTCGCTCATGCAAGGGTAAATGCTAGTGACAGTGCCGTTGCAAATTATAAGGATACAACTGATACATATGCAACAGTCTCCAGTCAATCGCATGAAGAACATTCACTGACAACTAACCTTCGTGTGCTGATAGAAGTGTCCACAGCGTCCAGAATCTCCTCCTCTACACTTGGAGTTGTAGATCACGGTTGTCAACATAAAATAACAAACAAAATAGATTTTTGTGGAAAATTCGCTGCGACACGATTTCATAACTTTCTCTTATGTAGTCGAAAGAGCGTGAAAGTGAAAATACTTAATAGTGGGAATTCTGATTCGGTGTTGTTGGCGTTCTTACGCAAAGAAATAAAAGATGTCATCTTCGTCAACATAGTATTTTTATTCAGATAGCCGGCTTTCGACGGCTTTGCCGCCATCATCAGTCTCGCTGCTTTCGGCAAAAGTCGGTAGACTGTCTACCGTCTGCCCAGTCTACCGACTTTTACCGAAAGCAGCGAGACTGATGATGACCGCAAAGCCGTCGAAAGCCGGCTATCTGAATATAAATACTATGTTGACAAAGATGACCTCTTATTTCTTGTCTTATCATTAATGAAATGAAAATAGGTTTAGAAAGATATTGTATCCCTGATATTAACTATACCTCTTGCAGTGTCAATTGCAAATGTGCTGGGCAAGCAGACAATGAATTCGGAATTGCTCCATCCCGTTATCGTTGTCCACTGGTATATGTTTAATTCATTTGGTATGCACTGAAGTGAAGGCTGCATAAAAATGAGTACGAAGTTGGAACCCATTTCTCTCTCCGCACCGCTCTAATACATGCTTGCCTTCTTGTCTTTCTCACTGGGAAATCTAAACATGAGAAAGAAATGACATGAACTTTGCAACCATGTATCCTCCCCAGTCCTCGTGTCCAGTCGGCTGGACAGTTTTTATGTTTCTTTTCTCCACTTCCGTTTGGATTAAAGTATTGGAAATCGTGTGATTATCAAGCTGGACAACTTAATTATGAATGAGATTTTTTGTTTACGTGCCACTACTGTGAATATTGGCTGCACTGCAATCTTCAAAATGGCGCCGAGAGGGAAGGTCGTCAGCGCAGGTGAGTTGATGTTATAATTTTTTATTAGGTTAATACATATTACATTAAAAAGAATGGAGTGTGTAATGATTCTACAATATTATAATTATGTTTTGTTGCATTTAATGTTACGCAACTCCATTATAATATAACAAATACTTAACCTAAAACTTTGGGTCCAGCCGACTGGACATTTGGATTCAGTTCATGTAACTGGCGTGACATAACCTCAGAATGCATTTTTTTTGTAACTACGTAGAGACTTTCGTCTTTTCAGATTTTTAGTGTTTAGAATATCCAGATTATAAATGTACAAACTGATTATTAAATTGTTCAATAAACATTATATTAAATATATATTAAACATAATATAATATTAAACAAATATTTTAATCGTCTGTTACGTCAACTGAAAGAGTACATAAAATTTGTTTTGCAGTGATGGAGAGCAACCGAAAATTAAGTGATGAAGAGCTTATTGAACTCCTTGAAGCAAGTGATTTTGAAGGTGCATCATCTGATGATGTGGAAGACAGTGAGTTTCAAACTTGTTCTGTTAGCGAAAACGATATGTCAGATGACAGAAGAAAATACAGAATCACATACACCTAAGGTATGTTTCCTGAAAGTGTTCGTTTAGCAAGAATCTGTTACTGATTTTGACCATTTATTATTGATAAGTTTACATTAAAATAGATACATTGTTGTATCAAAATGCAATATCCCGTTCCAGAACAACAAGACAGAATCTAAGAAAAGCCGCCCTCTAAAATGGAAAGCTACAAAATTTGATCCGGATGTTTATTTAGTTGATGATGACGAATGGAATGTGGAAGAACGGATCTCCTGGTCTCCTCTTGATTATTTTAATGAATATTTTGATGATTCATTCTGGAACCTTGTATCAGATCAAAGTAACAGGAGAGCTCTTCAGGCTAACCTGTCAAAACCTTTGAGAGCCACTGCAGAAGAATACAAGAAATTAGTCGGGGCCCATGTAATTACAGGTGTTATGAAACTAACTCTGCCGAGGCTTTATTATCGACCAGGTTTGAAAGTTCCAGCTGTGACACAAATTCCTAGAGACAGATCTTTTACACTCAGAAATTATATTCACTTTGTTGACAATTTGTCTGTACGCAAAGACAACAATTGCAAATAAACAAAAAACTTTTTTTCTATTTCTGGAGAAAAAAGTTGTGATTCTTATAGTAATTTCAAAGGTGAATCCAAATCTGATTTCTGATTTCAGATTTCAGTTTTCTCTGTCAGGGATAGTTTAACCGGAATTCTATTTTTTATCTTATGATATTCTACAAAAGTAAACTGATTTTTCGGAATTCAAGAAATAGCAATAAAATAATTTACAGTGATCGTGATCACTGATTTCAGTTACATAATTTAACTCTACCATATTAGGGAAGCCGAGGAAGGTGCTGTCAGAGGTAGTATTCACAAAAGAATTCACTTTGTAGCATGTATTGTAAATAAAGGCTGCAATATGTGAAATATATGAAAAAGAGAAAATGACACAAATGTGGCAACAACAATTTACATATATTATTTTTTTCTTTTGTAACAAGTATCTTTCTTGTCTCGAATGATACTCCAGCAATAGTCAGCCAACATTGTAGGCATCCACTTCCCTTCGTACCTTTTTTCAATGGTGGATATGTCTTTATGGAATGTCTCTCCGTGTTGGTCTGATACATCGCTGCAGCTCTCTCGGAAGAAGTCAATATGAGAGTCCATGAAATGTCCTTTTGCAGACATATTGCAGCCGAGTTCTTGATAAGCTGTGATCATTTGATGCACTATTTCCTAGTAATTTGCAGCTCTTTTTCTTCCAAGGAAGTTTACTGATACCTTCTTGCAACATTGCCATGCTCGTGCTTCTGCGTCAGTGAGGCATTTTTCAAAATGCTCTATCTATTTGGAGTTCTCTCATCTGAGGGCCTACAAATACACCTTTTATCTTTGCTGATGAAAGACGAGGAAATTTGTCAGCGAGATAGGTAAACCCTTCGCCAGTTGGATCCATCGCCTTTACAAATTGTTTCATTAATCCAAGTTTGATGTGAAGGGGTGGTAGAAGTATATATTCACAAGCTACCAGGCTTTGACGTTGGACATTTCCCCCCCCCCCTACTTTCCAATTTCGTTCCGGCCATTTCTTACTTATGTAGTGGGAGTTTCTGTCGCGACTATCCCACTCGCAAAGAAAACAAGCATATTTTTTGTAGCCTTGTTGCATGCCTAACAACGCAATTACTTTGAAATCGCTGCATATCTTCCATTTATGCTCACTGTATGTGTGTAATTTGAGAATATTTTCTAAGATGTCGTAACTTTCTTTAACCAAACTGCCATATGCGATTGGGACAGAAGGCATTTTATTTCCATTGTGGAGCAAAACACCCTTGAGACTCAGTTTCGACGCATCTATAAAGAGTCTCCAATCCTCTGGACTGTCTTTGAAGTCGAGTGCTTTCATAAGACCTCCAACATCATTTCAGAAGGTCAGTGTCCCGTCGCTTGCAAAGTAGGAAATGAAAAATACGTTCTCTGTGTCTAAAGTCGCTGATATTGGTACTTCGGTGGAGAAGATTATATTCCTGTAACCTCGAACCAAGCAGTTCTGCCTTTTGTTTACTTAGTCTTATGTCACGCACTAAATCATTTAATTCTGCTTGTGTTAATAAATGAGGCGTTGAAGAACATGTGCCCTGATACAGAGGGTCATGTCTGTCATAAGATGTCATATCTTCATTGCCATCACTGTTATCTATGTCTTCACCTGCTTGTCTTGTGGGAACTGGAAGACTTTCAGTGTGTGGAACTGGCCTTCGCTCAGAAGGTAGGTCCGGGTAAACAATGTGTTTCTTTGACTTCTTGTTTGTAAAACCCCGAATTTTCGTCACACAAAAATAACAGTCTGATATATGGTATTTTGGTTATCGCAATACCATAGGTACAGCAAATAACATGGTATTTTCTTTTACTTTCCACCAATTAATTAATTTACAAGAACAAGTTGCGCAACATATATGTGGCGCCCATTCTTTATCTTGATCTCCAACGGCTATTCCAAAATACTGCTTCCTTAGCCTTCCTTATAATGGGAGAAATAATCTTCCCGTTTCTTGCAAATGTGAATTCTCCGCAGATATAGCAAAAGTTGTCGGGAGTATACATGTAGGAACGCCGACGAGACATTTTCTAGAAAAATCAAAATTATATCATTATAATCTTTAATTCATGCTGTACAAAGACATTCTTATTTACTCATTTCCTTCTTATCCACTTACTTGTTACTTTCTGTACACCACAAAACAAAGGTCACTTTAAACGTTGTCACACTTGAGGCTTCACACTTGTGGTTTCCTGACAATGACTGATAGGTTAGGTTTCGGGTAACCAGTGTTTATGAAAGTTCTCAATCGAGAGCGGCGTATCAACATCTGAATACTAAAACATTTGACATGAATACAGAAATCAATGTTGTCAACTGTTATTTGCAAAATTTCCCTCAATTTATGGGAAAAAATGCCTTTTTCATGATATAAAAGTTAAAATTACTGAAAAACTATTCCTGACCGACATTTTGATGTCAGATATGAGCTTCCCGTTGTAAATTCACTTAGAATCACATACTTTTATCACAGAAATAGAACCCTTGTAGAACAATGTTATCGATGTTGTAAAAATAAAGTGCAATTCTCTCCCTCTGAGTAAAATCTCAGTATTGATGAACAGACTATCCCATTTTCAGGGACCACAAGTCTCAAACACTATGTAAAAGGTAAAAAAAATCCTGTGGGTTTGAAAAATTTTGTCATGGTTCCCCACAAGGACTTGTGTTTGATTTCTTTTTTCACCATGGAGCTAATACTTGGCCTGATTGAAAGCCTTTGCAAGATTTAGGAATTGGTGGCTCTGTTGTTTACAAGCTAACTGAAAATGTCAAAAGAGGCCACGTAATCTATTGTGACATATTTTACATCTGTTCCACTTTTCCAACATTTGTCTTAGAAAGGAATTCTTGCAGTTGGCACCATTCAAGCAAACAGAGTTTCAAAAGGTGCACGTCAGAAGCTTCATTCAGATGCAGAGCTTGTAAAAAAAGGAAGAGGTTACGAAGAACTGGTTTGTGAAGACGATAAAATAAGTGTGCTAAAATGGATGGACAATCGTTCAGTTCTTATGGCTACTACAGTAACGGGAACTAAGCCACTCCAAAATGTAAGGAGATGGGATAAAAAAGAGAAAAACTATATGCTTGTTCCATGTCCCAAAACAGTAGTTTACTACAACTCGTCTATGGGAGGTGTTGATCTTTGTGACAGACTTATTTCTTACTACAGAATTAGCATGAGAACACGTAAATGGCCTGTTCGAGTTTTCTGGCACTTCATTGACCTTGCCATTATAAATTCATGGATCCTATATAAGATGGACCAATTGTCTAGTGGAGTGAAGCGCCAAGAAATCATGGATCCTTTAAGCTTAAAAATTTACATAGGTGAATTCCTTTCTACAGATGCTACTGGAAATGCTCTGAAGAGGAGAACTCCTCTCCAGACTCTAGATATCAAGCAAACCGGTGATCATCAAGCCACTGTGAACAAAAAGAATAGAATGCCAATGGCTATTCCAATAAGAGACAGCCGCAAGACAGGAAACGCGCACCTTCCAATCTGTGCAGTGCAGGACAACAATTCATGAGATGTAGAAATATTAACTGCACTGGATAAACACGTTTCAAATGTATTTCATGTGATGTTTTTCTCTGCATCAACAAGGACAGACAGTGTTTTTTTTAATTTCACACATGATTTTCAGAATTTATTTGAAAAAAATTATTATGAGTATATTTGGTAGTAGTATTAAAGTACACTCATATATGAAAAATATTTATCGATACTAAAAATTATACATTACTGATAAAGGACAATAAATATATAAATTTAAAAGTGGAATCCACTATGTTATTCCCACGTCATATAATCCTTGGTGTTCCCTGTACATACCAAGCTGGAACCTGATGTTCAGTCTACTGGACATGAAATTTCTAAAAATTGGAAATATTAAATTTCCGAATAAAATATTTTTATATTCGTAATGATCATTTAAGTCAGAAAAGTCTATTTATTTTCTTCAAATCGAAAAAAATTTTTTATTTGGAATGAGGAGGAAACTGTCTCATTTTATAAATAACACCAATATAAATAAATACAACGGTTCTATACATTATTAATCACCGAACCAAGAGAGTATGTAAGTGAACTCCTTTACCTGAAGAACGACATTTATTTCGCGATTTGCAATACCTGACCTGCTGGTGCAGCCATAAGCAGAACCAATTACAATTTTAACACACTGAAAGCTTAAACCATTAAAAAGAAGATAAGGGTAAAAAGCACCTGTCAATATACAATTTAATGATGCCTTTGTTTACAATTTTCAATTATGCTTTGCCATTATACTCACCTTGAAACATACCCAAATAATATATTTCTGTGGAAAAACATTTTAATAAATTTTGTACCTCAAGAACAAAAGTAAATAACTCGCGGTAAAGCGGAAAGCAAAGGAACAAACCGAAAGCAAGTAGCTTACAACCCGTGTACATTGAGATGCAACGTGCTACATGCGACACACTGGCAATATTGTGTGGAAACAGCAACTCGCCAGGCTCAGTCACTATGAGAAACGCGGCCGTTCAACGCAAAGATATCTCATAAGCTGGTGAGTTGTTTACTATCCCACGCTCCTGTATTTATGGGGGGGGATCAAGCTCCCGAGGTGGGCTTCTGAAGAGAGCTCTTATGATAGTACAGGTACACAGGCTGGTATCTGGATACGCCGGAACGCAATGTACTCCTTCTTCCATGACCTGAGTGAGGCCGGCTTACCATCTCGTGGCTTACAAGCTTTCCATGTTGGTACCGGAGTTCTTTTACGTCACTCACTGCCGCGGAGCAATATTCCTTGCTAATATTCACGAGTAGCTAGTACTGCCACGCCGAATTCAACCGGGGACCACTCGGGTTGTTACACTTGGGGAGAGGGGGAACGGGGCCTCCTCCCGTCTCCTCACTGCAGTCAACTTTAAGCTAACGATGCGAGTTCCACTAGGAATGTGGGAACCCGTGCGGGAGATTCTATTTCCCCACCAGAACTTTTACAATCTATGTAGGACCAAAAGAAAAGGCTATGGTCGCCATCCCACACGCAGGGTCTATGCGGGACTACCTGGAATCGACCTGGATTGTGACGCGGGGCTACCTGAATTGTGACGATACGGGCATTTAGCACCAGCCGTGTAGCTGAAACACCCATCTTGTGTGTTCACGCGCCGCTGTTGTGTGTACGTATCACAAGGCGCGTCCGTCAACCTTGAAGCACTGAAGGCAGCAGAGGCCCACGTAGTTTTTGGCAATTGGTGGGCCGCAGGTCGAGAAATTGTTGAGCTGTTAACTCATTCGAGGCCAAAGACGGGCACAGCCAGTCTTCTCTCCCCCCCCCCCCAAGTCGTTCTGAACGAAGAATGGAAGCTTGACGGTATTCACTTAATACCAATTGTTTTCTATCGATATTATAACCTGACAAAGCATAGTACAGAACTGGCAATGAGGGCAGCACTGTGCTTTGTTTTACTTCAGGAGAAATTGGTATACTCCGTGCAAATAAAAACACTGTTATAGACCAAGGCTTGAAGACGTATCTATGGCCCTGTTGTAATGCAATCCTATATATTCAACAATACCCGTATACATTTTACTTTCCAAATTACCTTCATATGGAATTCGTGGTATTGCTCTAGACTGGTTAGGTTCGTACCTTAAACAACGATCTCAGAGAGTTGAAATACCTTACTGGAATGATGGAACATTACGTACGCACCTTTCCGACTCTTTGCCCGTTGCATGTGGAGTTCCTCAAGGATCGATTTTAGGCCCTATTCTGTTCCTACTTTACGTAAACGATATGCCCTCGACGATTCTAAACGGAAGAACGGTTCTCTTTGCGGATGATACGAACATCCTTTGCAATAAAGAAACCGTAAATAGTACAATATCAGATGTTTCAAACTGGTTCCGAAATAACAAATTAATAGTAAACGAAAAGAAAACGGTTTTAATGCAGTTTTCCATTTCAAATAAACAATTCTGTGCTCCATTGAAAATGAACGTGTACCATTGACTGATGTTAAGGCAACAAAATTTTTAGGCTCAATTCAGTCAAACCTTAAATGGAACGTCCATGTAAATGAATTGAACACAAAATTAAGTTCATTATGCTACGCGTTCAGAATTCTTGCGAATTCAGTTAGCCTTCATACTGCTCGTTGAGTATACTTCGCGAATGTTCATTCCCGCCTGAGATATGGCATAATATTCTGGGGAAATACATCTTATAGCTCCCAGACTTTTAGATTCAAAACGAATTGTACGAATAATAAGCAAACGCGTTCAGAATTTCAGCCTCTCTTCATTAATCTAGAATTCTACCATTACCGTGTCTTTTATTTACGAATCAGTGGTTTTGTAAAAATGACTTGCTCAAGGGCGGAATATTTTTCAGAAAATGCCGAAGTCTATTACTATAACACTCGACGTAGAAATCATATTCATCAAGTGACAGTATCAACAGCTCATTACAAAAAATTCACATACAATACATGTACATTATTTTACAGCACTTTGCCAGATGACATTAAACGATTAAATTGAATAGAAAAGTTTAAATCCCAAGTGAAATCGTTTCTGCTGCATAACTGTTTCTATACAATTAGAGACGATACTGAGCATCACAAGAAAAGTAACATTAATTTTAACAATGATACTTAATGCATTATTTTCCATTTGGACTGTATAAATGAGTATAAACAACCTGTAACAACTATTGTACTACAGTTTCCGGGTCAATGACCCCCATCTCGATCAGGTTTTTCGTCCAGTTTCCCTGATCCATTGAGCAAATGCTGAGATGGCCCCTTGTTTTGCTTCTGGACATAAATAACTTCATTTTCTGTGCACGTCTTCTAGAATTCAGTGGGAAATACAATTATTCAAATTATCGTTTCCATGTTGTCGCGGCAGGAAGAAATAAGAGCCAAAATTTATTGCTTATTTATCTTTGAAAATAGATTTTATTACATAGGAGTATTTTTGTTTTTTTTCTCCCTTTCAAAATTCAAAATTTATTGCTTGTTCATCCTTGAAAATAGATTTTATTACATGGGAGTTTTTGTTTTTTTTTCTCCCTTTCAAAAATTCTAAATTTAAGTAGTATATGACTTAGTGTAGGGATCACAGAATTTTGAAAATGTGCACACAATTCACTTTTTCCCATAGCACGTCATACGCAGTTTTTAACTGTTTTTTGACGTAAAATAAACAAACAACAACACCCGTGATAATCCATTTAAAATCACGGGAAATGACTCCTTCGATAATTCTATTAATAAATATTGATAACGATATGAAGAATGGAAGTATTTTGAGTCCCTAATATAACCGCATATTCTACTTATGCTACACAACAAATTCAACAACATAGTGCACGATATTATTTGATTTAATGAAAAATATTCACGAATTTCTTGTTTAACTTCCAGTCTCATAAAATACAGCGTAATGTATGTTTCAAATCGTTAATGAGTGATCAAATTACTAAGTGTTTTCTGCGTAATTGATGTAACGTTTGTACGGAAAATAATCTGAAGAAAAAGTAATTGAAGTGATTAATAAACCCGGCAACAGATGGTTGGGTCAGTGAGACCCACAAGGTAGCAAAAACGTCAGCCAAATACATACTGATAGCACCACTAGCCTCTTCGTCTCTCTACCTTTCTTTTATTTTCAAATGTAACGTTTAGAGTGACAGTTTTTGCCGTATGAGTTGTATACGGGATCTTGTGCTTAATTTGTTTCGTGCCTGGTCTCTCAGACCCAACCCATCCGTTCGTGTAACTTTAATCTAGTATGTACGTATTAGAGTTTTAGAAGAATTCATTATTTCGATGTTGAGAATGTTATTTTTGTGAATATTATGTATAAATAAAGTCAAATTGAAATGTAATTTTTAGAAGTGAGTCAAATTTCCAGAGGAATGACGAGGATAGTATTAGGGAGGCTTGATTGTACTCCTTAAATTTACTAAACATGTTTTGATAAGAATAATAAATCATCATCTTCCTTTCAGAGATTAGGCATGAATGCCCGTTCCGTCTTCACTTGCACTTCAGCTCTATTATCTCTTCCTGGAAAATCCTTCCTAATAAATATAAAATATATTAACAAGAATCATGAAGTCCTCAAACAATGATACAAGCAAAATATTTTCTATGTAATTTTTTTTAACCCGGGTCTCTCAGACCCAGCCTATCCGTTCGGGTTACATTTTTCCACACATCCGTCGCCGTGTTATTATTACGCTCTATGTAATGCAAACATGTTTTAATACTTTGGAACAGAAACATGAATACACCAGACTATACCATCCCGGTGCTAAAGCGCGACACAGCTGTCACTGTTGGTATTTCTCAGATGCGCCGGTGTCTCTTTAATCCTTCACGTCGCTTGATCGAGTTATACGTTCTCTTTGAATGTTTTTGTAAACACGCGGGATCGTGTTGTTGTCTTTGCTACCATAGCTGCTGTAAGGTGTGTTCAGAATGATATATTTGTGGAATCGGAAGAGTTTTCTGTGTAGGGGACCGATGTGACGAGAAATTATACAATGAAACGGGTGAAGTTGGTGACGTGATGTAAATAGTGAAAGTAGTGAAGACACAGACGAAACGGAGGAGAAGGAGAGCGAAGGAACGTGTTGCCACTGATGCTGAAAATACTCCGACAAAAATAAATTTCACTAGTCAGTTCGGAGTAAATCCACTAATTTCAAGACGCCGGTCTAGTAGTTTAACTGAACATGAAATAATGCTTAGACGAATATTTTTGGACAAAAATTGTCAGTGAAACGAGCAGGTATGCTCGAGAGTTAATATTAGCTTTTGGCGATTCAACTTCAGTAAGGTGGTGTTACGGATCTGTAGATGAAATTAAGGCGTATTTTGCCCTAAAGCCACTGATGCCACAGAATAAGAGATCAATCATTACTGGTGTACCAGAAAAAAATGTATTTTCTCATATTTGGAGAAACAATACTTATAAACAGATTCATGTTGATTCCTAGATATTTACATTTTTCATCCTCCTAACATAACGAAAAAAAGTAGATCAGATGTTGATTTGATGTTGGAATCATTCAAGAAATGTTTTGCACCAGGTAAAGAAATTTGTACTGATGACAGCTTGATGTTATTTTATGACAGGTTGTCCTATACACAGCTTAATCCCTAAAAAAGGGCTCGCTTTGGAAACAAAATTTACAAGATGTGTTATTGCAATACAGTCTATTGCTGTAAATTCAAGATTTACACAGGCAAAGAATGTAAATGTCCCTACAGGATTATCTACATTTCTTGAGAGTGAAAGGGTTGTTTCAGATTTGTGCTCTGAACACTTTAGTGAAGGGAGAGAGATTATGTGGATACTTGGTACAATTCCCGTCAATTGTACTGCACATTGCTAAAAATTGGAGTGCATGCTGAAAGCAGTGAGAAATAAATGAAACACATTTGAACACAAGTGCAGCAAGGAAAGTTGAAAACTGACATTTGCATCAAGCAATGAAATATTGTGCGAGTGGAACGTCAGGAAAGATGTCATGATGCTGAGAACTCCTCATGACACACCTGACTTAAGTAATTACCCAGAAACAGAAAATGAAACAAAACCCACAGAGATTCAAGACAAGTGTAGTTGTCAAATATTAGGTGTGTCCAAATGGAAACGAGATCGTAGCCGCAGGAGCGTTGTATCAAATCCCCGAAGTGAACGTATTAGCCGATAAATGGCACCGTGGTTTTTCCCTGTTACAAGGTGGAGAGGAGCACGTCACAGCGATGGCCTCAGTTCGGTCGCGTTGTTCGTTGCATGATGGAGGCCTCCAGAGCAGCACGAAAAGCAGTGGTCCAATTTCTCCGAGTATAAGGGCAGCACATACGATATGGGGAGCAAGGAAAGGAGTTCGTTGCGAAAATGTGACTTGTGATGAAACGGGGTGTCACCACTTCAAGCCTGCTTCCAAAGGGATGAGCACGGAGTGGCGGCATCCTGGTTCCCCGCGTCCAGAAAGAGCTCACTCTGTCCGAAAGACCGGAAAAGTGATGCTCAGTTTCTTTTGCGACTACAAAGGACCTCTCTTCCTCGACTGACTACTACAGATTGCAACAGTAAACGCTGAACAGTATTGCAATATGTTGCTGAGACTCGAAGAGACCATCACGAACAAGCGGGCATGTTCTCAAAAGGGATAGTGCTGCTTCAGGCCAACACTAGGCCTCAAGTGGGCAGCAAAGCATTACAAAGTAACAAGACAGCATTACAAGTAGCTGGAAGAGAAATGGAAAGAAAAATACTAAGAATATCGCTAAAAGACGACGTAAGAGATACGGAATTCTGAAGAAAAACGTAAATAAAAGACGTAGTCCAAATACTGTAGTGGAGATGAGCGGGGGCATGTAGGAAGGAGGAGACATGATCGCTATATTCACATTACAACGGTCTGGGATCCGAGGATCGGCGAACAGCTGGCAGAAGACCTAGAAGATGAGCAGACGAAATGAATGTAGGCGCTCTGTGGGCCCGAACTGCACGGAACCGAGAAGAATAGAAGAATTAAGAACCAACAAAAGAACACTAATATGAACTTGAAATTGTGTGAAAATGTTAACTTAAAGTGTTAATCTAATAATCTCACAATCATATAGCTCAATTGTAGGCCTTCAAATTAATGCGTTACCTTCCATCTTGGAGAGGCCTTTGCTCTGTATGGAATTCTTACTGGCTTCATTATTTATTATTATTATTATTATTATTAAAATTATTATTATTTTATTTAATATTATTTGATTCAGTGGTGTGCCGCTGGAATAAATTCGACCCGAGGTGTCACAAAATATTTTAAAAAATTCGGCCTTGAATGAGTTAATTGCAATTTTTTCTGTTTTTTGCCTAGAATCGAAACGTCGGTTACTAATCACTTAACTAAAAATAATGCATATGGGAGTTTGTTAAATAAAACAAGGCCATTTAACACCTTTTTAAAACGATATAACAGACGATACATTACACCTACAGTCGAAATATCCGTCTGTTCCATTATAAAACAATTGCATTGTTGAAAACACATCAAAATAGTTTTAATGAAACATTTTGAATAATATTGGGAATCTTCAAAAACATTACATGGAAATACACAAATTCCTGAAAGTCAACACCTATACTTTCCTTTACTTGATTGCTTTGTTCCGGGAGGTGGTGGTGAACCACCTCCTGCAAAACTCGAGACACGGTGCCTACCAACACGTCAGCTTGGGAACGTTTCCTCCTTCCTACCAGCAGGACACCGCCACAACAAGGAGAAACTCTATGCTCAGACTATTTTTCCTGACAAGTGTGGTAGTATGGCGAGTGAAAGTGTATATGGGGGGGGAGAGGAGGAAGACAAGAATGAGGTGGGAAAACTTGTGGGTAGTCCGTAGGACGTTTCTTAAAATATTAGTCAGGTAGACATTAGTCATCTGGAATTGATCGCAGAAACCACGTGAAACTAACGATCATAGATTTTCATTTTCCTCCAGACAGCGCCTGAAGTTGACCTAGCTACTTAGCTATTGTCTAAAATCCTATTCCTTCGGGGCGCGAACGTGCGCCGGTAGCGGAACTTCTTAAACCCGGGAGTACTCGCAATAGATCTGTGAGATCCAAGCCACGGCGATTTAATGTTCCTGAATTATTGCGATGCATTAGTCGTCTGATATTTCATGTATTCCTTCATTGAAATTTGGCTTTAATAGGTTATGGCAGCAAGAGACCGAATCGAATGCCTTTGCTAACAGCACGACATCGCCTCAACGCCTCTCCTGGTCTTGATTGGACCCTAGGAGATAGGAAAACCGTACCTTCGTCACATGAGTCGTGATTTCAGTTAGTAAGTGCACATGAGTCGTGATTTCAGTTAGATAGAGTACGAGTGAGGCGCAGACTCCATAAAGACACGGACCCATGTTGTCATGACACTTCACAAGCTGGTGATGACCTAATGATGTAAGGTGTTTTTACATTAAATGGACGGGGTCCTCTAGTCCAACTGAACCGATTGACTGGAAATGGTTATGTTGAGCTACTTAGAGACCATTTGTCGCCATTCATGGGCTTCATGATCCCAAACTTATATGAAATTTTTATGAATGACAACGCTCCGTGTCATCAGGCCACAATTTTTCGCGATTGGTCTGAAGAACATTCTGGACAGTTCCGGCGTTTACTTTGCTACCCAGTTCGTTCGACATTAATCCCATCGAACATTTACGGGGTATAATCGAGAGGTCAATTCGTCCACAAAATCCTGCACCGGCAACATTTTTGCATTTATGGCCGGCTATAGTTGCACGATGGCTCAATATTTCTGGACGTCCAACGACTCGAGTCCATACCATGACTTGTTGCACTTCGCCGGGCGAAAGGAGTTCCGACACAATATTACAAGTTATAAAATGCCCCCAGTGCACGTCGTCACATGCACTGATAAGTAGTTTCTTAAACTAGAACAGGTCTCCCGGGAAAATAGTTTTGAACTACTCTCTAGGTGCCAGGACTGTAGCGCCGACATTTACCGCTGGTCAAGTGACTCCTTCCTCTCTCTCTCTCTCTCTCTCTCTCTCTCTCTCTCTCTCTCTCTCTCTCTCTCTCTCTCTCTCTCTCTCGCCCATTGAAGACGAGCAATGGCACGCGCAGACGACGAGTTTACCAACTGATCATGCGTGCCCGGAAGTCGCAGTGATACCTAGTTTCCTCCAAAACAATTTTCTATGGCAAAATCGTTTGACCAATTCTCATAAAATGTTGCATCTATATAAACAGGAGAATTTTCATTCGATGGGTGGCAATGAGCTATCAACGTCTGGGTAGCACAGGTAATGGTAATGGATGTATCACTGAGGGATTATATTATGCATTCCCGACCCATCAAGCATCTCAGGATTGAAGAAATGGTACTTTAACAACTTAAGAAATTACTAGACTAGTTCCTATTGAGAAACCACACATTTTAATTGACAAATTTTTAACTTCATTCAGAAACATGCCTCAGTGGTGACAACAAATTTCAATAACCTCGTTGATCTTCAAACTGAAACATATGAAAAACTTCTCCCTTTGGGTTTCTTCGTCGTTCATTTCAACATCGAAGATTGCGAAAAAGCGCCCCTTGCGGGATTCGAACCCGCGACCTCTGAGTTTGAAGCCCAGCGTGCTATCCGCTGCACCAAAGGGGACAGAACATACCACTTCGCAGAATTCTAAGATCATGTTTTTAAACCTCATTTCCTGGTTTCCCTTTTCCTCGTGAGAACAAAACAGTATTTGTTGCCATCCTTAAATTTTAAAATTTCTATTACAGCGTTTACTCTGAATACTAGCAAACTAACATTTGTTTTTAAATATAAGTTTTCTTAATGTTCTTTTCGGAATATAGAGCTTCTAGCACTTGAGAAATAAATAAGGTACGCTTGACTTCAGCCTCTCTTCCATGTGATGTAGGGAGACACTAGGGATGTAGTGTCATGGAAATTAACGTAAAACGACCTGCAGCTTTGATATATCTGCATTGCTAACAATATAGTAACTCACCCTCAGCTCTACTGCTACCTCTACAAGCAAAATGAGACCTCAATAAAACGTGAAGCTACATTTACGTCCAGAAGCAAAACAAGGGGCTATTTCTCAATGGATCAGTTGAATGTTTTCAAGATTTGCAGTAAATTTTGTGAAAGAATTCAAAACCAATGGTCAGTTCTCCACCAGTACAGGGAGACGCTGACATCTCACTGGTCCAAAGAGTACAACGCAAGCAGTCTAAACGCGAGAAACAGATGGGCACGCATGAGTTCCCCGTTTACTACAGGTGTTCATACTTAACACCACCAAATCGAAACCATGAGTTGGCCAAAAACGACACCGTCAAATATTTTAAAATTTGACATTCTAGATTAGAAGTTAGAAGCGAATGGAAAGGAGCAGCTAAAAGACGTTTTGAGAAGTCATTCCAGAAGAAGCGTTGTGTCATGTGCGCAGAAATCATGTGTCAGTAAGAGTCCCGATAATTTCCCGATACATTCTAAAACGTTGAGTCGAACAATCAAGGGGATGTTGAGTAGCAATGGCAAGGAGTTGGAGAAGTCTGATTAGTAATTCTAAAAATGGGGTTTCAAAATTACTAACTTCTCTCTATTCTGCAATTGCGAGCGGCACGATTCGACGGATGTGGAGAAGTACTTTGACCAATTCGAATCCAGATGTCGTCTACCGTGCAGAACTTTAGACTCAATTAACACAGCAGTCTGCATTTTAAACACAACAGAGAAATTATCTTTAGAAGATTATAATAGCTAAAAGTCGTGGATTGGGAAGAGGCCGCGAAAGAAAAGTCTGAGGATCATTGGATAGAAGTTTTATGCTCATATTCCAAGTCAGAAACGAAGGAAGATGGATAACGAAGTGGGAAAATAGCACCTTATCGTACATAATGGCGATAATAGTTTTGGGATTTTAATTACAGAAACTCAATGGTTGTTCTGTTGAACATGGTGTGGTCTAGTGAACGTGGTGTAGTGAACTTTACCAAATACAGTGTCAAGATATTGAATGAAAAAAGGCAGATCACGCGACGCTGGAAAATGTCTGAAAGCGATGAAAAATTCTATAAAAGGAAATATATCAAATAATTGCGCCTACAAAAGCAGTACTTCATCATGATGTTCCGACGATATGCGAAGAGAAACGAGGAGTCAAGTTGCGAAATGAAACCTTCAAAAGGAAATTTATCAACGAATATCTAATGAAGTAAGACATTATCAAAGTTACTGAAACCTACAAGGATGCACTTCAATGTAGACTAATAGACAAAACTGTATTAGATTTTCTAGCTAGAGACGAATGCTGATGAAAACAGAGACAAGTACGAAGCTCCACTACCTGCCAAGTGTTTAATCATCACAGTGCTGAAACAGCAAGGTGCTTACTAGCCCGGTTTCAAAGAGGCAGGTAATCGCTCGAGAAAAATCTGCTACTATGGGATTCTGAATCCAAACTAGGTTCTCCGGACCATGAACTCACTATCGCAGCGTGTTCAAACTAGCTTTAACCGTTTTTAATTGGAAGGGTTGGGACAACGTCTTAACTTTTGTAAAATCAAAGTAAAAACAAGTTTGCGTAAATCCGCACAATTCTCAGTTCGTGGATACACTGCTTTCGTCACATATATAGTTCTACAGAACACTTTTGCACAATTTTTTTGGGAAAATTTCAACGTTCTTTAATGTGGATGCAAATTCTAGGAATTATTTTAAGTTTCCCTACTTCTTCAATTATCTCAGGATTGAAAAATTATGTTTCATCTACTTTAGAAATTTTGGGATTTGTTTCTTTCCAGATACCAAATTTTTAATTGAACAGATTTTAAGTCTTTTTTTAGAGAGATGCCTCAGTGGCAACCAAAAGTTTTTAACCTCGTCTATCCTAATTATATTATCGTTCATTTTTACAGGGCACCAAGGATTCAAAATGCTTAGGATCCCTTAATACATATTAATCCGGTCGTGGAACATGGGAGTGGACAATATTAGGTTAATTGTGTACGGGGCAGGACTGCCACCAATCGGGAAAATACCACAATCGGATAAAAATGTTGCCTAGCATTCATTCGTTCGTACGGTCGGTCGTTCATTACAATTTAGGGGTTTAGAGGATTCAGACGGCTCACTTACGATGATATTACATTACGACTCGCTTATAATATAATGCCGCAAAAAGGGACCGAAACGCGAAAGCTACCGACTCATATCATCTGCCAATGGTAATTGTGCTCATTTCATTTAATTACAAAACACTTAAAAGCTGTGTATGACATTCTATGGGTATGAGCGCAATCTGTGCATGTTTTCCTGAGCTCTGGGATCCCCGTTCCTGTTCTCTGGCTCGACAACCCGCTACAGGCCTCGGCCGACTAGCGGAGAGACCAAGCCTCTTGACCGTGGGATAAAGGGTTCGTGTGGTGAGCACGAAGACATCCCTTCACAGTATATTCTGGTCTTCATAACCAGAACCAGAACCAGGGTGGGCTTTCTCATCGTCACACAGCAATAGATACTAGGACATTTGTAAGGAAAGGGTACAGGTATAATTCGTCTCTGCCGGCAATCGAACACGGGGTTGCGCCGTGGAAAGCGAGCACACTAACCAACGAGGTACCGAGTGAGGCTCAGAGATCCATATCATAACATAATAAATTATACATATACAAATATATATTAAATTATGAACTATGAATACAGAACGGAACGAGTGTTTTCACCAAAAATTGTTAAAAACATATTCTGTCCCTTGTGATAGAAAACAATTTCGAAAGCAAATCAGCTACATATTATAGCTATTGCTTCTTATGGTGCGCTACGTTAAGAAATAAAGTTACTTCCGCGATAACATTTAGAAAGATTACTTTAATAACTTATATTGCCCACTGATCCCAAGAAAACGTTCGTAGATAATTGCTGTCTAGAAGCAAAACTATGGGTCATATCAACGTGTCAGGGGAACTGGACGAAAAACCTAACCGGTTATTGACTTAGAAGCTGAGATACAACCGCTGAGGTGAAATCACTTTCTCTTCGTTTACTATTATTTTATTACAAAAACAATTTTAAACATCTGGTATCGTAATATTACCTCTTTGCTTATTGTAGATAATATTTTATCACCATCAAAGGGAACTGTTTATCCGTTTCAAATCAATGGGGTCATATCGGTTACGTACAGTAGGAAGAGAATAGATTCTAAAATCGAACCTTGATGGACTCCCATGTGCAATTGGCAATGAATCGAAAAGGCGAGTATATAATGCCTCACCCGCATTCCCAGCATTCGATAAAAGAACAAACATAATGAAACTAAACCAATATCACGAATTCCATTAGAAGGTAATTTTGAATGAAAAAGGCCTTCACATTTGTCATTGAAATGGAAAACTTATTGATGTACTCGGCTGCCAGAACAGCATAAAGAGCCGAAGGCAATCCAGAGGGAAAAAAAGTGCGTTGAGATCTTGACAAGATTATTCTATTGAGCGCAAGAGAATTGCTGAGAACTTTGACGCCACCCGCATCACCAACGATAAGGATAACGACTCTCTGCTACATGGGATATTAATAATTAAATGTTGGACGCCAGGAATAATGTAATTTTGTTTTTTCTGTGTATAAGGGCTTCTGGAATACGCACGTATTAGATAAAAAGTTACTTATCTAAAATCTCAATCGAGGTGCGTGGAAAGGAAATTTGCCAGGGTTCTTAACGGTGTTAATATGCCTTTTAACTGTCGTGTGGTTCAACTGTTCTGCGGCTCGGGTAAGCAACGTCAATAACAGGACTAATTCTCCAATCTCTTCTTCACTGCTGACTACAAGTTGCACGGAAAGTTTGAAACGGAGTTACAGATGCACGGTACACAGTGTGAATGACACTGCAACCAAACTCGTAAACCGGTTAAACATTCTTGATCATTCTTAAAACCCAGCGAGAAAAAAATCACCTTTTACATAGTAAAATACGGAACTCCCAGATAAGTCGCCAAAACGAGGAATGTTCATGGTGAAACCCTACTAGAACTCAGGATTTCCGCAGGCCGTCGAATTCAAGCAATGTGATTAATTCAAAATGACGTGACCAAGATGAATGGTCAAAAGCACATCTAGGGTATCAACACTTATGCAGTACCGGAGATCGATACACTGCCTGGATATTAGACTGGGCACCAGGTAAGCTGGATAAACTGGATTGACAAAGCAGATAAATAAGAGCTGCTCATCGCACGAGTAATTGCCCTTCATAAGCACTTTACTTTTCACATCTTTTTAATCATATCTTTTACTAACATCTCATTTTTGTATCACAAGCACATTTGACTGTATGAAGCAACCAGAAGGTGTGACTCAAACCTGCGACCTCCGAAGTCGCGACGTGCTATCCCCTGCGCTAAAGGGGCTAATGGACAAAATCCAACTTTCCAACTGTTAAACAACTTTCATTTCTAATTAATTGTAAGTAATTTAATTTCTTTAAATTTTGCTTCATATATATATATATATATATATATATATATATATATATATATATATATACACACACACACACACACACACACACACACACACAAACACACACAGACAAATATTGCTTCACCACATGCATCGAACCAGTGTACGAAATCTTAATTGACTGTCGCATTATCTGATCGCAAATGATCTTTCCAGTACGTCACGTATACAAGGAAAATTGACACCTTTAGTTCGCTCCCACTCTGTTACTTGGTATTCGCCTTCACATCTGGTGCCATGTCACCCACAGTAGCACAATGATTGGAACCGCGTGTTTCCCCTATTTTTGTTATGTCATATCTGTTACCGAGTTCTTGTAGAGATGAATACACTCTCCCAACGAGGAAGACTGCGTCTACACAACATACATGTACTCACACAAACTACCGTCATTCAGTAACATATATGGTGGAATATGGTGGCAGATCGCTGTTCAAATAATTTGGGTACCAAGTGATAATGCAATAAGAGACGCTCAGGCAGAATCTTGAGCGTGGAGGAATATTAATCATGGCGTCGCCATCAATATGTCTCGACACAAAACGTTCACGAACGATCAGATTTCATCTGTAAAACACTTCGATTTTGAACATTTGTTAAATGAATTTGGGAAAATGGTCGATAAAGCAAAATTTAAAATTCTGAATTCCTCTAACTCCCAAACTCTTAAGTTCAACTTGTGTTCATAAATTGGAAAGTTGAAACACATTCATAAGTCCCTTTAGCGCAGTGGATAGAGCGTCGGAATGCGGCTCCGAAGGTCGCGGGTTCAAATCCCGCAAGGGACGAGTTTTTAGTTTCCTCGTTAACACGAGGGCGATTCGTATTCGAAAAAACAGATGTGATAAACTGTTACTATTTTTGCTACGCAAAATCATTCGTTCATTACGGCTCCAGTAGAGAAATGAGTAGTCATTAGTTTCCCGCTTTTATTTTTCACGTTATCCAGATCACTTATTGTTAAGTATATTCGGGTTAAGTATATTATTCCATTAAGTATATTAATCGGTGACCGGTACTGCGGTAATCTGTGACGTATTAATGGCGGAGATGAGTGTTTAACAATTGAGGTTTTATTTCAGAAGGTTCACTCACACACAATCATAGGTTCAATACTACAAAACTTGAATACTAAATGTTCATCATTTTCCCTCTTGTTCTTGGAGTTCAGTACTAGGTTCATTTATCGGGTCTTTGATAACGCAAATTGTGTCTCTAGTGTCCATCGTCTGTTGTGTACGCGCCTGCCGGAAGAGGGTCCATATGAGACTCTAAAACGCTTATTTAAGCTTGTATCCTTGAACTGCCTCGATGAAAACCATTTTTTTTATCATGGCTTCCTTTTAACCAGCTCCGATTTTTTCGAAAACTTAATCCGTGGCCGATCCTGTCAATTACATCTTGAGCTTTTCAATGGCGACCCCTTTTGTTTTACTACATTATCCCTCATCCGGAGACATTACTCAATGGTTTCTTCACAATCTGCTATTTTATCTCCCCAACAGCGCTTTTATGTCTCGTAGCACTTGTCACGTATGATAAGGGTCAGAGGATGAAACTGTTCCCCTTGAGCGTTAGAAGAGAAATAGTTATTCAAACAAATCTTTCTCTATATTCTTTTGCTAATTTGTCTTCGCAAATAGTTTTATTACACGTATTATTATTATTATTATTATTATTATTATTATTATTATTGTTATTAACAACAACAACAGCCGACCCCCGGCGAAGACGGTTGCGGCACCCGTCGACAGCGCAGGGGTGGCTGCAGCTTCGAGTCATGCGTAAGCATGGTCGTCTTTGGGATTGTCCCTTCACCCCTCATCATTTTATCACCTCTTTATTCATACTTCAAGGCGCAACAACCTTATCGTGCCGAGGAATAATGCTGAAAAACTGATCCATTATCATTCTATATCCCATTCTCCCAGAACTAGCAACCTTGGGAGTAAAAATTGAATTCAGCCTAATGCTGACTCCCCTCACCCCAAAAAACTGAGTCACATTCATTTGCCACAGGATAAATGTAACAGGTGTATGTACGCGTTGTCCTAAACGGCCAATTCGCGACCACAACAATGTAAGGTGGAGTAGTATTGAAATTTCTTCATCGCCGTTAATCGTTGATTTAATGTACCGATGATTTCTGTTATCTTACCTTTTGAGATGGTACCGCACGTAAGATAGGCATTTAAGTTGGAAAGTTGAAACACATTCATAAGTCCCTTTAGCGCAGTGGATAGAGCGTCGGAATGCGGCTCCGAAGGTCGCGGGTTCAAATCCCGCAAGGGATGACTTTTTCGTATTCGAAAAAATAATTGTGATAAACTGTTACCATTTTGCCACGCAAAATCATTCGTTCATTAAGGCGCCAGTAGAGAAATGAGTAGTCATTAGTTTCCCGCCATTGTAATCGGTGACCGGTACTGCTTATATATTAATGCCTCGGATGAGCGTTTCACAATTGAGGTTATCTCAGAAGGTTCAAACACACACACGTCGCTAATATTCCGACGATTTGGTTACATTAATTTTGTGATAGATATTCGAGGTTCACCGAAAACTTGGATACTAAATGTTTATTATTTCCCTCTTGTTTCTGGGAGTTCTGAACTAGGCCTATTTATCGGGTCTTTGATATTGCAAATTGTGTCTCTAGTGTCCATCCTCTGTTGTGACGCGCTTGCCGGAAAAGGGTCCATATGAGAGTCTAAAACACCTATTTAAGCTTGTAACCTTGAACTGGCTCGATAAAAACACTTTTTTCCATCTTGACTCCATTTTCACCAATTCCGTTATTCCGAAAACTTAATCCGTGGCCAGTCCTGTCAATTTCACCTTGAGCTTTTCAATGGCGACCCCTTTTGTTTTACTACATTATCCCTCATCCGGAGACATTACTCAATGGTTTCCTTCACAATCTGCAATTTCATCTCACCAACTGCGCTTTTATGTCTCGTTGCGCTTGTCACGTATGATAAGGATCAGAGGATGAAACTGTTCCCCTTGAGCGTTAGAAGAGAAATAGTTATTCAAACAAATCTTTCTCCATATTCTTTTGCTAATTTGTCTTCGCAAATAGTTTTATTACACGTGTTGTTGTTATTATTATTATTATTATTATTATTATTATTATTATTATTATTATTATTTAACCATAACAGCCGACCCCCGGCGAAGACGGTTGCGGCACCCGTCGACTTTTCGATTGTCCCTTCACCCCTCATCATCATATTATCACCTCTTTGTAGAGTCATAGGCTTCCGCGGCCGGAGTCGTTGATTCTTGGCTGTTCGGGATTAGCCGCGTCATGGTTTTTAACACCTCTTTATTCATACTTCAAAGCGCAACAACCTTATCGTGCCGAGGAATAATGCTGAAAAGCTGATCCATCATCATTCTATATCCCATTCTCTCAGAACTAGCAATCTTGGGAATAAAAATTCAATTCAGCCTTATGCTGACTCCCCCCCCAAAAACGGAGTCACGTTCATTTGCCACAGGATAAATGTAACAGATGTATGTCCGCGTTATCCTAAACGGCCAATTCGCGACCACAAAAATGCAGTGTTGAGTAGTATTGAAATTTCATCATCGCCGTTAATTGTTCATTTAATGTTCCGATGGGTTCTGTTATCTTACCTTTGAGGTAGCGCCGTACCTAAGATACGTGTTTACTTGACTTACATCAAAGGAGGCTTCTCCCATTTTTGCTATTAATTATCTCACTCATATGAATGGCCTCTCTCTCTAGACTAGATTCGATGTGGAGGTCAACTGATGGACACGACAAAGTATAAACACCTCAGTTTCTGACCCGAATGGAAGATTGTTACCCTCAATGAGACATCTGCAGGTTTACACGAAAGCTATGTGTCGGGAGTCACATGATGAATAGGGCGTAACAGTGGGGTATTTGGGGGTCAGTCATTTATATTCGTGAGGACAGTCTAAGATGATTGTTGAATTCAGATGATCCTAGGAGTGTATTCGGTTATATTCACATACATACCAAAGTTAAGGGTACAATTCGCTGAGGAGGAACGAAGAACCCCGACGTCGGGGTGTGTTTGGATTGCTCTGAGGACATCATTGGTAAAATGGGCAACCATGTTATTGATGCCTTTGGGGCAATGGATGCAATTCGATTGGAAATTCTCAATATAGTTGCTAAATAAATTAGGACGTAGGAGTATCCAGAGGTATTATCGTGTAAGATTGAGATTAGTGGACTCGTCACACATCGTAGTGAACTAGAAAAGAAGAATTGTCATTCTTCTTTCGGTCATCAAAATATGAACGGAAAGATCTATGAATGTGCGGCACCTACGTAGAATGGTAGCGGTGTCCGTTAGCGCAGTTTTCGCTGTTGGTATGCGAGACTCGCTTTAAGGCCTAGGATGCTTAGGTGTTTCGTCAGCGGTCTGGATATTTCCCGAGTCTTTCCAGATCTTTATAAAGGTGATGCTATTTTGTTCTTGTTCAATCTCCTTGTGATTTTACTACGATATCCATGTCTACTATCAATACCTGCATTACTTCAACGACGGTCTGGGTCTGGTCATGTTACGATCCACCAGATAGTCTGTCATGATCTTAAAATCCCATTATTGGTGTTCTCAACCAGGATGGAGTTCCCATTGATCAGTGCCCTGCAAGTTTACTTTCTGCTCATATTGCAGTCAATAATGGTGACCACTGTCATGGCGTAATGCCAGTCGTCATTTGCAATATATCTACGCAATCTTTCTGCAGGTATCAATTAGGTAATTGACATATTCGTTTTGTTGTTTGCACAGCCTACACTAGTCATCTTAGGTAGTCTTTTCTACTTTGGCTTGTAAGGACTTAATTCTTAAGGGATTGTTTTTCTGTTGCTCGAAGGCTTGCTCTAGGTGAAAGTAGCGTCCATCGTTATATCCATGCATCGCGAATATTGTTGGTGACGTGGATTGTGTTTCCTCGGTCGGCACCCCTAACGTTGCATTCCTCTCTCTTGAGTCCAGCATGTTTACTCCAGAATCCCAGCAATCATCCCAGATATGTCTACTCCAATTTTAAAAGAACACTACATTTGTCTCAATATTTTTGTTCACAGAATAGGGCTTTTCTCGAGGTCATTTTTGTGAATTTGATGCTAGTGGAAGCATTTTATGAATGTGTCACTATTTATCGCTATCATGCACTATTTTTTGTCCGGAGTTGCATTTCAAAGAGGTAGGTACAGCTTTGTCGACGCATCCATTCTATTGAACGCGATATGGGGAAGGGAAAGAGTGTATTGCTGGCATGTCCTGACAAACTGGCAGATCTAGCTTATAATACTGTATTATATGACATGGTTGCCGATCGGGCTGGTCCCACTCTTGAGACAGCGTGGTAAGGGCTCGTGCAAACAGAACTGATTTTCCACAGTGGCTCATATGTCCCTCGGATAGAGCCGATCGCGCACGTCTGTCTTCCTCTCCCCTACATTCACGTTGACCCAACAATCAGTAGGCCACGGGTTACACCGGTGACGCGCAGATCGGCGCTGGGTGACCCGTACCGGTGCAGTGACCCGCACGCCGAGTGGCCCGCCCGCTTTAGCCCTGTCTTAAGAAATAGAATTCATAATTAGGACATAAAATTGCAAGAATGACAGGCGTAGGAACACGCAACAGCCTCTGTAAATACATTATATAGTGGTTACTATAAGAAGGGGCCGTTTTGACAGCTGCTGCTTGGCCACTGCCGGCAGTACTGCATCTCTGCAAGTTATGTTCATGCACGTATTTTGTCAGTGGGTTCATTTACAATTAACAAAGCTGTAAATGACTTCATCACTATCTCTTGCCATGTAATAGCCTTGCGTGACGTTCATATATTTCCCGAGTTGTCAAAGTGGTCCCGATCTTAGGGTAACTTCTGTATACATTATATATATTCATATCCGACTATTCCCTTAAAAATTACTATTCGCCACCCCATCTATTACCAAATCCACGTAAACAGCACCGAAGCGAACTCTTCTACGGATCTATACGCGCAACGGTAGAACCTGACCTGAGAGCGAGTATATTTGCGCAGTTTTGTGAATCACCGAAAAGTGATTAAGTAAAGTTCGCTCCACTATGGTGTGACCATCCCTACTCTTTATGGGATTTTGGCCGATACTACAACTTAGGAAGAAACACAAAATACCAGAAAGGCCCACTGGCGCACGCATTGCTTGTGCAGAAGGGACTAAATTTGGGCTGTTGGTCTTCTTACACCTGAAGATATTTCGTCAATTATCAGTCGCTTGTTGCTTGCGTTCGTGTAACGTGACTTCGGAAATCATATTATTTTCCTGTTTCGAAAAATGTGAAGTGTTTCAGGCGTTCAATCAGCAATGATATTTATAGTTCGCGACGTAGGCCAGTTGTTCTAATGTCTTTGTCGAGCCTGAATCTATGTGGTCCTTTTCGTTCGAGTGTTTGCTGCTATAGCCTCGAGCGCTCGGGTGTCGGCGAGTTTAGTGTGACGGAGATAGAGGGCGTTGTGTGTGCTGATAGAAACAGAATGAAATGCGGAAATGTAGCGCTCCTAGGAGTAACATTCATAATAATTAAGAATGACCTCTGGTTGCGTGGAACCCAACTAGCACGGGTGGAGTGGGCGAAATCTAAGTTTATGACACAGTACCTCTTACGTACGTCTTGCCTCCCAATTTAATATTCGAGGTATTGGTGCTTTCCCCCTCGAAGAATACTGTAATTAACCACCCTTCTCAAGGAATGAAATAATATTTTGAATAT
This sequence comes from Teleogryllus oceanicus, assembly GCA_964035755.1. Taxonomy (NCBI): domain Eukaryota; kingdom Metazoa; phylum Arthropoda; class Insecta; order Orthoptera; family Gryllidae; genus Teleogryllus; species Teleogryllus oceanicus. The sequence continues at coordinate 328,022,081 of CAXIVR010000001.1, read as the reverse complement.
ATTCAATCATTCCATTAACGCGCGGACGGCGGTAGACATTGATTGATTGATTGATTGATTGATGAAACCCGGGGCGTCAACAGTTAGTTTCTTACTGTAGAGCAAATGTTCTTCGAGAGGTGATGGTGGTGATCTTCCCACGCTGGATGGTGAGGTTTGGCGACGATCCGTCGGATACCGGGGTTTCTCTCAACCATGTATCTCCCAGCGGTCACCGCCCCAGCGGAAAAATGCTCTAAGCTCCCGACCGGTCTCCCGGCACGAGTGTAATGCATGTGTGTAAGTAAGGTTCAGTATAGGTCAAGGAAGAGAATGGAAAAATCGCGCGCGTCCTTGGCCCATTTGTTAGGGCACTGCTCCGGCATTCGTCTGGTATTTCTCGGAGATGCCACGGAAAACTACTGATCAAAGCATTTGACCGCTAGAATTATCCTCCAGAGCGACTGAATTCGACCTATCTAGCTAACTAGTGCCAAAAATCATTCCGCCGTCCGGAATCGAATCTTGACCTCCCGTTACAGAGGCACTGCAGTGACATCAGTTGATGCCCTGAGCCACCTCTCCCGGTATACACATTCGATCATTGCTATTAGAAACTAGTGGTGCTACAGAATGGCACAGACTTTCTCGTAGTAAAGTTTTCTAATTTCCTTCGTGTGAACCGGCATTGTGGTCTTGCCCCATCGTCTTGCCAGCCGCCAATAGTAACTTTTTTTGACATTTTCTCACTTTAATGGCTTCCTAATAGTAGAACCGAAATATTTCTTTAATAACATTAAAGAACAAAAAAACCTCGTCACAATTGGGAATTTTCATTGAAAAATTTGCAGCCGTTCTTAAGAAAAGGGCGTTTAAGCGTTACTGTCCATATTAAAGTGTTTTTTTCAAGTTAGAAATTGACATTTGGAGCTTGTTTTCAGTCTCTTGTATCACCATTTTCATCAGCGTATATAATTGAATTTATCTAAAAAGAAGATTTTAATTGTACACCTCTATCGAGTTTATTTTTCCATATTCTCTATATGTCGTTTAAAAATTTTTTTTTTACTTTATAAATGTTTTGGGTAAACTCCGTTCTAATATATCCCATAGAAGAATGCGTCGAACATTTTCAAAATCCTTTTGAAAATTTACAAAAACAAGATGCGTTTCACTGGTATGTTCTCTTCGTTCTTCCATTAATCGCTTTAAGGTAAATATTGCATCTGTAGATGAACGGAATTTTCTGAACCCTGTTTTCTCTTCCGAGAGAAGAGCAGCTATTGCCTTCAGTCGTCGATTCAGAATTCTAGCGCATATTTTGTAGGTACTGTCTAGCAGACTTATTCATAGATAATTCTGGGTGTTAGTTCTATCACCTCTATTGTACAGGGACACCACTTTCGCCTGTAACCATCCTTGCGGAATCTCGAGCGGCCTCAAGCACACATTAAACAGCTTTAAAGGTGTTCATGTTTAAAAGATGTGTCATTAAAAGGCGATTCCGTTTGGTCCGGGTGCTTTTCTATTTTTTAATGCAGCGCTTATTTTAGCATCGTACCACAGAGATCGGTAGTGTTCTGCTCACTTATCTATTTCTATTCTTTTGACATTTATATCCCCTTTTATAGATCTATTTAGAGACTTCTTAACTTTGTACACTAAAGACTGTCTTCCATGTACATGTTCAATATTTGCAATAAATCTTTCTCAAGATGCATTGGGGGCTTTCTTTATTGCTTTTTTTGCGTCTGTCGCCTGCCCTTCTTGCGCCTGTCCTAAGAGGTGACTAATTCCTTACCCTTAGAAGCAACTCCTGTCTTTTCACACCTATTTATCCTTCCATATCTCTTGAAAGCTAACAGGTGGATCGAATAGTTTAGAAGCTCCCAGCACCTATCCTAAATATTTCCTTCTCATACATTTCGTACAGGTTGAGTGGACAGAGGTAGGCTGGTTCCCTCGCCTTGAGGACTAAAACTCCTCTTAAAGCGCGGAAAACGGGCAGGCTGAACTCCTTGAGCTGTGGTGGAAGAAATCAGCCTAAGGGAGAGACAACCCTGAATAAAAAGCTCTGGTCCTCTAGGTTGGGGGTTGTGCGTCGGTGTCAGTCGCTCACAGGTAGTCATCGCGTGCGGACGTGTTTCGGAGTAGCTCCGCAAAGTGAAAGGTAATGGGAGTGGACCTCGCTGTGTACCGAGCGCGCGTGGGGGCTTGGGCTGCACCTGCCTGCCCTGGTTGGCCAGTTTCGGCGCAAGCGTCGTGCTCGGGCTTGCAGGAACATGGTGGCCTGTCTCTACTTTGCGCAGCTCTCTTGGCCAATCTCCTTGTGATAGGAGTGGAGCAAAATCCTGGTCCCGGAGTACAGGTGGCAGAGGCGACGTGCTGCAAGTGTAGAAGGAGCGAGCGGAGAATTCGAAGACTACAAGCGGATTAAGCTCAGGCACACAAACACATTGGAGAACTGACGTTAAGGATCCGGGAGTTAGACGTCAGCCAAGGCATTGAAAAGAACAATGTACTTGAGAAAGAGACGACTAACGAGTGGCCAAATATGTGAGAGTATCTTCAGTCAGATGCTCCGTTAAGGTGAAAGTGCTAGGCGATTCGATGCTGCGACACAGCGGCGGCGTTTTGAAGAGAAAAAGTGCCGACGTATCTTTTTCCCCGGAGTAGACATTGAACAAATGACCTCAGTAGTTAATAAAGCCAAACCATATGAACAATCAGAAGTGGTTTTAGTTCATGTAGGAACCAATACGCAAAAACGGGAACCTGTTTACGACACAATCCACCAATGTGTCAAACTAGGGCATGCCCTTAGATGTAAATTTAAAAATGCGAGGGTCATTGTTTCCGGAGTTATGCGCTGGAATTATGTCCACATTAGTAACACACGGGACATTAATTGTGGCTTGCTGTGGACATGCGAGAAATTTCATAGGCTGTTCGTTGATCCCAATTACTGGCTCGGACACTAAGACCTTGGACGGGACGGCCTTTACCTCAACTTCCAAGGTGCATGGAATTTGGGAAGTATTCACGACCAAATAATACAATCGTAATCACTTGGAAAGTGACGACCGGAGGAAGGAGCAATAGTGGCGCCATGGGCAGTGATGGTTGCGAGAAAGGAAGCGACCCGTTGACTGTTGCGGGGGAGGAGATGGCAGTGACAGCGTCGCAGGAGCCTAGGTAGGACGCACGGGACCTGAACACTGCTTTCAGGTTAGGAGATGCTTCGCTAGATTGTTGCAGGTGAACTGTCGTAAGGAAACGTAAGGAAATGAATAAGGAAACCGAACTTTGGAATTTAATTGAAGCATGTGATCCTGATATCGTGATTGGAAGTGAGTCTTGGCTTTCGGACGCGGTAGGAAACCCGGAAATTTTTCGTTCAGACTACATTACGTTTAGGAGAGAACGCGTAACCAGAGGCGGTGGTGTTTTTAATTGCGTAAAAAACACTTAATATCAGATGAAGTTGGGTTGATAAAGAATTTGAAATGACGGGTGTAGAAATTTTCTGTTTGGGAAATTTCTTAGAAAGAATTACTTGTACGGGCAATAATTACGAAATCTTAGGGACCCTCTACGAAAGAACAAAAAATATAAATAGCAGTCATGTAATCATTGCTGGAGACTTAAATCTCCCGGAAGCAAATTGGAAAGGGATTGTTTGCGAAGGGAAAGTACAAAAACTCGTCATCAGACTTGTTTGGGACAGCGGATTAGCGCAGGTAGTAGACCGGCCCAACCGACAAGACGCGCTTCTGGACATTTGTCTAATTAGACCGAAAGACGTATTCTTGTCGTGCGACATTTTAGAAGGTATAAGCGATCACAAAGCCGTTTAGTTGATTTACAGTTACGTATTTCAAGAAAAAGTATTGCCACCCGTATTCTATTGAGAGAATACAAGAAAGCGAACGTAGTAAGGTTTCAAAATTACTTAAAAGAACAGTACGGCGAGATCCTTCGCATAAGAGGAGGAATGGAAGAAATATGGGGAGCGTTTAAAAATACTCCAGTAAATCTGAGCAGGCATTTGTACCAAGTAAATTGTTTAAAACAAACTGCGATCCGGAATATTATAATGCGAAGATTAGACGGTTGAAAAGAAAAACCAGAGAAACATTTAGCAGCAGACACCCTAGTGAAAACCGTATGACATTTAGAAATTATTCAAAAGCTTTAAGAAAGGAAAAGAAAATGGCAGAGAAACGTCATTTAAATCGTATTCTTGATAGAGAGGGCAGTAATAATTGGTCGGAGTTTTTAAATACGTTCGTCGAAGAAAGGGAAGTACAGATGAGATTCCAGTTGTTCGGGTTAATAATTGCCAATAACAGACGACAGAGAAAAATCAAAAGCTTTTGACGCGTATTTTAGCTCGGTTTTCAAGTAGAAATCTAATTGTATTCAGGTACCAACACTGTCAGATTGAAGTTCATCATTTTGTTCCCGAACGTGTCATGTTCGTGGTAATTAGTCCCATACGTGAAGCACATGATATGTCGCTGGAGGTCTGTACTTTGCAATGCACTTTGCCCACTGGAACGTTAGATCCAGCGCCGAACTACAGGTCAGCATACGTGGTTTCCCGATTCCAGGTATCGCCACCATCATGGCATCACCACAACCGAAACAAGCTATTAGCTCCAGACTGGGCCCTCGACAACTGATTTAGGTTACATGCATGTTCGTCAGACGTAGTCTTGCTTTCTGCAGAATCCTTTCAATGACCAAGCATTCGGTTGTCCCTCTTGATAATTTTCAGTTGCATTTTTACTTTCTTGCCTTACTAATTTCTTTTTCTTCTGATAGCAGACCAGCTCAAGGTGGTTTTGTAGTTCGTCTGCTATAATTGCTGTGAAGGTTTTGGTTGTCGTTGTTTGACCTGATATAGATCGATAGATCTCATAACCAGCACTATAATTCCAGTTCCATTCTTTACATAACATTTTTGGAGTCAGTTTTAACATTTTAGGATAACAAATTGTACAAAATGTTTTATAATATATAGAATTTAGTTCGTTCTGAAACAATAATTAATGTTAACCAATAAATACCTGGGAGGGGTCACATGTGAGAATTTGTTTGAAAATGTATATCCACGTGATTCTCACTACCTTTTCCACATTCATAGATCTGCAAAATCCTTTACTCATCTCATGATTGCAAGCTATCTGTACATTCTCAGAATGCATTTTTATATCACGGGATTCTGTGGGTCGCAAAGCTGCGTAATTCATTTGCAGATTGAACTTCTTAACATATGTCAGTTCTCTCAAACACACTAAACATTTCACCATTGTTCCAGTATCTATAAAATAAAATTGTCTTCACAAATCGAAAGAAATTTACCGAGCATAAATGATCTACCGCTCATGTTACCTGAAAATCCGTCACTGGCCCATTGTCAAGGTATTCGTTGCCGACGACCGCCGTCTACCTCTCCCTTCCCCATTGCTCCCAAATTGCATTTTTAAAAATTTTTTATTTTTTTAATTGCAAATATATCTTCAGCGGTTTTTTCGTTAAAAGTGTCACTTTAAGGCGCTCTTTTAGGGCGCTGATAATTTTTAAACTTCATTAAAAATATGTTGGTTTTCATTACCTCGGTTCGACCGAGGTAACGAAAACCAACATATTTTTAACCGGATCAGCTAAGACAGTTCAACCGGATCAGCTAAGACCGGGGTCTTAGCTGATCCGGTTGACAAGACCCCGGATTGACAAAGTTCTCGTGTACATCAAATAATGGGACAATAGATGGTACAAAATATAAGTTGTATTTAAAATAATACGTGCAGTTCCTTTTGTTTTCGCTCTTCGTTTGTCAGTCCTCCCCACAATAACCACGAGTTGAAGTTACGGTAGGTCACTCCCACCCGAGGACGGTTTAACACCTGTGGGGCCTGCCGCAGTTTTATAATGTCGGGCCCCTTTTATCAATTTTTACCACATCTATACGACACCTATACGACACCTATACGACACCTATACGACACCTATACGACACCTATACGACACCTATACGACACCTATACGACACCTATACGACACCTATACGACACCTATACGACACCTATACGACACCTATACGACACCTATACGACACCTATACGACACCTATACGACACCTATACGACACCTATACGACATCTCCATAGGGAGATGTATTGTGACAAGTCGCAAGCGAGGTTTTGATAGAGCAGGGACAGAACTTAAGAGAGACTCGCGGAAAAAGTTTATTTATTTTACGTCAAGAAAACAGTTAAAAACTGCGTATGACGTGCTATGGGGAAAAGTGAATTGTGTGCACATTTTCAAAATTCTGTGATCCCTACACTAAGTCATATACTACTTAAATTTTGAATTTTTGAAAGGGAGAAAAAAACAAAAACTCCCATGTAATAAAATCTATTTTCAAGGATAAACAAGCAATAAATTTGGAATTTTGAAAGGGAGAAAAAACAAAAAACCTCCCATGTAATAAAATCTATTTTCATAAATAAGCAAAAAATTTTGAATTTTGAAAGGGAGAAAAACAAAACAAAAAAACTCATGTAATAAAATCTACTTTCAAAGATAAATAAGCAATAAATTTTGGCTCTTATTACTTCCAGCCACGACAACATGGAAACGATAATTTGAATAATTGTATTTCCCACTGAATTCTAGAAGACGTGCACAGAAAATGAAGTTACATTTATGTCCAGAAGCAAAACAAGGGGCCATCTCAGCATTTGCTCAATGGATCAGGGAAACTGGACGAAAAACCTGATCGAGATGGGTTTAGAAATGTCTTGTTAACAGAGGCTGGTGCGAGAAACGTGAGAGCACACACATGTTAAGGAGATTACAGTCGGTGACATGAGAACGAAGGACTTTATAAGCTGAGACTTAGGCTTATTTGGCGGAGTCAAATATCTACAGGCGTGTGACTGACTAGTACCTGCCGGCTTAAGCTATCCGACTATCCATCTTCATTCAATCGGAATGAATTCCGTGCGGTGGATCCGTCAGACCGACATCATCAAAGTAATTAAAAGGGCGAGTGAACGCGAACGAGGCGGCGAGTGACGTCAGTCGTATTCATCAGTTCGAGTTTAGTCGCCGACGGCTGCTGATTTGCCGGACAGTCGACGCGAGTCACTGTCGCGTGAACACTGAAGTGGGGTAATCTGATCATCGCTATCATTATTTCTGTGTATTTGCCCATCTCTATTTCATCACAGTTTTGGCTGAAGAATTTTAAGAAATTGGTAATTACAAAGTGTATTTAAGAACTATATATGGGCAAATAAACGTGTTCTCGCCACTTTAGACGGGTTACATATAATAAAATTGCATCTGTAAGTATTATTAAAGTAGCGAATAGAGGTAATGCATCCCTTCGATCCTGAGCACCCAAACCCTGAGGTTCACAAAACAGGAGCAGGATGGCACGTAAGATGCACGCTTGGCGCCCATTAAACAAATTTAGCGTGAGTGCCCTGTCATTAGTCATCAATTACCAATGCACTCCTTTCTGCAGCTTGTGAGTTGCTGAAATACTCCGCGTGTGACTCCCCTTTCTGTAGTGGTTACTCAATAGGTCATTACAGTATGGTCCAAGAGCTCTTATGATTAAACTCAGTGTCAAATGTGAACGTATCGGGCACGTGTCTCATTAGTGGGTAATTTAAAAAAATTCGTTCCAGGAAATGTCTAATATTGCACAAAATATGTATTTTTTCTTAAATAAACGTTGTTCTAGACGTTAATGCATTTATCATTTGCTACAAAGCAAATGCATTCACTATTCCACTTCAGGAACAGAGTAGGTCTGATGTGAAATATATGTAGACATTTTTCAATTACGAAATATCGTGATCTTCTAATAGTGAAGTGAATAATATTAACCAGCCGTGTTTTATAAATGACTAGTTTAAGTAATTACACTAGTCTTAAAACGGTACCCCCGGATAAGATGGTAAGATGTTCCCTTAAACCAAATGACGTGTGTGTGGTTACATTATAATTCCAACATAAAATTTTTTTTAAAGATTTCCCAGCCCTCGTCCCACCACCCATATACCTCTCCACCCAAAAACGTTTTTTTATTTAAATTATTTCAGCAACTCAACGCAATTTTATCTAACTGAAACAGTATGATAAATAAGAAAACAATTTATACTATCATAAATATTTTTTGATATTTTCTCAGACACAAATTCAAATACAAAAAAATATTTTTGAAAAAATAACCCAAAATAATTTTTATTATGGGTGAGGACCATGGAACAGGCTCGAAAAAATCTCAAACGTTACTTTTAAAACACAAATTGCTGTGGTTTTTTTTGAGTTTTTCAACAGCTGGGCTGCAGTTAAAAAAATAAAAACTATTTTCCAAATGGGTGATATCGACAGATTGTAGATCTTTAAGAATTTTCAATGCAGTATTATTATTATTTCGTATTGTGCTGAATATCAGATTTATGACTTTCGCTTCAGGACAATGATAATTTGACTAGAGAATTATACATAAATATGTTCTATTTAACGAGACACAAAGTAGATTGTCATTGCCTCCCATACCGCAGTTGCATTAAGTCTTGCATTGAACTCCAAGTGAGTGTTGAATTTAGAAATTAATTTTTTTTTTTGTTGTTCAAGAACCAACCAATCAAGGTATAGGTAAAGGCAGAGCTGGATTTCCTTACAAGGCATATGCGATCTTTAGATTATATAGATCGCATTATTATATATTATGTAGATAATTATCTATGTATTATCTAGATCGCATATGGTTTGTAGGGAAATCCAGCTCTGAATTTTCGAAAATTGCAAAAGTTCGAAATTTTCTTGGCGTCTTCCTACCTATACCTTGAAAGGTTGATTCTTGACATATACATATGTCTACATATGTCCCTAATAGATACATTATATCTACAAGGGGGCCCGATCCCGGGTATTTTTATGAAATATTCTAAAAAATGCCATAAAACCGGTTTTATCTAAAAAATAGAGGTGCTACAGAATTTCACAGACTTTCCCGTGGCAAGTTTTTTTTAGTTTCCTTGGCGTGGACTGCCTACCTCCATCCTCCCTCTCTCTCTCCCTCCCTCCCTCCATTCCCATGCCAACTGCCATCTATCGTCACTGAAAGTACATTTTCTTGACGTTTTCTTCACTTTTTGGTAACTTAATAGTAGAACCGAAATATTAATTCAAGAATATTAAAGTAGAGTAAAATCTCGTCCAAAATAGAAATCTTCATTAAAAATTTTGAGCCGTTTTTAAGAAAATGGGGATTAAGCATTACTGTAAAAGCGAAACTTAAAGCCTTTTTTACAGGACTCTATCGATTTTAGAAAACTTTCTTTTGAAGTCCTTTCATGCACTTACACTCACAAATATAATAATGTATACAAATGGATGGAAATGTGCATATTAACGGCGTGAGAGATATTTCAAAAGTAATATAATTTGTGTAATGACATTTGTGTATTTTTTTAAAAACAAAGGAATACACGAAAATTAACTTTAAATCATAATAAACAGTGCAATTAGCACTATCCATTGGAGACATTTGAAGAAAAAGTTTGGTGCCATTTTTGAGAAAATTGCGTTTGAGCGTTTCTGAAAATTCGGAAGTTTGAGCTCATTTTTACAGAAAACTGTTGAGCCTTCGAGAAACTTCTTTTGACTTTATTGAAAGCACATGTACTCATAAATCTAATAAAGTGAAGAAATTGCCTCTAAAGACAAATATAATCGACGTGAGACACAAGTCAAAAATATTATATTTTTGTAATTTTTTAAAAAACAACAAAAGAATAGAGCAATATGCCATTTATGTCATCGGAGAGGGTTGGTTGGCCACTAATCCTACCATACATTTAAAGAAAAAAATTGGAGCAGTTTTTGAGAAAATCTTGTTGTAATATTTTAAAATTGCAAATATTGCACGCTCTATTATACAAAAACTACTAAAATTTTCAAAAAAATCTACATTACCTTAATGAAAGAACTATTTACGGGTAACAAATTTCATTTGAAGGAAAAAGACGCCGAGAAAATTTCTAACTTCTGCAATTTTAGAAAATTCAGAGGTAACCGGAAAAATGGAACATACGCCACCTTTATAAGTGTATTTTACTCTAATATTTTATATACTCTGTATTTTACTCTAAGAAATTTAAAGAAAAAATTTGGAGCCGTTCTTGAGAAAATTGTGAAAACGGCTGGGGGCTTCATGTAAAGTAGTACCAAATTTTAGAAAATGTTTTTCAAAATTTCAAAGCTTTCACTAGAGCCAAACGAAGAGGGGTTTCTTCAATTTGGAAAAGATCGTACGTGTGGTTTAGGCCCTAGATTTGTTCACATACGATCACTGCGTTCAACGTCTTATTCTAAAAGTCATTCGCGATCTTCGAATACAAGGAGTTCTGTGACAAATTTAAACGCGAAAAAATAAACAAAACTATGAATTTATTTATTTGTTATCTTTTATCATCTATTTGTGTATCTATTATTATTATCTGGTTGACCATTTAACATCAAAATTACCATATTTTCAATTACAAACATAGATGTGAAGATTTTATTTCTTCTTTGAGAAATTACTCTCTGAAAATTGAACTTGGTTCATTTTCGTTCCATGGATTTGGTTGCAAATATTTCTCAAATATAAACATACAAGGTAGATAAACAAAACTTAGATTTGTAGGCCAGAGTATACTAAATACAATGCCTTTTATTCTGGAATGCAAGAACTGCCCAGAGCTGAGTATTTTAGAAATGAGAGTAAATGTCTACAAACACAAAAAAATTGCGCACGGCCTAAAATAAAATTGGCCGCTATTTGTAAACCAGATACAATAAAAATAAATTAGAGATGTTTTTCAACAGCCAAAAGAGAAGGAAATTTACGTTTAAAATATGATTTTTTTCGAGATGGTCGTGCGACCAATTTATTAAATTCTGGACCACTGAAAATGGTCTGACCCTTACACAAAAAACAATACATGTAGTTAGGTACATTTTACACAAAAGAAAGATGGTGTGAAAAACACTACGAAAATTGACATTATCTTGTTTAGTTCAATACAAAGCAAATGATAAAGAAAATGTTTGTTAGTCCAGATTACTAGCCCGCAATTCAGGAGCCGCAACTTTTTCCTCCTTTCCGCCAACTCTGTGCTTACATTTACAAGCACACACCCCGCCCTAAAGTCTACCCTTCAATGCTTTATTAAAAGCACTTCCTTCAAAACTCCCACTTTTCCACTTATCTTTTACTGGGGCTGGCATCCTCCTTCTCCGTGATGGCACCAACACTGTATCTGTCCCCGCCACGTCCCTTGGAGAAGACAGAGCACAGTCCCTTGGCACAGTTCCTTTTCGTATCACTTTTAACACAATCAAGTAATTTATTCACCGAAACCGACATGGCACACAAACTGATCGTCCTTTCAGCTCTACGGCCGAACTGCTTCTACCGCCAGTCACACGACACTAATCCTCACACCTCTCTCTCCACCCCTCGGCACCTTCCCCTCTCGGCCCGGCGGCTATTTCCCCTCCACAGCCTTCACTTGCCACTCTGGCCCGGTCGCCTGAGCTGTCGCCAACAAAGTGGATACACCAGTATACCACAATATACCATAAAAATTGATGAACGTGTAATATTTACGAGATGCAAAAACTTTTCTTCACAGAATTCCTGAGTAGCCCATTAGATTTCTTCACTCAGAAATTGTAATGCCAACCATTGTTCTATCTAAGGTTCCTATAACGCCTATTAGTACCTTTGTAGGTTCGGTGGTTTCCACGATAATTAAAGACAAGTTTCCTGGGCCTGATTTCTTGTCCAAACCGAAAGAACACTAAAGATTGTTTACTGCGAGTCTTTAACAATTAAGAAGTTAACAAATTCTCAAAATGTAATGAATGGGTATGTAATATTTTTCAATTCTTGAGTTTTGAAAGGCAAATTGCTGAAAATTCTTTCTGGACACAATTTAATCATGGAATCATGAATGATTTAAAGTTATGCATAAAAATGCTTTACCGGCGCTCCGTAAACGAACTCGTCTCAGCTGTTACAGCCGCCGCGTCGCAGCACTCTTCGCCAGGACGCGGCGTTACGTTTTTTCTCCACGGCACGATGGTGGATTTCGCTAAACCACCTTTCGTCAAACTTGAGGTGAACTAGAGTACGTTCTCTCAGCAATTTTTTTCTTTTCTTTCCAGAAACCCGAATCACTGCGTGGATACTCCGTGATCCCCGCACAATTTTCCGGTCTATGGATCTTCCGATATTTAAAAATTTTAACTCTGTTTCATTTTCCTCGTAGCTAAAGAGAATAATACAAATTTCTTCCGTATTACTCTTCGCCTATTCAAAAAGTTTCCTAGGTGTAGTGAAACAAGTTCCTTGAAGCCTTGCGTAAGTTGCAAGTCCCTGATGCTTCCTCCTGTATACCATCTTAAGGGACCTTTTCCGTCGCTTATGGCGAAATATTGCCATTCAGCTGGGATTTGGAAATCCACCTTATGATACGTGACAATGCAGAGTTCTTTCGGTTTTTATATTGTCCTGCCACACCAAGATACATTCTTTTGGTCTCATTGCACCAAAACTTGAAAAGCCGATTTTGTAATTTGGGTGTTTTTTTTTAATTCTCGCCCTTTGTAATTCTCTCTACACCTCTTTTAATTTCCCATAAGTAATTATTATTGATTTTTTACTTTTCTTCGTACGTACGAATTTTCTAGGTCGGTCGTCTTTGTATTTACGTGTACAAAAGTGTCAACAAGTGGCTATGCCTACGATAGTCTAATGACTTTTGTGACCACCATGTCAAGCTGAAAACGGAACCAAGTGATAGAAGCGTTTATCGAAATATATAGTTCGGAACCTTGTCTGTGTGGGTGAAAAGTAAAGAGTACCACGACCGTAAAAACAGAGATGCAACCTATAAAATACGTGATTAAAATAAAGTTTGTTTCGAAAACGATTGTTTCGAAGAACGCGATTGTCTTGCCATGGAACTTTGCATCATTTATGAGGTAGGAATTGAATTTATTTCGAAGCTGTTTAGCAGCAAAATTATGTTCCCTTGGCACAGAGAAGTTACAAGCGACTACAGTTTTTGGTAGACGTTTTCATGCATCCGCAAAAAAATTACGGTAAAATGTAGGATCTCAACTTAACTCTTTTAATAAACTTGTATAAGTGTGTTCATTTCTCTTTGTAAGTCAATTTTTACACCAGACTTTGCGTTTTCGCTTCATTTTATATTTCATGTCCACAACAAAAGCGATTGCGTCGTCTTCTTGTTTGCTCGCCATCACTTGACCGAGTTACCGGGAGAGGTGGCTCAGGGCATCAAGTGATGTCACTGCAGTGTCTCTGCCCAGGAGGTCCTAGGTGCGAGTCCCGACGGTGGCAGGATTTTCGATACTAGCTAGTACCAAGCTAGGTCGAGTTCTGTCACTGCTTGGAGGAGAAGTCTAGCAGCCGGCTGCTCTGATCGGTAATTTTCCGTGGTTTCTCGGATCAATACCAGGCAAATGCCTGTAGGACCCTATTATTCGGACCGCGCACAATCTTCCCATTCCTTGTCCTATCCTACCGCTTACTTACACTTACATGCACCACACTTACACACGCCGGGCGCCCGATCGGGTCGCGGCTGAGGCGGTCTCACGCTTGTGAAGGATACCTGGTTCAGGAAATCCCGACAGCGGATGGTAGCTCGGCGCAGGATCTCACCATCCAGCCATGATATCCGCCACCTCTTGCGATGAAGCGTGCACTACACTTACGGGACTAATGACCTTACCAGTAGACACCTGCGGAGTTACCAACCAACCAACCAACCAACAAATCGACTGAGTTAAAAGATTTCGGTTTACCGTAGGGTGTGTGTGCTCTAGCCTGTACAAGTATATCTTTCCGGTTTACCTCTGCAGGTTTACCTGACAGGTATATCTTAATGTGTGTACCCACCCGACTTTTGTGCTACTAAAGTCCGAACGGAGTGCAGCACCAAAGCCTGTTAAACATATTCACAATTTTCGGCATTATATCAATAAACAGTAACAAGAAAACAAACATGTGAGCTGGTGTGAGGAGTAGTGATTGCAAATTTTACCAAAACATCGATACATCGATGTTTCAATACATTGCTAAAGGGTTTCCGATGTCGGGGAAAACATCGACGAAAAAACATCGATGTACTGGGGCTGACGCACAGAGGTTGACGCAAAGCAACGATATTGCTGCTACACTATCACGTGCCTAAACCCCTTTATTTAAAAAAAAAATAAAATTAAATTAAAATTAAAAAAACATCGACGTTTTTGCAACACAATATTGATGTGAGGAAAACATAGGAAGCAAAATATCGATGTTAATATTGACCAATCAAATTAATCTGATGAACATGACGGTTCCGGTCTACAAACTAGTCTCACTCCCCACTGGACAAGGGCACGCGACTTTCAACCTTAAGAGCGCAATGTATGTATAGTTTTTGTTTAGTAACTTACACATTTTTAAATATTCCACATTGTGACAGTTGGTGCAATAGTTATTTATTGTTTCCTCTTGAAGGACGTAAAAGATGAAAGAGGAACAAAATACGTTTGAAGGTATATATTTTGTGTATTTCACTTGTATTTTTTATTATAAACAAATATCGTAATATTTGTCATATATTGTATATGTATATGTATGTTGTATATTTATATTGTCAACCTCTTAAACTATGTTGATTTATCTTCAAAACAGTCTTCATGTCTTTGTAGTTTTATTCATTTTATGAACGTCAGAATTATTTTAATTATTGAATACATTGTGTTGAATTCAATTTTTTAAAGGTTTTTAACTGTTCATTATTAGTTATTAACATACTAAAATATTTTTAAAAAATTACTCACTCTCAGAAAACCTAAAAAATCTTGGAATGACCTACATTTAATTCTAAACGTATACAATTTCCGGTAGCATTTGCAACTGTCGCCTTTGGCGACGGTGGTCTTCCCCGAGATTGTTACAGGGTGACGGGAGACCGAGAAGGGTGGCCGCGAGAGTGCAGGCGCAATTACAGCAATCAGTTTCTTGACTAGAAAGACACAGTAACAAAAATTAATAATAACCGTCAGAAAGAAAGACGATTCCATTGATTCATCAGAATTGAGCTTTTCTTCCACTGATTGCAATTCCAAAATATCGAACATTGAAGTGAATGATTTAGAGGCAGGGACATTAGTTAGGTAAAAGATAAATATGTATTATTGAAAAGTCCAGAAACATTGAAGTTCCTTACAAATAAAAGTATCCAAAGTTCTTTATGACAATCATTTATTTCAGCAATTGCACAACGTTTCGTAACTCGTTTTGTTACATCATCAGGTGCTGAACTTAGTGAGGGAACGCTATCCCATTGAATTACCTCTGCAGCAGAACATTCAAGGAAACATTACGAAATACCTCACTCTCACTCAGTGAATACCACATAACTAACCGTTAAGAACAGACACTCCATTCAAATTGAATTCAAACTTTTGTAAACTATTTGTAAACATATATTAACAATCAAGAAGAAATATTGATTTATTGAAGTTCCTTGTTTCGTTGGAATTTTACATGATATTCGCCAATAATAATTTTAAAAAATCATGTACACGTAAAGCCCTCAGTCTTTATTGCTACTGGCAATGAAGGTGCACCGATCCGATTCAAAATATTACATCCAAGCCAGAATGATCTTACAGAGACAAAGAATGTACGTGGTGAGTCGAACTTAGAAAGAGGAAATTGAAGTGCGTTCGGTTTGTCCGTGGAAGTGTTGAACTGTCCACTGTCTAAGGCCTTGTCTGCACTCAAGACTTCATATTCGCAACTGCTTTCCCCTCCCTTCAGCCCCGTAACCCTCGCCGCTGGCCGCAAACACCTGCTATTCTCAGGAGTTTTTAGTGTCTTGGGCGACTTGTGAGTGTCGAGGTGTGGATTAGTTTCGTTGGCGTCCTTCAATCGAGGTGAAATTACATTGCGGCTTTTGGCTTCTTCTGTAGAAGGTGAAGCCGCAAGCTGTCTGTATTGGCAAGCACAATTATTTTTGGTAAGTAAATTAAATTACCTCGAAGCTTAGTGATTCAATTACATTTGCTTTGGTCAGTTATGTATATAGATATATGGAAATCAAATTAATATAACAATTTAACATAAGTGTACTCTTTTCATTTCTGACAATGAATGAACACTTTTTCAAAAATCTTTTATTGTTTAATGTTTCAAAAATATTTATCGTCTGCCACAAAATTGTATATTTATTGGCCTGAATGCATGTACATATCATGCGAAACATTGTGTTAACATTTTATGGACTGTAAAAACCTTTTTGAAATAATGTTCATTCATTGTCAGAAATAGAAATTGGATACTTGTGTCAATTTATTATATATTTGCTTTGGGGTGAAGCTAACGTGAACATAGCTTACGAATGAAAAAATAAATCAATAACCTAATGTGTATTTCATATCATATCATATTTACATGTAAATAATTTACAAATTTGTGAAATACTAAATACAGTTTACTAATTATTTGCATTTCATTCCGAGCGATTTCCATTTGAGTGAACGTCTGAATATTGACGTACGAGAGGACGTGGAGCCGTATGTCTTGACTCGTATCTACCTAGTCACTGCTCACATATCACTCACACACGCAGTAACTGATGACATTTTTGATGCTTTTTATAATTTTACCTATTGAATTTTATAACTTATTATCAGGACATCACGCGTAGTTGTTTTTCAGCATAAAAAATAATGATAGATATGCAGAGATACGTAGTATTATCAGCACAAGTTTTCTTCAGCCTTTATTTCGCTAGATGCGAGAGGAGCGAGGGGAGAGACGATTGGTTATTTCGACGACCGAATTTTTGTATCAAATTTGTAGCTCGTTTTTTTTTGAAGGAGCACTCAAACTTCTATTGCACAGAAGCGAACATTTTTTGTTACCAGATTTTGTCAACAACGCTCAATTACTTGTATTCTTAATTCAGCTAATGTTAGTAAAGGAAGAGGGTAGATATTCTGGGACTCAAGACACCGTACGCGTATAAAAACGTTTTGAAGGAATGTCCTCGTAAAAGGGAGACTGCCTACAAATCAGAACGGTCTTGATTTGATATATTTTTTTAAAACTTCCCTTTGAATTCCTATTGCAGAGGGATTATATTTTTCTTCGCTTTCTTTGAATTATCTAACATTAAATGTACCAGAAGTCTGTACCGACTATTATCGCTTAATGGTTCATTCGAATTTTGAGGAAGTTGGAAATACAACACCTGCTAGGCTCGTATTTCTACAGTGCGCCGGGAAAGTTTCTTCGCAGGGGAACGATCCTGAAGTGTGCTATCAACAAAAATGATGTTGGTATGACAAGTACAAGGCAGCGTACAGGTACCGTCCGGTGCTTGGTACAGGAGCAAGGGGCGAGGGGGAAGGGGCGGCGGAATGACAGCCGCATTCGACACCAGCGTCCCGCAGGGCGGCGAAGCTGTCTGTTGGAACGGCGGCGGTGGCAGCGGTGCGGAGATACTTTCCTGGCGCGCAGTATTATTGCGGCTAGGGGCAAAGTTTGCTGGGAGCCCTTTTTACTGTTTAACACATTAATATAGTATCAAACATTTTATGACGTCGTATCTGATTCAGAGTTTACGTTTTCTCATTGCTTTGATTTTATATTCTATCTATTGGCCATATTGCAGATACAATATTAACTGTATAAATATTCAATATTTTATATTTTTGGAACCTTTTTGTTACTGTTGTTGTTAAAATGAATTGATATAAGGAAAAAAAATATTTATAAACATATACTTCCAAGCCAACAAAATTAAATAAACTCATGAAATTGGTAAAGTAGTTGATGTTTTCAAAACATCTAAAAGCAAACAATTGAAATGTGAGATATACATTACTTTGAACCATTGATCCATTAACTTTTGTGGGTGCTGTCATTTGTGGCCACTCTTTCACGAATCATATGTATGATGAGAAAAAGACAACACCCCTCTGAACAAAGGAAGTGACCCGGAGTGCGCGCTTGCGTTCGCAGTGTCGACGCGAGCTGCACACTGTGACCTAGTCGACAGCAAACAGCCCCTTGTCTGCGATCGGCCGGCGCATGACCTTGGGGAGGGGCTCGGCAACCTCGGCGTGGTGGGGGTCTCAGGAAACCACAGCTGCACTGCTGGGACGCCATGAGCGGCCGCCTTGATGCCTCAAATGCCGAGCAATCTGATCGGAGAGCGTGTGTGTACAACATATCGAAATGTGATCACTTCATAAGAGTTTAGTGCTAGAAGATGACAACTCAACAAATTAATCGTAATTATGGTCATTCGGCCCCCGCTATACTCATCTAGTAGAATAGCTCTCCAGGAGAAATAAAAATGAACTTTCTAAACTAACTCTAGCTTGCTATTATGGACATTAGGAGTTGTTGCTTCATATGTTTAAAATTCAGGATGCGAAATGATAGGGGGCAGGGAATAACAGGAATGAGCCCTTTCTGGATAATTAATGTTCCATGTTGAACATTTATTTTGTCCCTATCAGAGACAACATATTAATCCGTCTTGACTAGGACTAAATTGTGGAATAACTGTTTAAAACGTACTAACTCTATAATTAATTGAAATTTGGTTTGAAATTCCTTCTCTTAGTATTTTCTGCACCACCTCCAATTAAGATAATTTATGTCATTAAAAATAAAGAAAATAAAAGAAGTGACATGGCCACCTCAAAACAGATTTTTTTTCTCGGAATTATACATTTTGATCTATTGTTCCCCATTAAATAGTATACAGAGTGAGTCAAGTAACTTCAGCACTTCCTGTAACTTTTGAACGCGTAAAGATATTGCAATGCAGTTTTCACGAAAGTGCATGAGGAAATGGGGCTAATTGATGCATGCACTCATTTCTCTTTCATCACCTGTATTTTACGAGACATTTAAGGTAACATTGTTTTTCAAATAGAACTATGCATATTTTTTCAAACTATTATGAAGAGCGTGAAACTATTACCAAAAGACGAATCTAATGATATACATATTGTCATATGTTAGATAAGGATTTTTTTAGGAAATTTTAATTTTTTGCGATTAATCTTTAAGGGATATTTTCAATGTAACAGACTGCCACACACTTCTCGAATCGATAGAGGACTTCTAGGAAACCATTATAATAAAAGACAGTAAAATTCAAAGACCAACGGTATATTTGTCACTAAAGTAACAATTAAACTAGATATTAAGCAATCAATTTGAATCTCTTGTCAAAACTGCTATTTTGCGATATTCAACTCAGGGACGATTTGGGGACACTCCCCGGGAGGAATAGCGCACATTTCAGAATTGTTTATAAAATTTTTATTATTGAAAATTGTTAATTTTACAGTTCTGGTACATCAGCGAACCCTTCCCACTTTAGAATTGCAATAATGGGAAATTGTTTATAATTTTACAAAATTTTGCAATGATTTTTATTCTTTCGTCTCAATTCCCTTTACACAAGATACAAAATTTCGCAATCCAAACGGAGCTATTGCCTTTCGTTTTCGAGATATGCAATTGTTTATAGGACCTTTAGCATCTGATGCCAACCCTCATTTGTTTCCTGACAGTTCATTCGATCTTGTCAGTCTAGTACAAAATTCAAATAGTTTTGCAGTGTTTTGCTTTCTGCTTATTAAATTGTATCAAAGATTTGTGACTTATAACAAACCGGTGGAAATTGTTGCTCATGAGATTTTTATTAATTTAATTTTTATTCTTCGTGTATCGTTGAAACAGTAGTTTTGTTATTTTGATTCGTCTGTGTTATAAATAAATTATCTTGCAAATTTCAAAACGCTGAGGCTAACTGTTGTCTTGCAAATGGGAAGATTTCTTTGTGTTTGTGTGCATTCTATTCAGTGGTGCAAATTGTATGCCAATATGTTTGTCGTCTTGCGAAGAAATTGACTATCAAGAAATTATTTTACAAAATGCTTTTGGACAGATCGGTGGCACAATAAATCATTTTCATATTTATTCCACGAGGGAAGTTTTAGGCAGCAGATATATCCTGTGAAATATTTTTAATTTTGGTGAAATTGAATCACATATGGATTTTCAAATAGAACTATTCATTTTTTACCTGTAATGAATTGATCAATAGAGGATTTCAATGATGTCTCATTTGTTTATAATTTAAAGAGTAATAATATATATTTGACACCGGACTTGAGCAATCCTCAACTCTAAGGCAAGCAACACTTATCATTGGCTCTTCTAGTAATTCAAGTGGTTTATCTTTGGAAGTTTCCTCCGCTCTCTTCGCCTTAAAAGGCATAAGAGGCGGAGTTTGTAGAATTTACCACCAATCCAATAACACTTCCCTCCCCTGGAGAATGATTCGTTACGCCCTTTTGTGGGAACAAGTTCTTGACGTGTATTAAATTGTAAAAAATAAATTAAATTCAGTGTAATAAGCAAATAATAGTTTTGTATAAATTGTAATGCTACACACATTTAAATATAGAAATAAGACATGCAGCTTAACAATACACACATGTTTTAGGAAGACGAAAATTCTTTCTTATTATAGCACTCATTTCTATACTTTTCACAGTTAGAATATTGAGAAGTACACCATCAACCTGATGATTTGTTCTGGTAATAATAGATCTTATATATAATTGACGTGTAATGACAGAAATTTCTAATGTATTGTATGGGAAATTGAGTACGAGTTCAGTTAATTTTAATGAGAGACCAATTTTGCGATGAAAATGTTTTTTTAATGCATATATTCAAAATCCACATACTTCCTTAAATTAATTAATGTCTCCATTTTCTTTGAAAGCAAGGACACAACATCCCTCACGCACCTATGTTTTCAAATGACCCTCAGAAAGGTCACTTGCTCGAGTCGCCTTGTTATTGAATCGAACTCTTAAAATAATCTATTCTTGCAGTAGTTCCCGAAACTCGTAAATTCCAACAGGCCATCTCAAACTTATAGTATTCGCACCCTACTTTCAAACAGTATATATTGTAACACCCCCTACGCGGGGATGCTCTCAGAGTGACCTCGACCTACCTTCTCCTGGCGCTGTTGAAAGATGAAGCTTGCCCGCCTACACCCGCAGAAGACTCTGAAAGGCTGAACGGGAACATGCGTGGCGTGGGCATTGGCATGCGTCTTGTATAAAGAAAAGATAGCTCTTTCATGAACTTACATTTAATACCAGTGAGCATCCTCTGGTGAGGCCAGATACAAATAACAAGAGAAAAAACAAAAAGAAACTTAACCTAACTTACAGCTATTGTACATCAGGCGGTCATTCGCCCCTCTCTCGCCTTACAGTCCAGTGCGGCGCGGGAAGTCGAGGTCGATGCCGGCAGCTTCGGCGGCGTCTCGGGCCATCCACCCGATGCGGCGGCGCAGGGTGGCGCTGGAGATAGCGGCGGTTCGGCCTGGTCACCGACCGGCGCGGGGTTGCGGGCGCCTGAATAGGCGGCGGGCGGCCTAGGCGGCGGCGGCGGCGGCGGCGGCGGCGGCGGCGCGAGCGGCGGCGCAGGGTGCCGGCGCCTGGATGAACGCCTGATTTTACCGATCAGTCGCTAGTTTTCATTCGGCTATTGGATCCCAACGGACCGCTTAATCGTGATCGACCCTTTGTAAATATCGTGGACACCCAAGGTGGCGATACCAATCACGTTGGGTACTCCCACCCTATGTAGTGTAATGGCACAACGAATTCATTTTGAGAATTAGAATGATAAAGGTTACTATTCCACATTCGTCAACAGTGTCAAGAAGAAATGTCTCTATAGTATAGTGTCATTTGTTATACCAGCACCATAATCTCGGAAAAATTTAGTACCAGATTTGGCGTATTGGTAGAATTATATTATTTTTGTCGAATATATCATAGGACTATCAGTGCCATTCAGTTGTTGTTTCGTAACTAATATAAGGAACGTACAGGCTAGCAATAGACTAATTGTTAATAAATAGTTAATAATAATTAGTTAATAATAATAGTAATTGTTAATAAATAGTTAATAATAGTTCTCTTTGCGGATGATACAAACATCCTTTGCAATAAAGAAACCGTAAATAGTACAATATCAGGTGTTTCAAATTGGTTCCGAAATAACAAATTAATAGTAAACGAAAAGAAAACGGTTTTAAAGCAGTTTTCCACTTCAAATAAACAATTCTGTGCTGCATTGAAAATGAACGGTGTACCATTGACTGATGTTAAGGCAACAAAATTTTTAGGTCTCTCAATTCAGTCAAACCTTAAATGGAACGTCCATGTAAATGAATTGAACACAAAATTAAGTTCATTATGCTACGCGTTCAGAATTCTTGCAAATTCAGTCAGCCTTCATACTGCTCGTTGTGTATACTTCGCGAATGTTTATTCCCGCCTGAGATATGGCATAATATTCTGGGGAGATACATCTTATAGCTCCCAGACTTTTAGATTACAAAAACGAATTGTACGAATAATATCCAAATCCCACCCACGTGATTCATGTAAGCCTCTCTTCATTAATCTACGAATTTTACCATTACCGTGTCTTTTTATTTAAGAATCAGTGGTTTTTGTAAAAAATGACTTGCTCAAGGGCGGGAATATATTTTCAGAAAATGCCGAAGTCTATTACTATAACACTCGACGTAGAAATCATATTCATTAGATGACAGTATCAACAGCTCATTACAAAACATTCACATACAATACATGTACATTATTTTACAACACTTTCCAGATGAATTAAACGATTAAATTCAATAGAAAAGTTTAAATCCCAAGAAATTTAATTTCAATTAACTATACACACAAGAAAAGTAACATTAATTTTAACAATGATACATAATGCATTATTTTCCATTTGGACTCTATAAATGAGTATAAACAACCTGTAACAACTATTGTACTACAGCTTCCGGGTCAGTGACTCCCATGTCGATCAGGTTTTTCGTCCAGTTTCTCTGATCCATTGAGCAAATGCTGAGATGGCCCCTTGTTTTGCTTCTGGACATAAATGTAACTTTTTTTTCTGTGCACGTGTTCTAGAATTCAGTGGGAAATACAATTATTCAAATTATCGTTTCCATGTTGTCGCGGCAGGAAGTAATAAGAGCCAAAATTTATTGCATATTTATCATTGAAAATAGATTTTATTACATGGGAGTTTTTTGTTTTTTCTCCCTTTCAAAATTCAATATTTATTGCTTATTTATCTTTGAAAATAGATTTTACTACATGGGAGTTTTTTGTTTTTTTTTCTTCCTTTCAAAATTCAAAATTTAAGTAGTATATGACTTAGTGTAGGGATCACAGAATTTTGAAAATATGCACACAATTCACTTTTCCCCATTGCACGTCATACGCAGTTTTTAACTGTTTTTTTGACGTAAAATAAAAAAAAAAAAAAAAATAGGCTCTTTTTACCAAAAAGGACACGTAGTGACTTACCTGTGTATGCCCTGCGACATGCTTAGGACTACAGAGCGTTTACGAAAATAAAATATGATAATTGAGTAGTGTATGAAATGAGTTGTACGTTTTGTAAAAAAAAAGAAGTTTTGCGCCGGATTTAAATCAATTTACCATGAGTACTTCGTACAATTGAAAAAAAACCTGTATTTTAAATTCTTATAAAAATGTAATTTTTTAAGTACATTACGTCTATGAATATTCATTTAAATTATCCTTGCGATTTTCTATAGAAGAAGAAGATGTTTCGAGAATATTTTCAGCCTTCTGCCTTCAGCCTTCTAGGAGAATCTGTTGCAGAGGTACAACGAGAAACGTGTTTTCCATGTTTTATTTTTTTCTCAGCTTCTATTGAATGTGTCAGGTTGCAAAATTTGTATTAGATAATCGATGCAACACGTTTAAGATTTTGAGTTCATATGTTGTGGTGAAGTCTGTGTCTAAAAGTAGATTAAAAGATTTTTTGCAACCACATGTTGGCGTGAATTTCAAATGTTTAAACTGATAGAATTGGTTCTAATTTTTTCACTATCATCCACATTGTTTAAAATACTAAAAAAACTGTTATAAAATGTTAGAAGACACATTATTTTGGGGGAAAACCTGAGACAATACTCCAACGTTATCACGTCGAAAATCATTTTCAAAAATTTATTTATTTTTTCTATATGAATTTGGCGTCAAAATTGGTTGTCAAAAATACCTTCAAATTCAAATATTTTCTCCCCCGTCCAATTTCTTTCAGCCTGATACATGCAAGAGAAGCTGATAAAAATGAAACATGAACGTCACGTTTCTCGTATCTCTGCAACACATTGCCCTAGGAGGCTGATATTTTGTGAATCTACGGAATTTCTTATTTTCTTTCATATGAGCATCGCGATTATTTATTTGCTTTAGGGGCACTTTTTACCGCCTTATTCGGCTATACACTTTCAATCTTATAATTTGCATCTGACAACTCAATATATATAAAATGGTAATTTAATAGTTTGTTATTTATTTTATTAAAATTAGGTTTTGTTTTATTAATTTTCGTAGTTTTTCTTTTTGTTTATTAGAACAGATAAATAATGAAAAACAAAACTATAAGAGAAATAATTATAACACACGGTGGAGCCAGATTTGTGATTCAGAGAAATCTATTGACAACAAAATGTATATCCGTCCGTTCGTCCATGCGTCTGTCCGTCTGTGGTCAACGCTAACTCCGAAACCGTTCAGCATATTTCCTCCCATTACCCCCGCTCGATCTGAACGAACTCGAGACTTTGGGAGTTTAACAGGTTGTTTTGATTTTTGGGGGTACTGTCCCAAAAAGTGGATAAATTATGTTGCTGTATGTAGTTGATTACTGCCATTAACACGTGGGGTATCCATAATCAAAGTTGTGTGGGTCCTTGATGCCGAAAAACCGATGGACGACAGCACGTCCATCTGGCCTGTCTGTTCTTGTGTCTGCCCTTCCGTCTGTCCTTCTGGCTGTCCTTTCGTCACTCCTGTCAATCCCTGTCCGGCCTCCCGCCTGTGACCTCCAGCCTGTGACTGCCCGCCTCTCTCTCCTCTCGCCTGTCTGTCTGCCCACCTATCTAAATTATTTCCTTACACTTTTCTCTTGATATGTATCAAGGGACGTTAAAAATATGGTGCTAGTCCCATTTTCGTCGATCTCTGCATTTTCGAAAATTTTGGAAATTAACATTTCAAAATAAAAGAATTGAAGATGGCGATTTTGCCTTAAACAAAATGTGATCTACACAATCACCCCTAAAAAAGCCATGTACAGTTAAAAAAAACTAATAGATTTCGCATAAAAGCCCTAGCTGGATGAGATGGTAAAAAGTGCCCCCGCTTGAAATTGAAATGGAAATCTTTTCTAAGGATTTTGACTACGAAATTTTTCATGGACGTTTTAGATTCCTGTTCTCTCATTTTCTTCGTAATAACGAAAAACTGTTTTTATATAATTTTTCCTTGACTTGGCCGTATGCATTTCAAAGCAAAAATAATGGTTCTTTATGTGAAATTTATTGAATTTTTCAAAAAATATGTTTAACATTTTATTTGCCGCAAAATTCAAACATTAAAACGGCTTTGAAAATTTTGGATTTTTTAAAAAAAATTATTCTGCCGGGTGCACGAGAAAATTCTCAAATGTTGCCCTAAAAATAATTAGCTATCTTCTGAATTTTTTCAGATTTTTTTGATTGGTGTGCCGTGTTCAAAAAAATTAAAATACATATTTTTGTCCCATTATTTACACGTATATAGAAATGTATATAATTAATGATGTATATAAATGTAATAATTAAATATGTAAATGGGTATGTAATTTCAATATTGTTTGTTTTATAGTGACAATATTTGTATTCTTAAAAGGCTAGTATCAATTTCACACAAAGAAATATTATTTTCCATGGATATTCATTAGGCCAAGTCAAGGAAAAAATAACATAAAAACAGGTTTTTCATTTCTAGGAAGGATGTGAAGAGAGCAAGATTCAAAAACGTTCATATAAAATATTTTCGTGGTCACAATCCTTAGGAAAGATTTCCTCTTCGATTTCAAGCGGAGGCATTTTTACCGTTTTATTCGGCTAGATCCATTGTCTAGAATTTATGCAATTCCTAAAAAAAATTGTGTGCGCGCGGCTGTGGTCTTTACTCCCGTAAGTATTTTGGAAGTTCGTGGAAGCGTAAATGTTTTTTTCCACTATAACGTGAGATCCGCCGCCGACCTACAATTCGCTTTGTGGAATTTCCCTCTTCCGGTATGTCTGTCAGCGGGACACCGCCTCAATCGGGATACGCTCTAAGCTCCCGACTGGTCTCCCGGCATCTGTGAAAGTGTAGGGTGTTTATGAGAGAGTGTGTAAGGAAATGAGATGGGACAAGGCTGAAGAAGGAAAGATCTTGTGTGGATGCGTAGCCTGTTTGTTAAAATTCAGCCGCGGCATTCGCCTGGTTTTGATTGGAGAAACTACGGAAACCATCGATCAGTGCAACCGGCTGCTAGTCAAGTCAGTTATTGATTTCGGCTCGGCTATTTATCTAGTATCGAAAATACGCCACCGACGGTACTCGAATCCTAGGACCTCCCGGTCAGAACTCGCTCACTGACGGTGCCTACGTTGTTGCAGAAAAACCCGTAATGCTGCCTCTGAGACAACTCAACTGGTTAGAATCAAAACAAATGTACTATAATAAGTTTGATCTTTCCATCGTAATGGTAATAATTGTGAAAAATATTTTCGCCAACAAGATTTTTTTTTCTGAAAAGTTCTGCGCTACTCAGTAACGCCCCGCTTTTGCTAGATAAAATGTTCACCCATTGCATTGTTGGGAATTCCAAATAAACCGTTAACATATCACAACACCACTAATGTTGCTTAGCCCGCCCTCGTCCAAGCATCCTTCAGAGCAACATCTGTCTAGGCCTGACATAGCCGAATTTAATCGCTACTATTTTCCCCAGTACTGTATTGTGCGAAACAACGGGAATCACCCAGGCGCCAGAGGACAGTCATTTATTACACCTCACGGGGTAGTAACTTTTTTTTTTATCACGGGCGTTCTTTGAAATGTGAAAGTCAAAACAAGTCGGCCCAAATATTAATTTATGTTAGAATCACGTGAGCCACAAAAAACACCGGCAGGTCATTATTTTTGCACGGCTGGTCCAGACATTAACTTTATGTCATTATTTTTATGTAAGTCAGAATTGTACTCTTCTAGAAAAGTAATGTTTCAGATGAAATTAATTGCGCTAGTGTGAGTATGCAGATTTTTTGGACCACTCAAGAGAGTCTAGCGAAAGCTATATTATTTCTAGCGCATTATTATTGGCCCAGTACATCGAGCAATTTAGCTCCCCTCAACATTCAATTTAAGAAATATGATAATTGAAGTTTTTTGTGAATCTTGCTTCTTGCATAATTCAATTCAATCAGTTCAAATCACATATAATTTTAGTAACAATATGTAACACCTATTTTCAGCTAAATATACATTTGCACCTATGAGATGCAATCCTTGAACAGTCCGGTTGTTTCTGAAGGTGTAATGTTTGATCTTTTGCAGGGTCCTCGACGCATCCCATAGAGTTCAGTTGAACATCGTACGTCGAAAAGGAGCAAGAAAGGAGTAGTATGAGTTTCCTATGATGGTGTTTCGTCCGACATATGAAGAATTCAAAGATTTTAATTTGTTCATTCAACGCATTGAATCTTTGGGTGCTCATAAATCAGGTTTGGCTAAAATCATCCCTCCTGCAGAATGGAAGCCCAGGAGAATTAATTATGATATCAAGAATATTGATATGACAATACCTTCTCCTATTGTGCAGAGGGTGGAGGGACAAGATGGCCTATACACACTAGAATGTTTTGAAAGGAAACCGATGACGTTGAAAGAATACAGAGCAAGGGCGCTGAGAAATACTTATAAAGTACCAGCGCATACCCACCCAGATGACCTAGAAAAATAAGATATTCTACTCCTGTGTGTGGTTCACAAGTCGTGGGAACTCTTATGGATGATGAATTACTGGAATGGAATTTTAGTACCCTTGGTAGCATATTGGATGTAGGTCTTAAAATTTGTGATGTTGGATTAAACACCCCAAGATTGATTAATTAATTAGACTGTTGGTGATATAGATACCTTATTAATTCACAGTAAATAAACAGAGGTTGTCTGTTATCAAATCTATATTTCTTCTAAAGATCTTTTCGATCGCGTAGCGATCATCGTCAGAGCTGGAAATACATTAATAGATATAAAATTATACATTAAACCAAATTGTCTACAAATTAATATATAAAAAAGAAGTGTGCAGATGCGTAAGCAAACTGGATTGGTCGTACCTTGCAGCTGCTGGGCGGAAAACGAAGTTCTGCGGATTTTTGAAATAGCGGCTCGCTTAAGAAGGCTGGGCGGCGGTCGGGCAAGTGTGGGCCCTCCCCTGCCCCGCCCCCACACTTGCCTGACCGCCGCCCAGCCTTCTTAAGCGAGCCGCTATTTCAAAAATCCGCAGAACTTCGTTTTCCGCCCAGCAGCTGCAAGGTACGACCGATCCAGTTTGCTTACGCATCTGCACACTTTTTATATATTAATTTGTAGACAATTTGGTTTAAT
This sequence comes from Teleogryllus oceanicus, assembly GCA_964035755.1. Classification (NCBI taxonomy): domain Eukaryota; kingdom Metazoa; phylum Arthropoda; class Insecta; order Orthoptera; family Gryllidae; genus Teleogryllus; species Teleogryllus oceanicus. The sequence continues at coordinate 327,993,386 of CAXIVR010000001.1, read as the reverse complement.
GTATAATTTTATATCTATTAATGTATTTCCAGCTCTGACGATGATCGCTACGCGATCGAAAAGATCTTCAGAAGAAATATAGATTTGATACCAGACAACCTCTGTTTATTTACTGTGGACCCCAAGATTGAATTTTGGTGTGTTTAAAACATCGCTTCCCTGGTGTATAGAAGAAATGGATTTGTTTAGTATTAGTTATCTTCACTTCGGAGCACCAAGAACATGGTATTCAATTCCTCCGCAACACGGTTTCCGTTTTGAATGTTTAATTAGCGAGGTTTTCCAAATACTTCAGAGAAATGTCCCGCGTTTCTTCGTCACCAAATGACTTTGATATCTCCTCAAGTGGTGAAGAAATACAAAATACCGTATATTAAAATAACACAAATAGCTGGCGAATTTGTGATAACATTTCCTTACGGGTATCATTCAGCTTTTGATAATGGTTTTAACTGCACTGAGTCCACAAATTTTGCTACAAACCGGTGGATTGATTACGGAAAGAGAGTTCCTGAATGTACGTGTGGCAAAGATTCTACAAAGGTAAATTTAGACATGTTTGTGAAGCTTTACCAACCTGAGCGCTATGTGCATGGGCTGGTAGGACGAGAGGACGATAGATATCCAGAAGATCCAACGTCTGCTGCAACGGAAGACAAAGACGAATCAATCACCAGCAAGAATGTCCACTTCACTGAAGACACTTTCCCAAGGGAGCAGCAAGCAAGCCGCCGAAAGAGACGCAGAGAACTTCCGTATGATGCCGCTGCCCTGAAAGAAGTACTGAATGCGGTCGTGGAAAGCGCAGCATTTCAAGAAAACAGTAATACCTGAAAGGGGTGAAGATTTTGAAGCGGAATTACAAGAAGAGAATTTGCGGGAAATCCAAGAGAATATCGACCCCGTCGAAGCCGTGTGGATTATCGTGGACGACGAGGCTGACGAGTGGCCTAGTGATCCTGAATTGTATTTACTCAATGATGTGTTTTGGTTAGAAATTTATAGCATTTCACTTTGGGAAGTGGATGGAGGGTTGCCCAACAATATATAAATAATAACAGCGAAGTAGTACTAGTATTATATGCTCTAAATGAAACTGAAGTTGAAGATAACGTTATATAGTTATTCTGGCAAAAGATTAGAAAACGTAATGTTTTAGTATAGAACAGTTACATATTCACGTTTCAATAGGGTATTGAAAAATCAATAGGGTATTGAATACTACACAATACCCTATTGATTCTTTTGCAGAATTTGTGGGAGTGGAATTGAAGGGCATAAGAGATGCAGGGAGAGAGATTTTAATGGGAGCGAAAACTAGAATTCAAAAGGTTCTCATGGACACTAGGGAAAGGTGGACCGCACTTTGCCCTCTACTTTCAACAGTGGAGTGTTTGATGTAATTAGATGTGCAATGTCATCAGCAGACATTGAAAATGAAAGGAATTCCGAGTAAAATAAAAAATTTTGAGAAAACAGATTGCTTTCTTTTCTTACCTTTAGAAACTCTCATTTCAGTGCATTGTAAATAGCTTAACACGTCTCTGGAATAATTCCAGACAAAGTACACTGTGGAATCCTGGTACTGTAAGCGCCAATGCATTTCCTTCCCACAAGGGAGAACTGCAGAACGGAACAAAAAGAATTAGTTTTTTTGAAACACTTTCTTTACCTTAAGAAAAACGTTCTCGATATTATTATGTACTTTATACTTACATTATATTGTGATGTCAGTTCGCGCGTATATCAAACACTGTCAAAAAGCCAAAATTCTTTCGAACTTGAAATAGCTACCAGCCGATCACCACGGATCGTATTAGAAAATTCATTCTCGCGCATTTATGAGCTGAACCGACTTGCCAGGACAAATAACGTCGAACGCCTCCCCCTTCCAAGAACGAAGTTTCGCTGACGTCACGAGACAAAACTACACACTGTTATGAAAACATCGATTGTTGCGGATCAATTACTGGTACTTAGGCAGAAACGTAGATTGAGTAAATGCTTTGCTCAGGCCATAAGCAACGAATATTTTAAACATCGAAAGGATTTTTTCTCTGCTTTGCTTAGGGGAATGACTCATTCCCTTTATTCCATGCACGAGACTGCTTTTTGTGTGACAATGACTATGAAAGACCAACGCGTTTGTTGCGCCCAATTCGCATTTTCCCCTCACTGGGAATTTGTCATGGAGTCCGCGATATATGATGCGTTCCTCAATGCGTTCTGAGTTATTCGCCTGTCCTCTCGCTAAAGGCGCTGCCTGCCCAGTATTAACTCTACACCTCCCCTTCCCACCACACGTGATATCTCCCGTAGCAGTTTATTTATTTTATTTCTTTATTTTACGTCAAAAAAAGTTAAAAACTGCGTATGACGTGCTATGGGGAAAAGTGAATTGTGTGCACATTTTCAAAATTCTGTGATCCCTGTACTAAGTCATATTCTACTTAAATTTTGAATTTTGAAAGGGAGAAAAAAACAAAAACTCCCATGTATAAAATCTATTTTCAAGGAAAATAAGCAATAAATTTTGAATTTTGAAAGGGAGAAAAAAACAAAAAAAACTCCCATCTAATAAAATCTACCTTCAAGGATAAATAAGCAATAAATTTTGAATTTTGAAAGAGAGAAAAAAAACTCCCATCTAATAAAATCTATTTTCAAGGATAAATAAGCAATAAATTTTGAATTTTGAAAGGGAGAAAAAATACTCCCATGTAATAAAATCTATTTTCAAGGATAAATATGCAATAAATTTTGGCTCTTATTTCTTCCTGCCGCGACAACATGGAAACGATAATTTGAATAATTGTATTTCCCACTGAATTCTAGAAGACGTGCACAGAAAATGAAGTTACATTTATGTCCAGAAGCAAAACAAGGTGCCATCTCAGCATTTGCTCAATGGATCAGAGGAACTGGACGAAAAACCTGATCGAGATGGGGGTCATTGACCCGGAAGCTGTAGTACAATAGTTGTTACAGGTTGTTCATACTCATTTATAGAGTCCAAATGGTAAATAATGCATTATGTATCATTGTTAAAATTAATGTTACTTTTCTTGTGATGCTCAGTATAGTCTCTAATTGTATAGAAACAGTTATGCAGCAGAAACGATTTCACTTGGGATTTAAACTTTTCTATTGAATTTAATCGTTTAATGTCATCTCTCACAGTGTTGTAGAATAATGTACATGTATTGTATGTGAATGTTTTGTAATGAGCTGTTGATACTGTCACCTGATGAATATGATTTCTACGTCGAGTGTTATAGTAATAGACTTCGGCATTTTCTGAAAATATATTCCCGCCCTTGAGCAAGTCATTTTTTACAAAAACCACTGATTCGTAAATAAAAAGACACAGTAATGGTAGAATTCCTAGATTAATGAAGAGAGGCTTACATGAATCACATGGGTGGGATTTGGTTATTATTCGTACAATTCGTTTTTGTAATCTAAACGTCAGTGAGCTATAAGATGTATCTCCCCAGAATATTATGCCATATCTCAGGCGGGAATGAACATTCGCGAAGTATACACAACGAGCAGTGTGAAGGCTGACTGAATTTGCATGAATTCTGAACGCGTAGCATAATGAACTTAATTTTGTGTTCAATTCATTTAAATGGACGTTCCATTTAAGGCTTGACTGAAATTTGCCCGATTACCCGATGCAAACCCCTGCTTACCCGATGCAAACTGTAATCTGGAATAAAAAAAATTGCCGCCGTCGGGTTGGTTTAAAATACCCAGGTTTGAAGCCCAGAAATTAAAGTCTTGGAAGATCCTTGCGCAAGGAAAAGACACGTTATCTCCTGAACCAATAGCCGTAACAATTCATATTTTATGCCAAACTTTGTCCTTAACCGTTGCAAACTGTAATCTGCAACAAAAAAAATTGCCCGGACCGATTAATTTCAAAATTCTCAGGTTTAAACCCCAGTAATTGAAGTCTTTGAATCACCCTGCGCAAGGAAAAGACACTTTCCTCCTGAACCATATTAATTTATATTGTATGTCAAACTTTGACATTAACCATTGCAAAATCTAAAGTGTAATAAAAAATATGCTGCGGACTGGTTAGTTTAAAACCCTTCCAACCCCAGAAATTGAAGTCTTCGAAGCTTCCTGGAAAAGACACTTTCCCCAACCAATAGCCGTAACATTTATCTTATGCCAATTTCCCCTTGCAATAAAAAAGTTTGCCGTGGATCGGTTGGTTTAAAATACCCAGGTTCGAAGCCCAGAAATTAAAATCTTGGAAGATCCCTGCGCAAGAAAATGACGTTTCCCCTGAACCAATAGCCGTAACAATTCATACTCTATGGAAAAATTTGCCCTTACCCGTTGAAATTAAAAAAAAAAAAAAAAAAAAAAAAGCGGACCGGTTAGTTCAAAATACCAAGTGTCGAACCCCAGAAATTGAAATTTTGAAGCTCCCTGCGCAAGGAAAAAACACGTTTCCTCCTGAACCGATAGCCGTAACCATTTATACTCTATGCAAAAAAATTGCCCATACTCATTGCAAACTGTAATCTGTAATACAAAAAGTGGCTGCGGACCGCTTGAATAAAATACCCCGGCCCGAACCCCAAAAAAGTTTTGGAAGCCCCTTCGCAAGGAAAAGACACGTTTCCTCCTGAGCCAATTGCCGTAACAATTCATACTCTATGCCCAAACTTGCCCTTATCCGTTGCAAACTGTAATCTGTAATAATAAAATTTGCCGCGGACCGGTTAGTATAAAATACCCAGGTTCGAACCCCAGAAATTAACGTCTTGGATTCCCCTGAACCACTAGGTAACCATTTACGCTCTATGCCAAACTTGCCCTTACCCCTGGCAAACTGTATTCTCTAATAGAAAAATTAGCCGCGGACCGCTTAGTATAAAATACCCAGGTTCAAAATTCCGCAAATTATTCAAATGTATTGTTTATTAAAGTATCTCACACCGTTAATGTTCATATTTCCATCTATTTGTATATATTATTGCCTTTGTAAGTGGAGGTGCTTCAAATGACTTCAAATGAAGTTTTTCGAAAACTCAATAGATTTCTGTGAAAAAGAGCTTCAAAGTTCGCATATACAGTCATGCTTAATCGTCATTTTCGTAGAAAATTTCTATTTTGGACGAGGTTGTAAAGTTCTTTAATGTTCTTGAAGTAATATTTCGGTTGTACTATTAAGAAATTGATAAGTTGAGAAAATGTACTTTGGGCGGTGATAGATGGCAGCTGACTAGAGAATGGATCAAGACCTTAAAGCCATGCCACACCAAGGGAATTAAAAAAAATCCCTTCGAGAAAGTCTGTGCCATTCTGTTGCACCTATAATTAATACATTTTTCGCTGATTTCATCAATTTTAAAATCATTTTAATGGTATTTGCTTCAAATATTTACGAGATGCAACAAATGTTCCCCACAGAATTACTGAAACCGCCGATATGTCGGTTTCATTGATTTTTGAGAAGCACCCGAGAACGTCAAGACATGACAAGATGCTATTATAGTGTTACCGAATTGCGAGAGATCACGCCAGCAGTAAATGGTATTCCTTGCAAGAATTTATTAGTTTCTGAACGCACTCGCGTAGAATAGAACGAGAACCAATCAAAAATCACCCTTGAAAATATTAGCCCTAGCGCAAAGCACCGCTACGAAAAACTCTCTCTTTGGCTGCTGATCTGCACCCACCGAAACTGTTCATGTTGGACGAAGAAGAGAATTCGCCGTATTTCGACGATAAGAAGCTAGGAAAAGGTAATTAGTCTCATCATGTTAAAATAACGATACCACGTATGAGAGAAGTGAGAATTTTAAATCATGAATATTCTGATAAATTTACGTGAACGCATTACGTAGAAATATACAATTTTTCTATCAACGAGGAAATAATAAATTTCACGTTCAGGAACGTATACTGAAGTAGAAAGCATGTGCTATAGGAAATGTTTCTTTCTATTTCCAGCTTTTTATCCTCATCTTGGTTTACCTTGTAACAAATTCATTACGCGGAGATATTGCAGTCATATTGTATAAAATTCGGACTGTGATAGCGATTCACCAGAGGACGTGTTCGCCGAAGCAAGGGGCTGCCACGACCTTCAAAGGATCTGGGTCGCCGTCGCCGCTCCAAGCTGTGGAAATATTTCTTCGAGACGACGTGTCGTGAGTCAGAAAACTTCACTAGAAATTCTCAAAAAAAGAACTGTTAAAGAAGCAAGAATTATTCTACAGAGATAGAATTCACCTCACTTACAGACGTAGATAGTCGAGTAATTATATTAAAATCATTTAAATGTAATCTTTTACAATATTGCAGTCGTAAAAGGAAGCCAGATAGCTAATTCATTCGGTTGTACTTAGCATATTACCACTATTGAATGTAAAATACATTAAGAGCTTCCAGGAAATATCAAAACATGAGGGCTGCATGGCCGCCGCTCCCTAGAGTGTCTTTTCGGCTGTAGCTTTCTCTTGTTTTTTCCGAAGCCTCCAATCCGCCCACGAGTTAAATCTACTGGCGGGTCCTCGCTATTTTTGCCTAGGACAGGTTTTGCTAAAGTTTTGCGAATGGACTGATGCTCGCAGCCAATTCGGCAATGATTTTGGAATAACTAAAATCATTTACGATCATTGGTGTTCAGTTTTTGGTCTAAAATGTCCAATAATTGCAAATACATATTGCCATTAGATACATTACAAACACTTTGAAATTTCCAGATATATTTAAGATTATGGCTTGTGATGGAGGATTCATTCGTTGGTTTTACTTTATCACTTTACGAAGTTCCTCGCAAGTAGAGAAAGTTGCGTAATCCTGCGTCGGAAAGCGGAGAATTTTCGGTAGAGAAATTCTTATTTAAATGAAGTTGTGTTAATTTGAAACATTACTTTGTCAACAATGATGAAACGAAGATACTATGAATGAAAATCTAATACTTTTACCGTATATTATTTTTCCGGGAACGTACTACACGTAGAGTACGTACCAATTGAACCATACCCAGTAAAATGCGTAGTATAGAGAAAGTCATATAATGCTGCGGCAAAAAATGGGGATTTTCTGCACAACAACTGATTTTGTGTGGCCCCGATACGGAAAACGTGGACAAGCCCTGTTCTAATATGTTGTAAATAACTTCCTCTAAGACGTTACATAGCGAGATTTAACGGTATGATGGTTCTTGATACCGTTTTAACAGACGGCTAAACCGTTTAGCCGTTTTTTCCGTTTTTCGTGTTCGTTTAAAACTCTGATTTTTCGAAAATTTCCAAAGTTAAAATTTTTTTCGGAGTCTTCCTACAAGTAAAATATTAAAGATAGAGATTTCTTCTGTTAATGAAACCTGTTCTATAAAGATATATTTTAAAATAAAGTCATGCACAATTTTCCAAAATGTGAGTACTATTCGTGTAATTTTGTGTGAAAATACAAGCGGCGAAAAGTACGTGATGTTTCAGCACAATTAGTTGAAATTTATTGATGTACAATCGGGATAGAATTTTTAAGGTTGTTGAAATGTAAATGTAATAGTGTTTAGGCAAGGTGCCAGAAGTTTATTTTCAGTTTTAGAAAAAAGTTTTCAACACAAAACAATTTAATTGTAGTTAAATTAACTAGCTATGTGTTTTTAACAATATAAGTAGCAGTAATAATATTTTGAGAGGACTATGAACTAAAAGTAATAAAAGAAATGAAATGATTAAAGAGAATGAAAACTATCTATCGGGAAACCATAATCAATTCGATATCTTTGCCCTGCATCCATTAGATTGGATCGGAATTACTATAAGTTGTAAGAAAGGTGTGTTCCACTCTCTGTAGTAGGGTTTTCCATGTCCGTAAAGTTAGCATAGCAATTTTTAAGACAATAATGATATTAGACTCAAAATTTGTAGCTTTTTTGTTGCGCAAAAATTAAATTTGTCGCTCTTCATTTGACCCTGCTATTAAACTTGCCGCATAACAATGCTGCACCCCGCTAAACGCATTACCACACACCAGGGGACGCCTCGTCTACTCGCAGACTGCCATCACCACCATATCGCTGGTCGCTCTTGTGTCTCCTGGGCTAGGCCGCACGCTGGACAATGCCGTGAGGTGAGAACTCTACGGCCAATGACTGCCAGAGCGCCCGAACTCGGGCTGGAACTTGTGACGGGCTTAAGCACGACACCGCCGCCTTGGGCCACGCCGCCGGCGCTCGGGGGAGCCGCCGATAGCGCCGAGGTGTCAGGACGCCGACCGCTACTCCCCCCGCCCTTCCAAGGGCGTGGGAGGCCGCCGCCGCTGCCGGACCGGACCGGACCACGCTTGGCCGCCCGAGAGTGCCCGCCTGCATCAACCCAGGGCCAGCGCACCAGAGCCTACGCCGTATCCGCGTAAGGGTCCGATCGCCTGAACAATATCTCGAGAGGACCTGAAACCTAAGATAAGTTAGATTAAGTTAGAACAATTATTTTTGAAGAAGGTTAGAACAATTATTTTTGTAATTGGAGGCCTTACCTCACTAGGAAGTAGCGATTAAAACCATTTGTAAAAAAAACACGATGAGTTTCAATGCATTGAGAAGCCAGTCACGCATGCATCCCATCATATATAATTTCAGACTGAGCAACCGAGGCCACTCTAGAGAGAGGAAACCAGGACAACAGGCGAGTCGGGTCACCTTGGGATGCACCCCCCCCCCCTTCTACGAAATGTTGGCGCAGTGCCAGTTGCGGTCAGAACGACCAGATTTAAGTTAGCAGTAACATAAAAACGGGGGAAGTGTGGGTGTTACAATATGGAAAGACAATCCTGTTAGCAGAAGTCCTAACAACCTAATTCTTCGGCGATAGTCACTGGTTAGTGCAGGAGTATATTTTAACTTGCTTAGTTAAAGCTGATTTGAGAAACGCGGTAATAAGAGTGATAGAATTCAGAAGTGAAGTGCATGTACAGTGTTAGCACTAACATTACGCGAGAATTGAAATGATTGAAGGCGTTGTTATTGTCAACAATAGTATTTATTTCACAAACAGCTTTCGATGGCTTAGCCATCATCATCAGTTTTCTGCTGTCTGGGAGCCACAAAAACGGACTGCGCAGTTGGAATATGTTTTGTGTCTTGAAATACTAAGATCCCTTCCCTTCCCCAAGCGCGCGCTGGCTGGTGGAGCGCTGCGTGACCTTCTGTGGCAGTCGGTTACATTCAAAATATCCGTTAAGAACTGGTCGCAAAGGAATAAAAATTTCTCAAAAAAATCCTTATTTAACATATGACATTATGTATATCATTGGATTCGTCTTTTTACGCTAATCTCTTTATGATAGACTGAAAAAATATGTATAGTTCCATTTGAAAAAACAAAGTTACCTCAAATATCTCGTAAAACACAAGTGATAAAATAGAAATAAATACACGTATCAGTTAGCCCTATTTTCTCATGCACTTCCGTGAAAACTACATTTCAGTATCTTCAACCGTTCAAAAGTTATAGGAGGTGCTAAAGTTACGTGACTCACCCTGTGTGTGTGTGTGTGTGTGTGTGTGTGTGTGTGTATATACACACACACACACACACACAGGTGAGTCACTGTACTTTAGCCTCCTATAACTGAACAGTTGAAGATACTGAAATGTAGTTTTCGAAGTCATGAAAAATAGCTAACTGATACGTGTATTATTTATTTCTATTTTATCACTTGTATTTAGAGATATTTGAGTAACTTTGTTTTTCAAATGAACTATAATATTTATATATATATATATATATATATATATATATATATATATATATATATATATATATAAAGGTATCCCAACGCCGGCGCCCAGCTATTCATGCCCGCTGGTATGCGATACTTCCACTCCTCCTCCCATCCACGGCCGCCAACCTGAAGCTACAATATAAATATTTTAAACAGAAAAATGAATTACATACATTTTTTATATGTTTAATTATACATATATAGTTTAAAATTTATATTGTATGTATAATATATATACCATACCAACACTCACCAATTTTATTAATCTCTGTCCTCGGATAGCGTAAAAGAAATTAACAGAATGATGCAGGTCTCGCCTTCAGTAAAATCCCTGATTTTTCGAAAATTACGAAAGTGCAATATTTTGGGGTCGTCCTTATACAACTACAATATTGAAGATAGAGATTTTTTCCTTAATTAAATCTGATCTTTGAAGACAGAACTGGAAATAAAGTCATGTTCAATTTTTCGAAAATATTAGTAATTTTCCTTTAATATTGCGCGAAATATAGGCAATTTTAAATTGTTTTAAACATTTTATTTTCTCAAAAATTGCCCCAATTTTTTAAATTGAATTTTCTCCCCGTATGTATCAAGCGATAGATTGTTTTTTTTTCGTGTTTCCGGGCGCGTGAACTGCTTTGGTCATTAGTCCCGTTAGTGTAGTGCATGTTTTTCTCGGGATATGGCGGTGATCTTCCCCCGATGGATGGCGAGATCCGGCGCCGACCTACCGTCGGCTAGTGGGGTTTCCCCCTAACCAGGACTCTCCCACCAGCGGGGCACCGCCCCAGCCGGGACAAGCTCTAAGCTCCTGATCGGTCTCCCGGAATATGCCAAGCGATAGAAAAAATGATGATACCAGTTCCCATTTCTGGGAGCTCTAAAAATTTTCGAAAATTGCAAAATAGCAAAAAAGTTATTTTTTTTTTTTTAATGTCAAAACTTCAACCCTGAGTTTCAAACACACAGTGTTTCTGTAGATGGGGGTAAGGCTCGGCGAATTAATACGGAAGATCTGAGTTCGAGTCTCAGTGCGGAAAGACAGTTTTGCTGGATGAAAACGCTTTTGCATCTCTATGTAGTATTAGTTAAATAAAGTCGAAAAGTTAGAAATAATACGAGAGAGTATGTGCTCTTCTAGCTCCACTAGTTTTAAATCAAATTGATCTCTTATACCCCATAACATTCTTATTAATACAAAAGCAGACCAAGCCCTTCATTAGAGACCCTGACATATTTTTTTGTAATTCCAATAAAGGAGAATTAGTTGCTACAGAAAGGTTTGAATATTTTCTTAAAGTGGAATTTCAGATTTCTGGCACTTGTAAATACATTCCTCTTCCTCAAAGCAAGTTAACAGCTTTCACTAAAGACCACCAAGAGCTTATAAAAAGGTGGAAAATGCATGAATATATTGATTTTAAAACCTATAATAAAATATATATAAGTGAGATCGATCATGACTGTCATCGATCACAAGACACTACCTATAAAATATTGAAGTATCTAAATTCGATAGAAAGAGATACACTAAAAATTAACAACATCTCTGAGAAAGAATGGTTTACATACTATCAGTTTCTGTGGACAAATACAGACTCCTGAAAATCCCTTACCGGAAATAATAATAGTAGTTGACCCCATTGAACTTGACCAACTGAACAACATACTTAAAACGTTCAAGAATTAGAAGTCACCAGGAACTGACGGCATGAATGCTGAACTACTAAAGTATGCATCGAATGGAATAAGGAGGAGATTCCTCGAAATAATTAATATGTGTTGGAGGAGATATACCATTCCTGAAGATTGGAGGAAAGGAATTATGTGCCCTATCTTCAAGAAAGGTAGCAGACAGGATTGCCAAAATTATAGAGGAATAAGTCTTCTCATCGCAACCTATAATATATATTCTATGATAATAACTCAGAGATTGAATATTATTAATGAGCATATGTTCTTAGAGGAACAGTGTGGTTTTAGGAAAGGTTGCTCATGTTCCGACTGCATGATTTCTGCATAGTGGAACAGCTAATACAGAAGAGACGAGAATTTAACTTACCGACATATATACTATATATAGACTATGTAAAAGCCTTCGATAAAGTGTTGTGAAAGAAACTCTGGGAGATAATGCATAAAAAATGATTCCCAGCCCACCTAATAAGAGCAATACAAAGCCTCTACTTCGACACTAAAATATGCATCGATAAAGGATCTCAAGGAAGTAATAAATTTGTAGAAATAAATCAAGGAGTCAAACAAGGATGCCCACTGTCAACAGCTCTGTTTAGTTTTTATATAGACGGGATTGTCCGGCAATGGCAAGGGTAATTGATAACACATTTTAAAATAAATGGCAAATCTCTAAATACCATATTGTTTGCAGATGACCAAGTTATTTTTAGTAGCTCAGAAGATTAGCACATGATGACAAATTGCAGCACACAATCTAAATGAACAGGCAACCAAATATAATGTGCAAATCTCCACTAGGGAAACAAAATCAATGGGCTTTGAAGGAACAAACCACACGAGATGTAAAATTGTGAGTAATAATAAACCCATAGAACAGACAAACAATTTTACCTATTTAAGCTTCAATGTGTCTTACTGCCAGAAAAATGAAAGGAAATTAAATAGATTCTATAACTGTGTGGGACAAAAAGAAGAACATTAAAAAACTGGACTTTAAAAACCATGCAACTCAAATTCTACAAAGCAATGGCAGTACCCATGCTAACTTATGCATGCGAAAACTGGACAATAATAGAACAGACAGAAGAAAAATAGAAAGTGCCGAAATGAAATTCTTACGTTCAGTAGCAGGTTACAATATCTTAGATAGACAATATAATGATGACATCAGAACCGAACTGAATATATTCAATCTGATGGAGAGAATTCAATCATTTAGAAGCAACTGGCATGATCATATCTAATGCATGCCTCCAAAAAGAATTCCCATAATAATGTACACATATAATCCTAAAGAAAGAAGAAATGTTGGCTACCCCTTAACAAGATGGAGAGACTCACTCTCTTGATGTGGAAACAGGCCTTAAGGCCTAAATCCATGATAAAATCCAGAAGAAGAACAATAAAATACCACTGCCACTGAAAGTACCAACAGCAAGTGGTTTAATTAAAATGCACAAAGACGAACATTCTTTGTAATGTGTTGTCTTTTCCTTAGGTTCTTCCCAATACAATTTGTGCACTTACTTACTAAATAACCTCCTAAAACCTATCTTACTAAACAATCAAGGTTACCAATGTGATCTGTAATAGTTTTTATTTTGTTGAGAATGTATGAGAACTTATTAGTTCTCCCTCGCCATTTCGTCATTTCTTTTGATGTCATTACTATGTTCCCTAGTATTCCCTATTTATTGAGTATTGAAGTTTTAAATTATTCTGTACCCATGCAAGATAATTTTGCATTTGCTCAATACAAAATTCTTACCATTAATAAGTGTATTCTTAATATCAAGTTTACCTTTGATAATGTATCATCCAAACAGATTGTAGGTACTCCAATAGGTGGATCTTTGAGTTTCCCTTTTTTCCGAAATTGATATGAGGAAGCTAGAAGAAAGTATCATTGTAAATTGATTGTAATGAAAGTATGATCCTGATTTTGACAGCCTCCTTTATACTAGGTATGTCGATGTTACATTTGCCATTATTCACAAAGAAGATGTTGACGGCTTCTTTTTATTCATACAACTTGGTGATTCAGTTCACATTAGAGAGAGAATTTCAATAATGACATAACTTTTCAGATGTTACAATGCAACATTGTGACGACCCATTGGTATTGGAAATCTTGTGCTACTGGTCATACACTTAATTTCTTCTCTTATCATTCCACTCATCAAAAAAGTTTTGGATTTGTTGTCAGGGCCATAAAATTGTCCTATGAATCATTTCACCACAATTATCTGAAAAATTTTCACCAGGTTAAGATTGGAGAACAATTATCCTCAAAAATTCATTGATAAATGTATTGGTAAACAACTTGCCATCTTAAAAAGTATTTCAATCAACAATCTAATATTCATGACACTGATCTACCAAACCATGATAATAACCTTCACCAGACTCATAAAATTATTGCCATATGTTTCAAATATAATTAATAGTTTCACCAAAGAATGTTCTAGACAGAATTTTAATGTCATGATTATGTAAGGTTAGTAACAAAAAAAAATCCGATTAAAAATGTAAAGGACTTGGTTTCATTCTTTGAGACGGAAAATGTAGTTTATTGTATTTCATTTCTCAATTACCCAGTGTCCTACATTGGTCGGATGAAGAAAAAACTACAACATAGGGTGAAAGAGCACCAGAATAATATAAAAGAAGCTGGATCTCATCTCAGTTTGATTTCTCATCATATGCTACGTACATCTCATAATTTTTATTTTCAAAAACCCACAATATTAGATAGGCAGCCTAGAAAATACTTCTACCTTTATTCTGAACCCCTACCAATTAAAACACACGATATGGTACCCTCAATACCAATTTAGTCATATCTTTTTACAGTGTGTGATATTATTTTAATGAAAATTAAAAATATGAATCAATTTTTGCCCAACTTAAACTGTTTTGTTTTTTGCATTTCATTTTTTCTCAGTCTTTTTCTTATTTTCTTTTTATACACCTTTGAATGTATTCTTCAATCCTTCCCCTTGCCTCCCTACTTCATTCCTCTGACTCTCTTTTCCCTCCTTATCACTTACTCTTGTCAATATCCCCTTGTCTATCTGATGCTATCTGATACTCTAAGATGCATCCACCAAAAGTGAGACTTTAAAGTGTATCTCCTTTATCAATATGTAATTAATTTTTTTAATATGTTGACATTGACCACTAATTGGTCTATGTATAATTCTTGGACTGATGTTTTTATTAATTAACAAGTTAGTTTCTCAGTCATGGCTCGTAGCTATTTTTTAATGTTATATAAAAGAAATAATTTTAAAAATATCTTATTAATATTTGTTTAGTTTTACTTTGGATTTTCACATTTTTTACAATTGTTTGAGTGTTCATATTTTAATGTTTTTTTTTTTTTTAGTTTTTTTTAGTTATGTTAGTTATTGTAGTTATTATGTTAGTTATTATATTAGTTATTATGTTTTTTTCTTTGGTAAATGATATCGTAGGCTTCCGCGGCCAGAGTCATTATCTGGGCTGTCCTGGTGATGCCGCGTCGAAGGCTGGGGTGCCGATGTTTTGACCGACATATCGCAGTTCTCTTCAGGGCAGTACAGGCAGTACAGCCCTGAAGAGGACCGCGATATGTTGGTCGAAATGTCAGCACTCCAGCCTTCGACGCGGTGTAACCCGGACAACCCAGATCATTTTTTCTTTGGTCTTTTTTTCTTCTTCATAGTGTTAACTCATTTTAAGACCTGAAGAAAGAAAACAAAACGTTTCAACAAGTATTAATTTGTCAATTCAACTTCATGTTTAAGACTTTTTCTCTCTATTTTTGAATTGTTTTAATTTTGATTGTCTATGAATAATGAAAAGATATCCCAATATATGATAGTTATAGGATAACATACAAGATTAAATGATTTCTTTATTTAATTTCTAAACATCTTATCATAACTTTATGCTTAGTACCTTTTCTACTCTCAAAAATACAAATCATTCTAAGAAAAATGGTAAGAAAGGCTAAAATCATGAAAAATTATCAAAATATATAAAAATAACATAGTACTAAACACAATACTATGAACCTAACAATTTGAAATGTAAAAACCCTTGACATAATAACAAATTGATTAAATAAAAATTATAGCACAAAAATTATAGTGAAAAAATATATGATAAAAAAAATTAAAGTCTTGTATTCAATCTTATGTAAAAAACCAAAGCATCAAAGTAAAAATGAAAATACAATAATTCATTGATATAATTTTTAAAAAAATACTCCTATTAAAATATAAAATTGTCCATTTGAATGTGGGACAGAAAACCTTTGAATTGTTTGTTTAACAACCAACATATTGAGTATAAAACAATATAAGACCAATAAAAAGAATACTTATATAAAGAACAACACAGAAAAAAAAATTAATTGTAATAAAAGGAGTACAATAAAACTATGGAGCAATGTTGCTACATTACAGTAACATATTGTAATTTGAATATTCAATAATTTGTGAAGTCAAAGTACTTAAACTATTTTTGACATCACCCATATGTAAATTATACCCAAACATTGAGGGACAAGAGGGCTGTTTCAAATAGTGTCAATTTTATTGTTTTTAATAACTTCAATATACAACGTACTTAAATTTGTTATATCTGTTTTTTTGTCTCAAGTTTTATTTCTATTGATATAACCATTTTGATAGGAAAATGAATTATTTGTGTATGAGGGGGTTTAACTCTTTTATTTTTCCTCATACATTTTTTCACTATTGGTGTTTTATCATAGCAATTGTTTGTTAGGTTTGGGGCTTTTGTGTTTGAAATAGTTCAGTTAGGAATTTTATGCTTTAGTAACTGTGTTATTTATTTTATAATTCTTTAGGTTGTCTTTCTTTCTTAAATTGATCATGTCATCAAACTCAAAAGTATCAATTTTTTGTGTACAGGGCTTATGCTTCATATGACTACATACTGGCTATATATGCTCAGTAGTTTATTGTATAAGATAATAGGTTGGTAAAATCATTATTTTCTGTAAGCCTTGTGATTGGTTGGTTGACCTATTCATTAATATTCATATAATAAAATTATAAAAAAGGCTTTGTGTGAAATTATTAGTAATATTTTGTCTTTTTACAATGTGAGTAAATACGCATATTTTTGTTAACTTATAACAGACGATTGTCACATGTCAAATTTATTGGATAACCTCTTAGTGTTTTTAAAACATGAATTTTTGAAAAATTAAATTAGTAACTCTATATTTTTGAATCAGTACTTTGATGCTTTACAGTCAATATAAAATACGTGATTAATTAAAACATTTTGACTGGACGTGTATGTAGACGAGGTGTGACCAGTTTGTTTTGGCATGGTTTCAATACATAACCCGGTTTTTCAATTCTTGTACACAAAGCCATGGCACACAATGAAACCATTCAAGATGGGCATATGTTGCAACGTACGGGACACAGGAAGTGGATTGGAGATGTGGGCTTTAGAATAGCAATAGGATCTATTCTAAAATGTTCTACAAATTTGTTGTAATGTTTAAGAAAATATAAATTTAACAAATTGAAAGGACAATAATAAAAATAAAAGGGGCAAAGTTTATTGAATAAATTGAATGCCAAACAATTTACTAGTAATTTTTCATTACTTCGAAAAAGCACGTAGAACAGCAATGTTATTTCTCAGAGATAGCTGATTTGCCACTATGAAATAGTTTGTCTTTGTAAAATTAAACAAAACCTTACAATAGCTGTAGACCTGCATGGAAACACTGGTTAACAACAAATTATCAGTTTACTTTTTTCACAGAACATTTTCATATAATAAATTTGTAATATGTAATCATACCTCTTATACCCTGAAAACAGATTAAAATCAAATCACAGTTACCTTTGCTATCTATCAAAAATAATCTGTGTGTTCTAGTTTCACATCTCAACTTCTGTAATAATATCTGTAGTACCTACTGATTTGAACACTTTCATTCTTACTTAATATTATATGATGTTATGACTCCTACTCTGGATATTCAGAAACATGTAAATAGTTGACTTTTATGATCTCAAAGTTCCTTACATTTGTTAGATATTGATCCCAATTTAATTTTTTTTTTTTTTTTTTTAAATTTTTATTGCTTCTATCATTTCTTCATCCTCTTCCTCTAAAGGAAAATGTTTATCTGAATCACTAATAACAGGCTTGTTTGAACTGGCACATAAACTTCCATTTCCAGTAGAAGACACATTAACAATTAATGCAGATTGAGACAGACGACCAGCTCCACCAAACATACCAGAAGTAGTATTAGAAGTTGATGTACTGCTGAAAATAGGATTTGGACAAGTATTTTCAAATACACCTCCTTTTGGTGCTTGTAACGCAGGAAAGTTCTGATTATCGGTGGCTGGGGATTCTTTGTGGGACGAAGAATATGTGGAAGAACTTGCAACTGGTTGCACATTTCCTTCACTGAGGCAACCAAAAATGCTGGAGGTTGGAATTTGTTTCTCCAGACTCAGTGAAGCCACTGGTAATTCCAATATTTCTCCCTTTGATAATTTCCTCAGGATCTCAAAAACCTCAGCATTTGGTGTTATTAACTGGCTTCTAACAAGCTTTGCCTGGTCATAAATGCTTTTGATTACCTGCTGGCATTCTTCAAATTTGTCCATTCCACATGACTGGTATGTAAAGCATCTTATTTCTTCAGGAGAATAATCAATCAATCCTGGGAAAGAGCCTTGTCCTTTAAAGGGGGAAAAGCATGAAAAAGGCCACAGACCAGAATGCTCCCACCGTGTAAATTCATGCCTTAACTTCTGCAATATTCCTTCCTCTTGATGTAAAGGAGTAGGTTTCGAGTCTGTATCATCAGATGAAAAGGCACCTGATAGATTCGATGTGGCAGTGGAAGTTGGTTTATCAAACAGACTTTTTCTGCAGGTCTGGGCTTTGGCTCTCAGAATAGATATCCCTTCTCTTTCATTGCTATTGTTATCACCACCAGACTTGTATTTACTACCAGGACTGAATTTTCCAACAGGACTGTATTTTCCACCAGGACTGAATTTTCCACCAGGACTGTATTTCCCACCAGGACTGAATTTTCCAACAGGACTGTATTTCGCACCAGGACTGTATTTTCCAACAGACTTGTGTTTACCTCCAGGACTGTATTTCCCACCAGAACTGTACTTATCGTTGCCATGTTTGTAATTCTTACGATAATTTATGCCCTCGTCATTT
Source organism: Teleogryllus oceanicus (assembly GCA_964035755.1). Lineage (NCBI taxonomy): Eukaryota > Metazoa > Arthropoda > Insecta > Orthoptera > Gryllidae > Teleogryllus > Teleogryllus oceanicus. Next base: position 327,974,687 of record CAXIVR010000001.1, on the reverse strand, counting down.
GTGTAATCATCATAAGAATGGCTACTGGTAGATACATGATCAAACTTGCATCTATCTCCAAATGTGCATGTTCCCTGTTGAAAGTATCTACAAATCGGCATGACGGACCAATTTCCACTCAAATCATAAAATTTCTTCTGGAGCCAAAAAGGTTTACGTTGGAGGCTTCCCCGGTGTCCCAATATTATGTACAATTAAATTGCCAACGCACGAAATTTATGCCGTGAGCCTTACTGACACTTAAAGTTCTGAAATCGCTCAAATTAACAATCACAAAAGCATCCAACTTTGACCTAAATCACTGTAATAACGCGCAATTTTAAGATGTTATAATTATTCACATCGCCCACTGCAAACAAACGAACACTACCCATGTACCAAGCAAGACCATCTGCAACAATCAGTCATTCATGAAGGTATTGATACAAGACAAAATGGCGCCGGCTCCGGTTGAGTGGTAGCGTTTTCCATTTAGAAATAGTTTGTTTCAAGGCAAGTTGCTTCTGTGAGACCTATAGAAATTAAATAAGGTATCATACAAAGACTTATATACAATTATAAGAAATAATTTTTATTTCAAGGGGGAAAATAAAATATTGTAATTCGACATGAAAACCTATTGTTTTTGTACTAGTACCAATAGATCGCGTGGCCAGGGAAAGAAAAATTAAGACATTAGGTGAAGTTTTTATGAATTATTCACCCAATTATCGAAAGACAAATTGTAAAAAGTTGTAGATATTTATTGATCTTTAATAGCCAAAATTTCCTGGTTATGTGTAGTGTGAAAATCCGTAGGTAAATTGGGCAACACCGAAATGTCCGTGACACTGGCATTACTGCTCTACACATGCTTTCTCTTAAATTTCTGTTTTGAATACAGTTCAACGTTTTTCGTCACGTGGCCTAACTATTGATGTTTCTCGTAAAGTAAAATTACTGCATCATAGAATTCTTAAAGAGCTGTATTATTTAAGCTGTTAATATAAAAATATTAAATTATCGGGGATAAAATCTTAAAAAGTATGTGGAGGAAGAACGCGATTTTCAACTGACCTGGTCTTTGGTAATCTTTTGTCACGGGATTTGTTACACTCAAAATGAAAAGGTGCCTTGAAAATAATTCATTTGTTCATTTTTAAAGTTCAAAAAATTCATCCAAAATACATGACTTCTGTTCAGTTTGTGCAATATGTTAGACAAAATATAGTGCTAAAGAGAAAACAAGTTACCATTAAAATGCTAATGTTAATAAAAAACAGAATTGATTGTTCCTATTACAAATCTAATTGCATTTACCTAGACAGAAGACTCAGAGGAAGGCTTGACACATGAATTTATATATATGTCGACACGCTGAATCCGAATCTGAAGCCAGAATTCTGCCACCATCCTCCAGTTTTTTTAATCGCGAAAAAACACCATGAAATTGTAGATTGTAAATTTGAGGGTTTTGTTTTGCGATTTAAAAAAAGCAGAAGGGTGATGGCGCAATTCTGGCTTCATATTCGAATTTAGCGCGTCAAAATACACAGAGAAACATGTGTTAAGTAATTGGGTCTGACAACAACCCCCGAAACAAAAAATACAGTTTCTGGATGTTTTTTCGCGATAAAAAAAGGAAGGTGGTGGCTCAATTCTGGCTTCAGATTCAAATTCAGCACCTTGAAATACATAGAGAAATTTGTATCTAGTTTTTGGGCCTGGCAACGCTTTTTTGTGTGCCTGTGTTATGAAATGATGATTATTAATGATGAAATAATGACATTTTGTACAAATTAAAATTAACTGATTGTTTAAAGATTTGAGCACCTTTTTTTTATTTCAATACATTCTTTATTTCTCGTCTACAAATACATGATTAGTTTCATATCGTCTCAATTTTAAACGCAAAATTTTTAGTACAGTAATTTGATTAACTATATTTACACTTTCTCGTTTCATATGTATATATGGAAGAAATATACGAAGTATAAAGAAAGTGATGTAATGCTGCGGAAAATCGATTTCGAGATTTCAACGGAAATACACGTTTTGGGGTCCTCTGGTTCCGAAAAAGTAGTTTTTTTCAAAACGTCTATCTGTCCGTCTGTCTATCCATCTGTCAGTCTGTCCGTCTGATCATGTAGACTTTTCTGAAAAATTTAGTAGTTTTTGTGCAATAGAACGTGCAATATTTGCAATTTAAAAAAAACTTAAAAAAACATGATTTTCTAAAAAACGACTCCAAATCTTTTCTTTAAATTTTTGGTAGGGTTAGTACCCAACCTATCCAATGACATAAACGTCATATTGCTCTATTCTTTTGTTGTTGTTTTTCAAAAATCACAAAAATGTAATTTTTTTGATTTGTCTCTCACGTCGGTTATATTTACCTTAGAGGCGATTCTTTCACACAATTAGATTTTTGAGTACATCTGCTTTCAATAATGTCAAATAAAGTTTCTCGAAAACTCATCAGTTTTCTGCAAAAATGAGCTCAAAATTCCAAATTTTTAGAAACGCTCAAACGCCATTTTCTCAAAAATGGCTCCAAACATTTTCTTCAAATTTCTCCAATGGATGGTGATAATTACACTGTTTAATACGACCTTAAGTTAATTTTCGTGTATTCTTTTGTTTTTCAAAAATTACACAAATGTAATTTCTTTTGAAATTTCTCTCACGCCGCTAATATGCACATTTCCTTCGATTTGTATACATTATTATATTTGTGAGTGGAAGTGCATGAAAGGACTTCAAATGATGTTTTTCGAAAACTCTATAGATTCCTGTGAAAAAGAGCTTCCAGTTTCGCATTTACAGTGAAGCTTAATCGCCAATTTCTTAAAAACAGCTTCAAAATTTTAAATGAAAATTTCTATTTTGGACGAGAGTTTACTTTAATATTCTTGAAGTAAGATTTTGGTTCTACTATTAAGTTACCTAAAAGTTAAGAAAACGTCAAGAAAATGTACTTTCGGTGACGATAGATGGCAGCTGGCCAGAGAATGGAGAAAGACCTTAAAGCCAGTCTACGCCAAGGAAACTAGAAAACATTGCTACTAGAAAGTCTGTGCAATTGTGTAGCACCTCTATTTTTAGATAAAACAGGTTTTATGACTGTTTTTAGAATATTTTATAAAAATATCCGGGATCGGGCCCCCTTGTAGATATAATGTATCTACTATAATATATCAAGAATCAGACATTCAAGGTATAGGTAAATGCAGAGCTGGATTTCCCTACAAACCATATGCGATCTATATAATATAAAATAATGTGATCTATATAATATATAGATCGCATATGGTTTGTAGAGAAATCCAGCTTTGCATTTACCTATACCTTGAATGGTTGATTCTTGGACAACCAACAAAAATATTTTATAAATTTAACTCTCACTTTGAGTCCAGTACAAGACTTTCTGCAACTACGGTGTTGAAGGCAATGACAATCCACTTTGTATCTCGTGAAATAGAACACAGATTGTTAATAATTCTGTAGTGAAATTATCATTGTCCTGAAGCGAAAGTCATAAATCTGATATTCAGCATAATACAAAATACTAATATTGCACTGAAATTTTTAAAAAAAATCTATAATCTGTCGAGATCACCGATTTGCTCGAAGAGTGTGGTATAAAAGTGATTCATTTGGAATATTTATTGCTTTAAGCGGTTTCATTCAGGATCTAGAGACTAGTCTATCCATTAAATTGCAGCTTGGCTGGAAATCTAGTTAATATAAAAGGCAGCGTCCAGGAACGAGGATCTTTTTATAGCTTCCAGAGGACTCAGAGTAATGTAAGGACTCTTGCTGAAGACATGTCACTCGATTTGAATTAAGCGTGCTTCGCCCGGAGTATTGCCGAATTGCAAGTTACCCACCCGACCCTCTACAAAGTGGGCAAACGTCTGCCTTCGCACTGATTTGATACTTCTCCATCGATTTAAATGAACTAGAGACCCTCTGAGTTTGCAACGGATATTTTGATTTTTGGGGTAATTTAAATGAAGCCTAAAACTTTTCTCAAAAATGTTACAAAATTATGTGTTAAAATTAAATTTTGTGTTCGGAGAGCGTAAAAGACGCTTAAGAAATGGTGCCTCGGTTTTTGTTGGAATCCCTTTTTCGAAAAGCTCAAACTTTTTCCACGTCTTGGAACTTCAATTGAAGATATTGAAGAATGATTTTTTTCTTTAATGAAATCTCTTCTTTGAAAACATCTTAAATTAAGGGTATGTTCAATTTTTCGAAAACATGAGTAGTTTTCACGTAATTTTGCATTAAATATTGGCAATTTTTTGACTTTTTTTGTCAACAACAGCTCAAACTTTTTTCTTTAATTTTCTCCTCTTATGTATCAATGGACGATATAAAGAGAGATGCTAGTCTCATTTTCAGCCAACTTTATGTATTTTCGAAAATTGTAAAAAGGTAACATTACATAAATAGTACAATGTTGAAGATAAAGATTTTTGTCCCAAATGAAATTATTTAAAAAATCAAATCTTTATAAAATATCACGTACAAGTTTTAACGTAATTTCTGTTCAACGTTAATGCAAATTATTAAAATCATTTTCTCAAAAAAACGCTCCAAAGCTTTCAGTTTTTACTGATACAGAAAGTACGCTTGAAATAATAGCGCAGATCTTCGTTGAACAATGACTTTTTGAAAACTGCAAATCTAGAAATAATGTAATAATAATAATAAAGTATGTTGTGTTGGAACACCACTAATTAATTATTGTGCAAAGAAATGCGAGAAAAGCTAGGTTTTGCGCTACTAACATCGAATATGTCATGTCACAATGTTATCACATGTAAAACGCATTACCAATCTTAGCACTTTTGATGTGAAAATTATTTTAAAGCTAGATTATGAACACAAAGTCGACAATCCAAAACTGCCTTCCATAACTTAGATACATTGCCAACAAGCTGTTATTTCCTTATTACATCTGAGGAGAAATTTTAAAGAAAAGAATTTGGTGCGGTTTTTTTAGATAAAAATGTTAAATTTTAAAACTTTCAAAAAATTAAACATGAACTTATTTGAACCTTCAAAAATCGAAATATCCGTTTTAAACTCTCAAAGCCTGAGTTGGTATAAATCGATCCGGGTATATAAATTTTGGAGAAAATTGGCTGAACGCTTTAGGCGCCAACAAGGCGCCAATAAGGCGCCAACAGAGACGGACAGACAGACAGACGTTTTGGCGTTAATCGATTTTTCTGTATCAAGGATCCACAAAACATTGATTCTGGCTACAGCACGTGTAAGATGAATTTTTTGTATATTTTGCAATTGGATTTATCCACTTTTACGTTACCATGGCCCGGTAATCAAACTTTTTCTGCTGAAAATTCCCAGTTTTCTGGCGCACGACATAACTTTCTCTTCTTACGAAGTAACTTCGTAAAGGCGAGAAAGTAATATTAAGAGAATAACTATATAAAGTTCTAAAAAGTCAAAAAAGTAAAAGCCTTTGATGAAATCGAATTAACACTTAAATGATAAAGTATGGTGGAAAATGCTAGCTGAAGAACTGAATTATTCAACAAAGCATGGGAAGACACTAACACTTCCAAAAGTGTGTAGTAACAAATCTATATAAAAAGTTCAAAGACAATCTTTTACGCTTATTAAGTAATCATTTTGTTACCAATAGTTTTCAAAATGACTAGTAAATATTCAACATTTTAACATTTAAATAATTAACATTAAGTAGTAAATAAATAATGAGCAATTTATGGCAGAAAAATAATAAGGATAAGGCAGGAGTAAAAATAGCTATTCTAGATTCCTCCTGCAGAACTCTCGCATGTTAAATCCTACCCTCTTCCCTACTTTTCCATCTCCATATTAAGCTTGTAATATATATTTTTCCTTCAAGACCCTGTAATTCTATGCTACTTGTTCTCTATGGCTACTTTTAATTGATAGCAATACAATACACCCCTGTAAATAAAACAAGTATTCTTATTTAACGTTATTACAGGACAGAGAGATTTTCAATTGCGTAGAATATCAAGTAATTAGTTTAATTTCATATACAGTTCCAAAATCTACAGACTCTAAACAGGTGGGATAGAAACAAGCGTCGAACCAGCAAGTATGTCGTAGAATGTTCAAGAAAATCTCATCCTGTAGAATTCAGTATGATGAACATTTTTGAGAGCTTGGTCCTCAAAATTTTAGTTTTTAATGTCCTAAAACGCTTTGTTATTTACCGATACATAGTAAAAAATAATATATCCCTACGAGTGTTGCGGATTTCATTTCACATTAATATTTGGACGTTTCTTAAACAAATCCTTCAAGTTTTTAAATTCAAAATGCTATTCATCACGTCTCCGTGAAATTATCCTTATTTAAAGATCCCATTTATAAACATTGGTTTCGTGTGAGAGCCACAAAAGGTATGCATTCTACTGAAATAATATGAAGAGGCGATTTACAATACACATAAACATAAATAAAGACAATGAAAAAAAATACCTGCACGCTCAGCGTATTTTCCCCGCCGAGGTGCGGAAAGACTCTAGTAAATGAGGCTGGGAACGCAAATGCCGATTGTACGGCATGTTATTTTAGTGGCTCATTGTATTTGTTTACTTGTGATAAATTCAAATTTTAAAAATAAAAGCCAGTAAAGTCACCAAAATTTGTGAAAACCTATGAAAAATCTTTTTGCATGCTCATCATCATCATCATCATCACTTAAGCTAATTAGTTGTAAGTTGTGTTTATTTCTGTATTTTTATTGAACATACAAACCGATCCGCACGGGTAGACGTTAAAAAGGCTTTTCAACGTTGGACAAGATTAAGATTACAGTCTTACGAACCCAAAATTAACCCAAATTTCTATGAATACTGCCGGTGGTGAATGCATCGGGATGCAGTTTCAATAATTATTTGTGGTCTGCCTATGATGTCATCTTTTACAGTTTGTGTTTGTGTTCATTGTAATTGCGTGTTTATTTTCGGGCTGCTTGAAAATTAGATTGTAAAGTAATCAATCAAAACATTCAAAATGGAGGGTCAAACTGAAGGTCAGGCCAACCGACGTCAGCGCGAACCTCAGGCCTCACTGCCCACAAGGCGATTTTACGGCACTTATGACGTTTTAACAGCAAAATTTGATAAAAATAGTACGTTCGACGAGCAGATCTTACATTAGATGAACGATGGAGAATTTTCAGACCAAGTTCAGTATTGAAGGAAAGCTGGTGAAAGCGAGGCGAATATTCACCTGAAACTAGACGAAGTACGGAGCAGGTGGCCGAGAAATACTCTCAGCTCGCGAACCGTATAGAAGATAAGTTTCGGTTTTCGGTCAAGATCGGTTTTCGAAATTGGAAAGAAAAGCGATTACGGATATGCACAGCGTGTCTAACGAAATGCAAGAGATTAAACCAGGCGCGGAAAATACAAAGAACGAAAGGGAAAAACAGCTCAAACAAGTGCTAAAGAGTCGTTGAATGCTTTACGTGAAAATGCGGCAGAGATGGCAGATATCGGTGAAAAATTACCGCAAAGTAACGAGTGACGGGCACCACATTACTCCTATGGACGCCGCCGTCAAAGTTACACTTTTCGGGAAATATAAACCATAATACATGTCAATTCATTCCGGGTCGAGGATTACATAGAGCTCACGCTATCCGAACAATTTAAAACAAAGATTGTCCAGCAACTGCTCGAGGGAGCCGCGTCTCCTTGCCATAAATCCGTTTCCCCGTGATTTCGCTGATTTTAAGGTACGATTCCTGGAGCGCTATTGGGGAGAGCTGGTCCGGTATGACTATGAAAGGCGGGTAATGGAAGGTAGATGGGAGGAAAGATGTGGTGTATCATTATTAGACTACGCGGCCGCCAAGATAGCGGCATTGGATGTGACCGTAATCTCAGATGCAAACTGATCTGGATGATCACTTCACACTTCCCCTTTCAGATCCAAAATCTATTGAACAGTGTAGACTCGCTCGATCTCGAGAAATTACTTCTTCTCGCCAAGTAAGATCAGACGCACATGTCAGGGACCAGGGGGAGGACGGCCATACAGGCCGTACAGGGACGGTGCGAGACGGCCGCAAGCGACGGTACAAGGACGTGGGCAATGGCGGCGTGAGCACGATGATTTCCCGCGGGGAAACCGCGGAACCGAAATACATCAGGCAGCGAACCGGGTCCACCGCTGTTAGCGCCGCGTAAAAGAGCAAGGAAACGCGTAAGGTCAATCGGGGATAGCGATAACGATAATCACGTGACCAGAAGCAATTTTTCAGGCAACTCACAGTTCAAAGAAAGTTGCCAAAAACAGTTCCTATTCCTCGTGAACAGTATTCCTCGTGTCACTACCAGGCATTATAAGCATGTAAAATATCTTAGAGACTACTTCCTCCAGAAGGCAAAATCCAGTGAGTGGATGACTAATTATAAAGGCATATCACAGGCCACCTCTTAAACTCTCCGACTTAATGTACGATCCTTTCTCAAAGATCCCTACAAACGAACAACAACTAGAAAGATGGAGGTAAAGCCCTCCGACCGTTTCAGAAACACATTAGAAAACACTGAAATATATCTGCAAGCTTCTTTGCATTACCTGCAAACGGCAACCTGTTTCAAATACTGAAAGGAAAACTTTATCATTGATATTGCAGTCCCTCTACCAGTAATCTAGACAAAACACGCACGGAAAAATTAATAAATACCTGCCATTGGCAGATGAAATCAAATCTATGTGGTATGGCAAGTCATAGTGGTACCAGTTGTTATTGGCGCTACAGGTGGGATCCTAACTCACTGAACAGCAGTATTGACATCTTAGATTTGGACTGTGTTGAGTATACATCCATTCAGAAGTCCGTGATCTTGAACACATGCAGTATTCCGAAGAATACTGTGGGAGTAGATGGGCAAGATGTCAAAGAGAAATCTTACGTCCTTTGGCTACACGGTCCCGGGAGTAGATGTTGGCCTCCATTGGAGTGAACTGAGAAACAACAACACAACAACAATACTAATACTAATACTAATACTAATAATAATAATAATAATAATAATAATAATAATAATAATATATAATAATAATAATAATAATAATGTCATTTAGTAAAAGCCAACCCCCAATTAATACTAATTAACGTATTCCACGTGAATTTATGACTCAGGAGTAAATTTTCTGGGAATTACATCTTTTGTTGGGATATGATTTTCCTGTAAGAAAAGTAGTTATATTTGTGAAATTTGTGTTGATATTTGTTGAAAATATTTGTTTTGCATCAAATTTCTCGATTTGCAACAGTTTTGCAAAATGATGACTGAGATTTGGAGAAATTGTTTAAATAGTATTATACAACGATGACTAAAGGCAGAAAGTACGTGCTGTTTAATCACCGCTTATGTGAAAAATCATTTCGTGTAGTTTTCTTTGAATCATTTTTGTTGTGGCAAACCAATAGTATAATATAATTTAGTTTTATGTATTTGTATTAGCATTTCATCAAAGTGTTTGAAGAGATTTGATGTCACTGACTAAATAAAAAAATTGCATTAATTCTGGTTATTTTCCTTCTTTGAGCGTTTTCATGCTCCAATCTTCGCAGTCCGTCTAGGAAACGAAAGTCTTGGGGGGCCCCTGGCTCGCTTCAGGTAACTTCGTTCTGATTCGCATGGCGGTACATGTACTTTCCTGTTTGTCGTTGAAAGTCTGTAGTCTTCAGTTCTTCGTGGGTCGTAGACGTGTATAAAAATCTCGCGAGAAGCGTATCATGGCAAATCAGGACAACAATCTGTTGATTCAGCGTCATCTGATGAAAGTGTGGACTGGAAAATAACCCGTCAGAACCGATGTCCCAGTTTGTCTGGGTAAGGTAAAGAAAAGCATTTGTTAATGCATGCCTTCACCAGTTCTGTTTTGGTTGTTTATGGAATGGGTAAAGGTAAGACACTTTTTTTAAATTTGTCATACTGTCGAAAAACGTTTGTGATTACTACTCAATACAGATAATGTTATGTTCTTAGGTAAACTTGAATGCCCCTGTGCAAACAGAAGATGGTGTCTGTTTTCCAATGTTAGAGCTGACGATGACTGCAGTGAAATACGAATTGAAGAATTACGGGAAAGAGCGCAGTGAACCCTGAACAGAAATCTTCCAAGGTATGTTTAAACAATTGAACTGGACATGAATACATGTTCATTATCTTTCAGGAATGTTTTGTAGTGACAGTTTTTTAAAAAACTAGGTTATTTAAAAATTTTCAAGTAGAATAATTTTAGGATCTTTAATTTTGATTTGAACAATGAATTGTCATTGCTTATTGCCTTGAACAATGATTGTCATTACATATTTCATTACTTATAGTTTTTTCATTTATTACTGATTCTGGAACATGTGTCTATTTGTTAATTGATTTTTCAATAACATTTGGTTTTCAAACTTTCCTTTTAGAATAACAGTTTTGCTATAATTTAAGTTTCATGTTTAATGTAAACTAACATGGTCAATTAATTGCATGTACAGTTGCTGAAGTTTGGGATGTAATTAGGTACTGCTAAAAAGAAGAAATGAGATGCTATTCTATGAGAATATTTCATCGTTCTCTAATGATTAATAATTTCATAATATTCTTGCAGATTTATTTTGTCACACGATCTTGTAGAAAACATATTATCATTTACTTTATCTTGTCTCAAATTTCTCAGTTAATTTTTAAAGCAAATTCAAAGAGGATATGTTAAGGTTTTATGGTATAATTCTAAGTTTGGTAGTTTTTAATGACTTTGTTCAACGAATTATCATGGCTGTAGGAGTGATGCCTCCAGAATAGCTGTGATGCAAGGCAGTGACCAGACAGCCAAGATCATTGATAAGATTTGGGCCATTGAAGCCTTTAATATCACTGTTCAATGTATACATTTGCTAATGCTAAATCAGTTTTATTTACAAGGAAGAAATTTTTCAAGAAATGACCAGACATACCTAAAATATTCTTCCGAAAGGACAATTAACTGTAGCATGTACCACCAAATCTTAAAAGTATTGAAATTGTGATCATTGAAAGATGTGGTTTGCAGACCTTATGTAATGTACAAACTATTATTAATTTAATATTATTTTTCAACATTAAGCCCATTCAATGCTTTTTCATCCAAAGTGTTTAAAATAGAAATATAATAAAATATAATGAAATAAAATAATTGACAAGACAAAATACAATGCAAGAACAATTTTATTCAAAGTGTTTAAAATCATTCATTTCCCTAAAAAGTCGAGGCATAACCAAAATAAAAATCATAATAGATTAACTAATTCACAAAGTTCTAAAAGGTCTAACAAGTGGAGTGGCAGTCGCACACCTACATTCTATTTAAATATTAATAACTAATAATGAATTTGAGGTTACTTTTCATATTTGAACCATGGATACATCGACTGGACAACTATTGGTCAATTTGCTAATTTTCCCTTTGGAATCAGTAATTTTCTAATAGATCTGGCAATTCCACCTGCTATGTCAATATTGTGAAAAATTGTTGGTTTTTTTTTATATAAAATCAATATTTAAATTGAAGCAAAGCAATTGGATGTTGTATATATATTAGAGACATACCAAAAGATGAATAAACCAGCTAACACACAAGTGGATTACATATCTTCATTGTTATAAACCCACCATTGCATTGATTATTGATAATCAGTCAGTATAATTATTAAAATGTATTATAAGTATACAAAAAGTTACTCCAAGCATTAAAACTTTCAATATTAATGTCATTTTAAGATTTAATTAAGTCTTTAAATGAATTTTAAGATTTAAATAAGTCCTAATGAAACTATTTCATTAATTAACCGATTGAATAAAATACTGAGGTCTTGTGGATCGTGAACATTTTTCAAATAAGTTATGGATTTATAAAGTTTGTTGCCTACAAATAATTATATTTTACTTGCTTCAGATAAGATCATCAGATTATATATATGGTCATCAGGATATCTCTCTCTCTCTCTCTTTATATATATATATATATATATATATATATATATATATATATATATATATATATATATATATATATTATATTTACCTGAATTTTATTGTGATGATAAGAAAGGAAAGGGTTTAATGGACATGTTTAAACTGTCTTTACTATTAAAAACATTCATGAAGCATTCTTAACCTTGCCAAAAGACTCATTTCAGTGATAAAAGCAGGGGTAAAAACATTGTTAAAAAATAAGTTTTGCTACCAAAGAAACAGAATATTCATTTCAAATTTCCCTATATCATCTAAACTAATTTTAAAACTACTTGTGAGTGCTGTTCAACGAAGTTGCTTTGTTAATCACATTATATAATTTCCCATTAACCACCTCTTCTTGACAGAAAGCTGAAATTCAACTTCAGGACCAGCATGAGGTTCACATGGTCCTATGCTGCTTGAAGTGCCTGCAATGAGGGCGCCGATGCCTGGCAGCGAGGGTGCACAATGCCTGACAACGAGGGGCACCTGATGCCTAATGAGGGCACAAAATCCCTGGCAACGAGGCAACTTGCAGAGGACATAACAACTTTCAAGAGAACATGGAACAACTTGTTCAAGAGGACATGGAACAACTTTCAGAGGATAGGGTCAACTGTTCAAGAGGATAGGGACAACATTTCAAGAGGATGGGGACAACTTTGCAAGAGATGGGGACAACTTTTCAAGAGGATGAGGACAACTTTTCAAGAGGATGGGACAACTGTTCAAGAGGATAGGGACAACTTGTTCAAGAGAATGAGGACAACTTTAAGAGAATAGGGACAACTTGTTAATGGAATAGGGATAACTTGTTCAAGAGATGGGGTCAACTTTCCAAGAGGATAGGACAACGTGTTCAAGAGGATGAGGACAACTTTTCAAGAGGATAGGGACAACTTTTTCAAGAGGAATAGGGACAACTTGTTCAAGAGGATAGGGACAACTTGTTCAAGAGGATAGGGACAACTTTCAAGAGGATAGAGATAACTGTTAAAGAGGATAGGGACAACATTTCAAGAGGATGGGGACAACTTTCAAGAGAATGGGACAACATTTCAAGAGAATAGGGACAACTTTCAAGAGAATAGGGACAACTATTATGAGAATAGGGACAACGTGTTTCAAGAGAATGGGGACAACTAACCAGGGCGGTGAGGAGAACCATTACCAGTTGAAGGAGAACAAAAGTCGAAGGCAGGAGTTACCACTCTCAAATGTTCAAAGGCACCATGAATGTCACTCACAATGTACATATCATTCCACCGTGCTGCACACCAAGTACAACACCTCACCACTCTGTGCATTCTGCCCATGATCCACACATACCCATCAACCCACTCACCAAGCAACGTCCCATCATCAAACTTCCCATGCACGCCATACCCATCACCCCATCACCATGCATGCCACATCCATCTCTCATTTTGTCATGAACAACACCAGAATACAATCTTAAATATTCAAGGGTGCCAGTTGAAATAACCACTACGTGTCCTCTTGGACAACAGGCATTTACAACCCCAAATCTATCCCCTCCTACTGTCACTAAAATTCCATCAATATGACTAAACACAATTTCCTTTACAACCCAGACACTCCCATCAATCCCAACATGCAAGAGCTTCCCACCAGTCTATCGATTACCAGACCACCTTCTCCTCTCATGCAGTTCAATCAACAACAATCATTCCAGACATTCCACAGAAATGATCAGCGTACACAAGCTTATCTTCAAACACAATTGCTGCCACCACAACATTCAGACATTGCAGCACGAAATATTTCCACCTCCATTAATAAGAATGTCAGTAACTGTGCAATCACAATTCCAATCACACCACCATTGTACAGATTACCGGAATCAATGTCACCACCATCATACCCCCACCACCACCATTGTACAGTTACCGGAATCAATGTCACCACCATCATACCCACCACCACCAACTTTGTTAAGATTACAGGAATCAATGTCACCACCATTGTAGAATGGAAGGTCATTCCCCTACATTTTATTCTGAACAACCACCTTCTCAACACGGTCAGTCTTGTCCACCAATGTTGATACCACTTTTAGATGCTAGACAAGCCCCTTCATGGCACCAGTCCCAGTACACAGCAACCTCAACACAGATTCAAGGTCAGCATCAATACACATTGCCCACTCAAAATCTCAGCATGGCTCACACCTCTAATACAGAATCTCAGCATGGTATCCAGAACCTGGCCATTAATTTCTGACACCTTCTCATGATACACCACTGATATACAATTCAAACTGCATTAAATTCTGTCTCATTTCCCCAGAATTGCATCATCAAAGAAATTCTCAAAGAATAGGAAATTTGAGTACAGGACACTGATGACATTGTAGTAAAACACGTAAAGACTCTCGTAGGAAATTACGGGGAAGGTTGTCTGCTGATGCAAATACAGAAGCACAGCAAATGAGAAGATTTCCATCTGTGAATTCAACTTCATATCTTCTACGCCATCAACTCACGAACTGTCCCAAATAGCATCAAGCCCCTCCACCGGAGGTATCATTGGTGGGGACCATTAAAGGCAGGGGAATATCACTCTTCTGATAGTGATTCTGATTAGCATAAGATTTTAAAAGTTTAAACTTGCAGGGCTGCAGGCTTCTTTTAATATTTTTCATGAGGAAACTGTGTACTATTAGATATTTTGTAGTAGTTAAATGAACAAAATTTTCAAATGTTAATATGTTTTAAGGAGACCATTTAGTGATAATTGATTTCTACCACATAGGAAAAGAAAGGTGATTGGCTCCCCCACCATCATCAAATCCTGCTACTGGTAGCTGATAAAGATTTTGTGCCGAAAAATAGTATTCCATACAAATGTGAAGTGATGTATCTTTTTGTCTTGAAATGTATATTGTGGTGATCAATTTTAGTGAGGAAAGAATTTGTTCATATTGTGAAGGTATTTTAGTGTAGAATTTCAATCATATTGATCGTTCATATGCAACTGAATGGTTTTATATTTGTTTGTTTGTGTTTTTTGTTTGTTTTTAAATTTATTTTTCAACTAAGTGATTAATGTTTGTGTTTGACCATCTTCTGATGGCCATGAGTAGGGATCGGATTTTGATGTATTAAAAATCGCAAAAATTATCAATAAAATGCTCTTAAATTGTTTTAAAAATGCTATAAAAGCAAAGTAAAATAACATGAAATATGTGATCAAAACTAGTTAAGATGAACAACATAAGCTATTGGGTATGCTTCTTCCTTTCTTTCATGTGAACTCAGCTTGCAAACCTTTTCTGTTCATTACCAGGAAATTTGTCTTTAGTTATCGCGAACTTGACTGAACTGACAATTGCACTAATAAGCATCACAGAAACTGTAGGTTACATACTCACAACAGTTGAGATTACAATTTCTGACTGAAGAAATCGAATACGCTACTCAAAAATTTTGTGAAGAATTTGTTGCTTCTCGTGATTTTATGCAATTAAAATGATATTAAAATGAATGTAATCAGCAAAAAATGCTGTAAAAGTGGGGTCACTTCCTTTTGTTATAACATAAAGACTGGGTGTACTAAAGGGCATTGTTCTACAATGAAGAGGGAAAAAATGAGATTTCATTAAAATCCACTCCCTACCCATGAGGTATACTTTTTGTACTTTTACTCAATTCATGCAATAATACTATCACCAAGATTGTTACATAATCTGCAGAGACAATTTTCAGGTTGCAGTAGAATGCAGAATCTCCCTTGCACTCACGAATTTATTATTGAATGAAATATACCATTTAGGAGTAAAATATTGTAGATGGTACATGTTATCATAATTTGTACCTCGAATGTTATTACTGCAGTACTTAATCAAGGAGATTATTCCTTTAAATTCAATATTAATTTTGTTTCAATAAAGGAGTGAATATGAGATTCAGTCCAACAGTGATCCCAACCCACATTGTAATTTGTAGTTTGAGTAAGGTGACCAGACATTCTATATTCTCCAGACATGTCCTCATTTTTATAACTTCCTGCACACTATTTTCAAATGAATTGTTTTAACTTCTGTGTACACTAACATGCCTGGAGATGGCAGCATTATCACTGGAATTTTGTCTCCCCTGTCCTCAAATTGAGACTCATTCCATACAAACTTGCTCTTAGTAGTTTTGTGTAGTATTGGTGATTTTGTTAAGGAAGGAAAATGCTGATTTTGTTTTCCTACACGAATATTTGCTAAAGAAATGTTGTGATAGTTTAAAATGCCAAAGCATAAATGCAAGTTTCACTATGCCCTTGCCAGCACATATCCAGCTTTCAAAATGGAAGGGAGGAATCTGCAGGTGAAAGCAACATTGTGTAGCTGGAACTTATTCAAATGAAGGTTTGTTGATTATTGCATGTATCAGTTCTTTACATCCATCAGAATGCTTCCATAAATGTGAAATGTAACATGTACAAACACAATGTGTTAAATATTACATTATATTTTAAAATATTATGGACTGTCGTCTTTTTTTTTTTCATGAAATGTTTTCCTTTTCTTAAATCCTTGTCCTTCTTTTCATTTATGAGGATCTGGTCATCCTAGTTTTGAGTTTAATGTTTTAATGAAGTATTATGCTTCAAAAATAATTATTTCTAATGATTGTAGTGTTTCTAGAAATAATTACTGTGGAATTCCAAAAAGAAACATTTTAGGACACACATGTTTTTGTTATAGTCTGTGCATTACTGCTCTATAATTCTACATACTTTGTATCCTTACAGCATAAGCCGCTACTGCACACAGAAATATTTCTACACTCTTTGTGGGAATTTATTAAGACTATTTCCTGAACAGAATATTTCAACTCTCAGATGGATTGGAGTTTATCTATTAAGTGCCATCGCTCTGTAAACTCAAAGAGACTAATTGATAATTTTAAGTTTATCAACTACAACCAATATTTGATTGATATTCTAATAATTCGTTTCGACTTCTCAACATGCAACCAACCTTTCAATTAAGATAGAAGAGGTCAAGGCTTTCTACTATCACTTCATCCACTTGCTGCTAAATGGGTGAAAATTTGGTTTACTGTAGGTACACGAGTCATGTGTATGGAATTGCACTTTGAATTTTTGATAAACTTGTCATGAACATTTTATAATCCTTTATTTTATTAACTTTTCTATGACGAAAACCTTTTCATTTCATTCTCCCAAAATAGATAGAAAGAACTCTAAACATTTTAGAAAATATCAAAACTGATTACCTAATTATTGTATATCTGACCAGTTTATGATTTTAAGAGAACTACAAAAAAGTTTACAGAGAATAGAATTAATCTTAGAAATTTTTATTCAACCAAATGTTCTTGATTAATTTTATTTCAAGTGCAATAAGATTAAAAACTTTCTAAAGTTAATTAATAATGAAAAATATTTCTTCGTACCAACAATTTTTAATGTTTTTATAATTTTACCGATAAGATTATCCCTCAAAGTGTAGTTTCAATTATTAAATTAGGGGCTAATGTTAGTTCTCCCTGGACTAATCATGATAAAAATTATTTGACCTTTCAAAATATTAAGGATTTTGAAGACAATATATATAAAATACCTGAAATTGATGCAATAATATACAATCTTCTTTTTCCAATAAACTTTCTAATTATGTGTGTTCCAATAGTAAAATAAACAAACAGGATGCTTTTATTCGTAGAGATTTACAAATTACTAGATCTTTTCTAAAAAATGATTATAGTCAAAAATTATTCAAGTTGATAAAGTGGTGCATATGTGGCTATTAATAGACGAGGACATATTCAAAAAGTAGAAGTAAATTTTCTAACTGTGAACAAATTTCAAATGATGAGAAAACCTTTTACTAAAATATATATGAAAAATATTCAGGACCTGTGGAAAAGATGGAAAGCAAAATCTAATAAAAAAGAATTTTCAAAGGTTAATCCTACAACAGCTAATATTGCATTAGCTTATGGCTTAATAATAGCCCATAAACCTGACTTTATGATGAGTCCTGTTATATCCTCTATGGATATACCAGATTATTCCCTTTGTAAATTTTTAAATTAATATTTTAAACCTAATTTAGAAAACAATTATAAATATTCCTTACACAACAGTTTTCAATTTGTCAGTCAGTTGCGAGAACTCACAATTGATTCCAATTCAAGGATGGCATCATTAGATAGATATAATTACAATTTATCAATCCCTCATGAATTAATTCTTTTATGTTTTCAAAATTTAATTGATCATAATAAATTCTTTAAGATTCCTCCACCCAAAGTTTTTACTTCTCAGAATGATTCTAAATAATATGGAATTTTCATTTAATGGAAAAATGTATCTTCAGTTAGAGGGTACGCCTATTAGTAGTCCAATCAGCACCTTACTTTCCAAAATTGTGATGAGACAACTTGAATCACAAGTCTTAATTAATGTCTTGAAACATAAGTTTTCATTTATTACACATGATGATGACCTCCTTCTAGAGGAGTAAAACTTAGACAAGTCCCTGTTCTGCAGGATAAGATGTTGGGCGTGAGGCCAGCTAGCTTACTTTGGAAAGAAGAATTGCTATGAAGTCTCAACTAAACAAAGCCGGATCGAACCCTATTATGCTAATAATAATAATAATAATAATAATAATAATAATAATAATAATAATAATATTTATTGAGTCACAAATACAATTTCAATCAAGTATGACGAGTCAGATATGGCGGAGTGAAGTTACATTTCTGTCCCGAAATCAAAACAATGGGACCATCTCAGCATTTGCTCAAGGATCAAGGAAACTGGACAAAAGCCTGAATCAAGTTGGTCATTGATCTTACAATAATAATAATAATAATAAAAATAATAATATATACAGTAATAGTAATAATTATAATAGTAATATCAATTATAATAGTAACAATACTAATAATAGAATACTATTCATTCAGAAATGATTTAACGATATTAATGATGCCCAGTGCATTTAGAAAATTTAGGATGAAGAAATAGAATTTGGGTTTGCATTCTCCTTCTACATCAGTCCCAAATGCAATTTAACAAAGGCAGGATGGATATGCCAGTTCTTTCTTTCCTTCAACAGACAGTCAACATGAAACAGAGAATCAATGGGATTAGAATTTTAATTTTGTTTTTAAGGAGGGAGTGATGTATTGTGTATTCCTTCACATAGAACATGTTGTTAAGCAGGAGAGGGTGTATAGGGCATAACAAGATTTGGTGAGCTTCTTATTAAGATTTGAAATGTGAGCATTCCATTTTAGGTTTTCTTGGATTGTTAGACCAAAGGGAAAATGATTTCCTGTGATATTTTACAAGATTATTATTTATGAGCAAATGTTGGGGGAGTTTTCTTTGGATCGATTCATGAAATTTAGAGAGACTGTTTGCTGGTGTTTATGATAAGTTTGTTGTCTTGAAACCATTTTACTAATGCATGCAATGTTTCTTTAGTTTTTTCTAATAATTGTTGCGTTTTTGCTTTATGATTATGTTTGTGTATCTGCAAACAAAATTGTTTTGTTATTTTTAAAGCCAAGGCATGTCATTTATGTATATAAAGGAATAATGTGGCCTAGGATGGATCCTTGGACTCAATTTATCATCTGAGGTTGAGTAGTACGAGGAGATTTTGTTATCTTTAGTGTGCTGGAGGGGAACTACTTAGCTGGTTTGATAAATATGATTTAATCCACTGTACCAATGCTCAGGATCCCTAGCATTCTAGTTTTATTAAAAGTATGTGATGATCAATAATGTCAATGGCTTTTACAAATCTAGGAAAAGCAATAGAATTTCCTTCTGATTTAGTGCAATAAGTATGTCATTTAAAGGAGAAATGGCTGTCTCTGGATCTATTACACCTGAAACCATGTTGTGCATTTGTAAGGGTATTATTTGCATTGAGAAAGTGTTTGAGTCTATCATTGAAAAGCTTTTCCAGAATTTTGAAATCCTGATAGCAGGGAGATAGGTCTGTAGTTATTGGATCATAACTATTGCCCTTTTAAACAATGGTTTAACTTTGCCATTTGAATACATTTGGGAATATGCCTGTTTTTGAGAGTGATTGCAAATATGAGACAGCGTTGCACTATATATGGGCACTGTGTTTGATAAGAAAATCTGGAATGTTGTCCAGGCCTGCTGAAATTTATTCTCCATTTGTCAATGATTTTAAAAATTTCAGATGGGGTGGTTTCATATAAATATATGGAATTTCAATTTGTAGAAACATTAGTGTTTGTCTGGTGTGTGTTATTGTTTAGGGAATGTTGAGATACTAATTTTTTCCAATTTGTGAAAGTGTTCATTGAATATGTCAGCAATTTCTTGTGGGTCTTGTAAGTTTAGGTTTTAAGTGGACTCTATATTTTTCTGTTATTGTTAGTTGGTGCTGTTGTCTTTTAATAATGTCCACATAGCTTTGTTTTATTACGTGATTGCAATGTGCTTGTCATTTGTCATAATTTTCCTTGTGTGATTACTTTTTAGGATTGAATTGTATGTTTTGTAGTATGAAATGAAGCTGAGGTTACATTGTTCAGTGTTAGTATTTTATACATGTTCGTTTTCTTTCACAAAACACTTTGATGCCTTTAGTAACTCACGTTTGTTTTATTTGAATCTTTCTGAGTTTTTTAGGAAACGTGTCATTAAAATGTCTTAAATATATATTTATGAATGAGTTAGACTTATCGTTTGTGTCATTTGTCTTAAATACTTCATTCAGTCTTGTAATCTGAGTAAGTTTTGGAATTTATTATGTTTCCTTGGGAACAGTTTTGGATTTCTTGGTAAGTTGTCTGTTCTGTGATTTTTGTTTCTATTTGAAGTGTTAGAATCTGGGCAGTGTGGTCACTGAAGCCGGTAATAAATGTAGCAACAGAAAACTATTATTTGTTCATCTATATTATTTGATCTATTGCAGTGCTACTATTTTTGGATACTCTGGTTGTGTATTTATGGTTGTTTGTAGATTGTATGATTTTAGTAAGTCTTTAAATAGATTTTCGTTTCTGGATTGAGGGAGAGGCAATTTATATTAAATCACCAAAGAATAATTTTATACTGTCTGTGTCCTTTAAGTTTTGTTAGAATCATTTCTAGGTTTTTTAAGAAGATTTTCAGATTTCCAGTTGGGCTGCGATACGTGCATAGAACCCATGATTTACTCCAGTTAAGTCTGTGATTGATATTTCAAAGTCTTTTTCTTTTATGAGGTGAGTGTGATTGGTGTAGGGTGCAAAACTAATTTTATCTTTAATAAAAATGCATGTCCCACCATATGCATGATGTGCGTTGTTAACCGACATTCGCAACGTCCAAGGATAATGATAAAGGATATTAGAATGGCCTCATGGAATGTTAGAACCATGCTTTAACTTGGAAAGTTAGATGAAATATCAGAAGAACTAAAGAAGAATGATATGCATATCACAGCTCTACAGGAAATACGATGGTAAGATACTGGATACTTAAGTAAAAAAGACTATCATTTATGTACAGTGGAAAAAAGAAAGAGGGATACGGAGGGAAAGGATTTTTGAGAGATGAAGTAGAAAGCGCATAAAGGGTTCAACCTTTACATAGAATGTAAATTGAGGATGAAAGATAAGTTTTGTAACATAACAATTGTGAGTGTTTATGACCCAATGGAAGATGCAGAAGCAGAACAAATAGAGAAGTTATACTGAGAACAGGTGGTGAACCAAATTTATCACATATTAGTAAATAGAGGAGCGAGATGTATTATAGATGGTAAAACCTATAGAGGGCTAAAGTGTGATTCTGACCATTATGTGGTACGGGATAAAGTAAGAGAAGGATTTAACTCCAACAATCTAGGGAAATACAAACGAAGAAAAAGATATCTGTGAACAAATTCATGGAAACCAAAGTATATTCCCAGTTTGTAAACTCAATCAATGGAGCACAGGAGAAAGTGAAACAAGTTCAGATTACGAACCAGAAAGGGATAATATCAAGAATGAGATAGTGAACGCAGTGGAGAAAAACATAGGAACAATAAACTAGATAAGAAACTCAGGATTGTTTGATACGAATGTAAAACTGCAATCAAGGTGAAGAATGAAGCGGGACAAAAATGCCTTAAAGAATAGAAAGTATATCGAGAAAGAGAACAAATACAAAGAAAATTTGCAGAAAGAAAAAATGTGATAGGTTAAAAATGGAAATGGAAGCTCTATTTGAGGAAAATTACAAGAAAGACTAAAGAAAATTTTATAATAAGATTGAACACCTAACAAAAGAATAAGATTAAAAAAAAATCAGAAGATGGAACAATGCTTACGGAAGAAAATCAAATATTGAACAGATGCAAAAATTCTTTTGGAAAAAATAAGATAGAACACCTAACAAAAGAATAAGATTAAAAAAAAATCAGAAGAGGGAAACAACTGCAAAAGAACATATGAGTTAATGAATGTAATATGGCATAGAGAATGAATGCCCGATGAATGGAATACAGCAATTGTCTGCCTAGTACATAAAAAAAGAGAAAACTGGAATGTCACAATTGTAGAGGCATCTCACTTTTGAATATCATGTACAAAATTCTTGCAGTAGTTATAAATAATAAATTGACTAAATGTGCGGATGACATACTTGGGGAATATCAAACTGGGTTCAGAAATGACAGAGCAATCGCGGATAACATTTATAATTTGCCAATAATTTGAGAAATGTTATGAATATAACATTGAACCACATATCTTGTGTGTGGATTTCAAGCAAGCATTTGATAAAATTAAGCATTCTAGTTGAATGGAGAAGTTGCACGTTATTGGAATATCAAATAAACTAATTAGACTAATTGGAATGACACTATGGCATATTACTGGAAGAGTGAAAATTGAAAACCTAGTATCGGACCCATTTGAAATGTATACAGGAGTAAGACAAGGAGATCTATAATCAACAATTCTGTTTAATATAATATTAGAAGTAGTAATTTGAATTTGAATCACTTTAGAATCAGATACAAATTGTTCTTTAAACTTTTGAGATGTGACAGTTTTTAGGAAATATACAATGTTTGAAACATCTTGGTACAACAACGTTGTTTTTCTGCTATTATGTTGAGTTACCTATCTAAACCCCTTTTAGTATTAAGAAGTCTGTTGTTTCAAATTTAGTTGGCAAAGTAATAAATTGTCATCTCCTTATTCCATATTTATAATTTATGTAGAGTTTTAAAGATATTGAAACTCAATAATTACCCTTTAAAATTCATAAAATTTTTAAAAAAAGAACTTTAACCCAATTTTAATTTAAACTAGTAAATCGAAGAGTTTCCTACAGTAAAAAACTTGAAAGATCGTGGAGAGAAATTTGATAATAACAATGTAGTGTATCAAATCAATTGTACAGATTGTAATAGATCAAACATTGGTCAAACTAAATGTAAGTTGAGCACAAGACTATATGGGCACAAAAGGTACATAAAAGACCTGGCATGTAGACAAATCTCTAACACGACATAGAGTTACAATTTTCATAATGTAAATTTCCAGGATATACAAGTTTTAAACCATGAAAAATTCTTATATTTTAATACACAGGTGAAATCTAATAAATTTACTCGTTTATATGATGGATTAGTAAGTAATTTTTCTCAAAATTAAGACATTTCTCTTCCCAACTATTAATTTCTTCCTATCGAACTTATTGTCATTTTGTAATGCTTATCTCAACCTCTCTGACTACTTCCTTTGATACAACAATACTCAAGAGTATTTATGAAGATGCGATTTAGTGTGACTTGTGTACCTTAATAATATATTCTTCTGTTTATACCTGACCATTGTTAAGTATATATTTATTTATTTATTTCAGTTAAGCATGATGATGAAACAACTAATTTCCTAAACATTGTGCTGAATGTATTATGTAATAAATATAATTATAAAGCAATAACAATAAAAAAATGTTCTGTCTTTAAAATCAAAGACCGAAAATATTCTAATATATTGAAAAAATATATATTTGTTTAGAATATGCCAAAATAATTGGAGAAAATCCTATTTAATATAATTTAATAGGATGTTTAATGATTTTTGCGTGTACTTTAAAAATTTTTACCTTCTCACCAGAACAATTGAGACAAAAACTCTGCAGTGTAAGATTAATTAATATTTGCATTTAGGGACATGTACAATCTGCATTTCACTAAATGGACCTTCGAATCATTCGTATTTATGAAAAATTGCAGCAATATCTAAGGGGTACATTGTAGGCACTGATCGGTCTACCTATTGCAGCACTTCCAGGTTTAACACTATAAAACATAACATGATTAAATTGGGTAATTTCAGAAATATATGTATAATTGTAATTAGTTAAAAACCTTCTGGTAGAAATGTTTATTTTATTTTTTTTTTATTTTACGTCAAAAAAACAGTTAAAAACTGCGTATGACGTCCTATGGGGTAAAGTGAATTGTGTGCACATTTTCAAAAATTTTGTGATCCCTACACAAGTCATATACTACTTAAATTTTGAATTTTGAAAGGAGAAAAAACAAAACTCCCATGTAGTAAAATCTATTTTCAAAATAAATAAGCAATAAATTTTGAATTTTGAAAGGAGAAAAACAAAACTCCCATGTAATAAAATCTATTTTCAAGGATAAATAAGCAATACATTTTGAATTTGAAAGGAGAAAAAAACAAAAACTCCCATGTAATTAAATCCATTTTCAAGGATAAATAAGCAATAAATTTTGGCTCTTATTACTTCCTGCCCGACAACATGGGAAAAGATAATTGAATAATTGTATTTCCATGAATTCTAGAGGCGTGCACAGAAAATGAAGTTACATTTTTGTCGAAGCAAAACAAGGGGCCATCTCAGCATTTGCTCAATGGATCAGGGAAACTGGACGAAAAACCTGATCGAGATGGGGGTCATAATGTGAAATGTATAATATATCCTGAAGACTTGAAAAGTACAATAATATCCTGAGGATATCACTCTCCTACAACATATAAAAACGATTGCTTTGTGTATTTATAGTAATTTGATTTTTATTGTATTATACTTATATGAGGTAAGATTGAAAATAAACAGAAAAATTTGTCATGGAATTTAATTTATGCATTTTAGAAAACATGATAACGTTACACCCTCCGTGAACGAGCATGGAACACAACTCGCGATTAATTAAAAAATATTTGTTCAATACCCGCGACCTGGCACGATCAAAGCCCCGTCCGCCCGCCCCCAGAGACCGTTCGCCAACCGCTGCCTCACAGGCAACCGGACGACCGCCGCCGACCGCCTCGTCCGCCGCCGCCGCCCTCTGCCGCTCCAGCCATCCTTGACAAAGCGAAAATGAATTTACGAGTTTGCAGAGATCTTGTAACTCATCCTTGAGGTGACGACAGCAAGCCACGTCGCACAGCCCGTGAAATACTTTGAAGGGCAACCGCTTTATTTTTCTTAAGATAGACCCACCGCACAGCGTCATGAAGCGTACCATGTGCATGGGGGATAAAGGCGCAGTAACGGAGCGCCGCTCTTTGCATTTGCGCGAAAGACGTGATGCCGTAAAACGCTACGCGGTTCGTCATGGATGCATGTGCAAAGGAGCGATCGATCGACCCTTTCAAACAGTGCAGGGGCAGCGATTCGCTATGCGCACATGCGCGTCGGCCAAGGGCCAATAAATAATTTTAAAGATAGAGGCCAGCTGCACTGCATTCCTACGACCGCGGCATACCCACCTCGCATGGGGCCGGGCAGCTAACTTTCACGCTAAAATGCAAGATTTCTTTTGTGCCACATGAGCTCGCAAGCTATTGGTTCGAGTGTTTCCCGCCACCGCTCGATGGCTAATGCTGAGCAAATCCGCGAAGCATTCCGATGGAGGTGGAATCAAACCTTTGTCTTGTCGCTGAGGCCTCAAACTCACTTCAATTGTTACTCCAGTTAAACACTTCAAAATTACTACGATCTCGCTTAAACTTGCTTGTACTCAACCTACTCCTTGGATTACGATCTTAACACTTCAACTCGCAACTTCAAGATTGTTACCGCCGTGAGACTCAAACTAGGACCTAGGACCTCCCTATCAGAGCGCTGCAGTGACATCAGTTGATGCACTGAGCTACCTTTCCGGTCCGTGAGACAAGTCATCGCGCCGGCATAATAAGATAGTTGTGAATGACCTTATACGGGCGACGCTCAGCTTATTTTCCCCGCCGAGGTGCGGAAAGACTCTAGTAAATGAGGTTCTGGAACGCAAATGCCGATTGTACGGCATGTTATTTTAGTGGCTCATTGTATTTGTTTACTTGTGATAAATTCTAATTTAAATAAAAAGCCGCAGTAAAGTCACCAAAATTTGTGAAAACCTATGAAAAAATCATTTTGCATGCTCATCATCATCATCATCATCACCTTAAGCTAATTAGTTGTAAGTTGTAAGTTTATTTCTGTATTTTTATTGAACATGAAACCGATCGCACGGGTGACGTTAAAAATGGCTTTTCCCAAAGTTGGACAAGATTAAGATTACAGTCCTACCAAATTAATGCAAATTTCTATGAATACTGCCGGTGGTGAATGCATCGGGGATGCAGTTTCAATAATTATTTGTGGTCTGCCTATGATGTCATCTCTTACAGTTTGTGTTTAGTGTTCATTGTAATTGCGTGTGTTATTTTGTGCGGGCTGCTTAAAAGAAAATTAGATTGTAAAGTAATCGAATCAAAAACATTCAAAATGGAGGGTCAAACTGAAGGTCAGGGGCCAACCGACGTCAGCGCGAAACCTCAGGCCTCCACTGCCCCAAAGGGGATTTTACGGCACTTATGACGTTTTAACAGCAAAATTTGATAAAAAAATATACGTTCGACGAGCAGAATCTTACGTTAGATGAACGATGAGAATTTTCAGACCAAGTTCAGTATTGAAGGAAAAGCTGAGTGAAAGCGAGCGAATATTCCGCGAAACTAGACGGGGTACGGGCAGGTGGCCGAGAAATACTCTCAGCTCGCGAACCATATAGAAGATAAGTTTCGGTTTTGGTCAAGATCAGTTTTCGAATTGGAAGAAAAGCGATTACGGATATGCACAGCGTGTCTAACGAAATGCAAGAGATTAAACCAGGCGCGGAAAATACAAAGAACAAAAGGGAAAAGCAGCTCAAACAAGTGCTAAAGAGTCGTTGAATGCTTTACGTGAGGAAATGCGGCCAAGAGATGGCAGATATCGGTGAAAATTACCGCAAGAAAGTAACGAGGACGGGCACCACATTACTCCATGGACGCCGCCGTCGAAGTTACACTTTTCGGAAATATAAACCATAATACAGTGAATTCATTCCCGGGTTGAGGATTACATAGAGCTCAAGCTTCCCGAACAATTTAAAAACAAGATTGTCCAGCAACTGCTACGAGGGAGCCCGCGTCTCCTTGCCATAAATCCGTTTCCCCGTGATTTCGCTGATTTTAAGGTACGATTCCTGGAGCGCTATTGGCGAGAGCTGGTTCGGTATGACTATAAAGGCGGGTAATGGAAGGTAGATGGGAGGAAAGATGTGGTGTATCATTATTAGACTACGCGGCCGCCAAGATAGCGGCATTGAGATTAAGGCGCGTAATCTCAGATGCGAACTGATCTGGGTGATCACTTCACTTCCCTTTCAGATCAAATCTATTGAACAGTGTAGACTCGCTCGATCTCGAGAATTACTTCTTCTCGAAGTAAGATCAGACGCACATGCGGGACCAGGGGAGGACGGCCATACAGGCCGTACAGGGACGGTGCGAGACGGCCGCAAGCGACGGTACAAGGACGTGGGCAATGGCGGCGTGAGCACGATGAGTTCCCGCGGGGAAACCGCGGAGAACCGCAAATACATCAGGCAGCGAACCAGGGTCCACCGCTGTTAGCGCCGCGTAAAAGAGCAAGGAAACGCGTAAGGTCAATCGGGGATAGCGATAACGATAATCACGTGACCAGAAGCAATTTTTCAGGCAACTCACAGTTCAAAGAAAGTTGCCAGAAACAGTTCCTATTCCTCGTGAACAGTATTCCTCGTGTCACTACCAGGCATTATAAGCAAGTAAAATATCTTAGAGACTACTTCCTCCAGAAGGCAAAATCCAGTGAGTGGATGACTAATTATAAAGGCATATCACAGCGCCACACCTCTTAAACTCTCCGACTTAATGTACGATCCTTTCTCGAAGATCCCTACAAACGAACAACAACTAGAAAGATGGAGGAGTAAAGCCCTCCACGACCGTTTCAGAAACACATTAGAAAACACTGAAATATATCTGCAAGCTTCTTTGGCTTACCTGCAAACTGGCAACCTGTTTTAAATACTGAAAGGAAAACCTTTATCATTGATATTGCAGTCCCTCTACCAGCCAATCTGAACAAAACACGCACGGAAAAAATTAATAAATACCTGCCATTGGCAGATGAAATCAAATCTATGTGGGGTATGGCAAGTCATAGTGGTACCAGTTGTTATTGGCGCTACAGGTGGGATCCCTAACTCACTGAACAGCAGTATTGACATCTTAGATTTGGACTGTGTTGAGTATACATCCATTCAGAAGTCCGTGATCTTGGACACCTGCAGTATTCCGAAGAATACTGTGGGAGTAGATGGGCAAGATGTCAAAGAGAAATCTTACGTCCTTTGGCTACACGGTCCCGGAGTAAGATGTTGGCCTCCATTGGAGTGAACTAAGAGAAACAACAACAACAATACTAATACTAATACTAATACTAATAATAATAATAATAATAATAATAATAATAATAATAATAATAATAATAATAATAATAATAATAATAATAATAATAATAATAATAATAATAATAATAATAATGCTCTATTTAGTAAACAGCCAACCGCCCAATTAATACTCGAATTAACGTATTCCACGTGTAGAATTTATGACTCGGGAGTTAATTTCTGGGAATTACATCTTTTTGTTGGGATATGATTTTCCTGTAAGAAAAGTAGTTATATTTGTGAAATTTGTGTTGATATTTGCTTGAAAATATTTAGTTTTTGCATCAAATTCTCTACGATTTGCAACGAGTTTTCAAAAAATGATGACTGAGATTTGGAGAGAAATTGTTTTAAATAGTATTATACAACGATGACTAAAGGCGAGAAAGTACGTGCTGTTTAATCACCGCTTATGTGAAAAATCATTTCGTGTAGTTTTCTTTAGAATCATTTTTGTTGTGGCAAACCAATAGTATAATATAATTTAGTTTTATGTATTTGGTATTAGCATTTCATCAAGAAGTGTTTGAAAGAGATTTGATGTCACTGACTAAATAAAAAAAAATTGGCATTAATTCTGGTTATTTTCCTTCTTTGAGCGTTTTCATACTCCAATCTTCGCAGTCCGTCTGGGAAACGAAAGTCTTGGAGGGCGCTCGGCTTGCTTCGGGTAACTTCGGTCTGATTCGGGCATAGGCGGTACATGTACTTTCCTATTTGTCGTTGAAAGTCTGTAGTCTTCAGTTCTTCGTGGGTCGTAGACGTGTATAAAAATCTCTGCGAGAAGCGTATCATGGCAAATCGGGACGAACAATCTGTTGATTCGGCGTCATCTGATGAAAGTGTGGACTGGGAAAATAACCCGTCAGAACCGATGTGCCCAGTTTGTCTGGGTAAGGTAAAAGAAAAAGCATTTGTTAATGCATGCCTTCACCAGTTCTGTTTTGGTTGTTTATGGGAATGGGTAAAGGTAAGACACTTTTCTTAAATTTGTCATACTGTCGAAAAACGTTTGTTGATTACTACTCAATACAGATAATGTTATGTTTCTTAGGTAAAACTTGAATGCCCCCTGTGCAAACAGAAGATGGTGTCTGTTTTCCACAATGTTAGAGCTGACGATGACTCAGTGAAATACGAATTGAAGAATTACGGGAAAGAGCAGCAGTGAACCCTGAACGAAATCTCCAAGGTATGTTTAAAAATTGAACTGGACATGAATACTGTTCATTATTTTCAGGGAATGTTTTGTATGACGGTTATTTAAAAAAAGGTTTTTAAAAATTTTCAAGTAGAATAATTTTAGGATCTTTAATTTTGACTTGAACAATGAATTGTCATTGCTTATTGCCTTGAACAATGAATTGTCATTGTACATATTTTCATTACTTATAGTTTTTTTTTTTCATTTTTATTACTGAGTGTCTTGAAATGTGGTTATTTGCTTAATTGATTTTTCAATAACATTTGGTTTTAAACTTTCCTTTTTAAATAACAGTTTTTGCTTAATTTAAGTTTCATGTTTAATGTAAACTAACATGGTCAATTAATTGCATGTACGTTGCTGAAGTTTGGGATGTAATTAGGTACTGCTCAAAAGAGAAATGAGATGCTTTCTATGGAATATGTTCATCGTTCTCTAATGATTAATAATTTCATAATATTCTTGCAGATTTATTTTTGGAGAAAAATATTTATATTTACTTTATCTTTGAAATTTCATTAATTTTTTTTTAGATTTTTAATATTTGTTCAACGAATTATCATGGCTGTAGGAGTGATGCCTCCAGAATAGCTGTGATGCAAGGCAGTGACCCAGACAGCCAAGATCATTGATAAGATTTGGGCCATTGAAGCCTTTAATGTCACTGTTCAATGTATACATTTGCTAATGCTAAATCAGTTTTATTTACAAGGAAGAAATTTTTCAAGAAATGAGCCAGACATACCCTAAAATATTCTTCCGAAAAGGACAATTAACAACTGTAGCATGTACCACCAAATCTTAAAAGTATTGAAATTGTGATCATTGAAAGATGTGGTTTGCAGACCTTATGTAATGTACAAACTTATTATTAATTAATGATATTATTTTTCAACATTATGCCCATTCAATGCTTTTTTCATCCAAAGTGTTTAAAATAGAAATATAATAAAATATAATGAAATAAAATAAATTGACAAGACAAAAAAATTAGTTCCTAAAAAAAGTGCATACCAAAATAAAAATCATAATAGATTAACTAATTCACAAAGTTCTAAAGGTCTAACAAGTGGAGTGGGCAGTCGCACACCTCACATTCTATTTAAATATTAATAACTAATAATAAATTTGAGGTTACTTTCTCATGTTGAACCATGGATACATCGACTGGACAACTATTGGTCAATTTGCTAATTTCCCTTTGGAATCAACAATTTTCTAATAGATCTGGCAATTCCACCTGCTATGTCAATATTGTGAAAAATTGTTGTTTTTTTTATATAAATCAATTTTAATTGAAGCAAAGCAATTGGATGTTGTTATATATTAGAGACATACCAAAAGATGAATAAACCAGCTTCAACACACAAGTGGATTACATATCTTCATTGTTAATAAACCCACCATTGCATTGATTTATTGATAATCGAGTCGGTAAAAAAAATTCCAAAAAACTTTCAATATTAATGTCATTTAAATTTAATTAAGTCTTTAAATGAATTTAAGAATTTAAAAATAATTATATTTCATTAATTAATTATAATTAATAATTAATAATTAATAAGTTTTGCTACCAAAGAAACAGAATATTCATTTCAAATTCCCTGATATCATCTGTAAACTAATTTTAAAACTACTTGTGAGTGCTGTTCAACTTGAAGTTGCTTTGTTAATCACATTATATAACTTCCATTAACCACCTCTTTCTTGACAGAAATGCTGAAATTCAACTTCAGGACCAGCATGAGGTTCAGCATGGTCCTATGCTGCTTGAAGTGCCTGGCAATGAGGGGCGCCCGATGCCTGGCAGCGAGGGGCATGCAATACCTGACAACGAGGGGCACCCGATGCCTGCCAATGAGGGGCACACAATCCCTGGCAACGAGGGGCAACTTGTTCAAGAGGACATGGAACAACTTGTTCAAGAGAACATGGAACAACTTGTTCAAGAGGACATGGAACAACTTGTTCAAGGGGTCTGTTCAAGAGGATAGGGGACAACGTGTTCAAGAGGATAGGGGACAACTTGTTCAAGAGGATAGGGGACAACTTGTTCAAGAGGATAGGGGACAACTTGTTCAAGAGGATAGGGGACAACTTTTTCAAGAGGATAGAGGACAACTTGTTCAAGAGGATAGGGGACAACTTGTTCAAGAGGATAGGGACAACTTGTTCAAGAGGATAGGGGACAACTTGTTCAAGAGGATAGGGGACAACTTGTTCAAGAGGATAGGGGACAACTTGTTCAAGAGGATAGGGGACAACTTGTTCAAGAGAATAGGGGACAACTTGTCCAGGGCGGTGAGGGAGAACCATTACCAGTTGAAGGAGAACAAGAAGTCGAAGACAGGAGTTACCACTCTCAAATGTTCAAAGGCACCATGAATGTCACTCACAATGTACATGTCATTCCCACCGTGCTGCACACCAAGTACAACACACTCACCACTCTGTGCATTCTGCCCATGATCCCACACATACCCATCAATCCACTCACCAAGCACACCGTACCCATCATCCAACTTCCCATGCACGCCATACCCATCACCCCACTCACCATGCATGCCACATCCATCTCTCATTTTGTCATGAACAACACCCAGGAATACAATCTTCAATATTCAAGGGGTGCCAATTGAAATGCAACCACTACCGTGTCCTCTTGGACAACAGGCATTTACAACCCCCCCAAATCTATCTCCTCCTACTGTCACTACACATTCACATCAATATGACCAAACACAATTTCCTTTACAATCACAGACACGCCCCCATCAATCCAACATGCACAGAGCTCCCAGTTAAAACACAAAAATTATCTTCAAACACAATTCTGCCACCACAACATTCAGACATTGCAGCACAAATATTTCCACCTCCATTAATAAGAATGTCAGTAACTGTGCAATCACAATTCCAATCACCACCACCATTACCGGAATCAATGTCACCACCATCATACCCCCACCACCACCATTTAGATTACCGGAATCAATGTCACCACCATCCCCCCCCCCATTTTAAGATTACCGGAAAACCCCTTTTAAGGGTTCCCTCTTGTCCACCAAATTGATACCACTTTTAGATGCTAGACAAGCCCCTTCATGGCCACCACAGTCCCAGTACACACAGCAACCTCCAACACAGATTCAAGGTCAGCATCAATACACATTGCCCACTCAAAATCTCAGCATGGCTCACACCTCTAATACAGAATCTCAGCATGGTTCCATGAACCTGAGCCATTAATTGTTACGACACCTTCTCATGATACACCACTTCAATATGCAATTCAAACTGCATTAAATTCTGTCTCAGTTCCCAGAGAATCGCATCATCAAATGTATTCTCAAAGAATAGGAAATTTGAGAGTCAGGACACTGATGACTGCATTGTAGTAAAACACTAAAGACTCGCCGTAGGAAATTACGAGGAAGGTTGTCTCTGATGCAAATACAGAAGCACAGGCAAATGAGAGAAGATTTCCATCGTGAATTCAACTTCATATCTTTCTACCCATCAACTTCACGAACTGTCCCAAATAGCAATCAAGCACCTCCACCGAGAGAGTATCATTGGTGGGGACCATTAAAGCGCAGGGGTGAATATCACTCTTCTGATAGTGATTCTGATTAGCATAAGATATTAAAGTTTAAACTTGCAGGGCTGCAGGCTTCTTTTAATATTTTTTCATGAGGGAAACTGTGTGCACTATTAGATATTTTGTAGTAGTTAAATGAACGAAAATGTGTTCAAATGTTAATATGTTTTAAGGAGACCATTTAGTGATACAATTGATTTCTACCACATAGGAAAAGAAAGGTGATTGGCTCCCCCACCATCATCAAATCCTGCTACTGGTAGCTGATAAAGATTTTGTGCCGAAAAATAGTATTCCATACAAATGTGAAGTGATGTATCTTTTGTCTTGAAATGTATATTGTGGTGATCAATTTTAGTGAGGAAAGAATTTGTTCATATTGTGAAGGTATTTTAATTTTAATTTGTTTTTTGTGTTTTTTGTTTGTTTTTAAATTTATTTTTCAACTAAGTGATTAATGTTTGTGTTTGACCATCTTCTGATGGCCATGAGTAGGGATCGGATTTTGATGTATTAAAAATCGCAAAAATTATCAATAAAATGCTCTTAAATTGTTTTAAAAATGCTATAAAAGCAAAGTAAAATAACATGAAATATGTGATCAAAACTAGTTAAGATGAACAACATAAGCTATTGGGTATGCTTCTTCCTTTCTTTCATGTGAACTCAGCTTGCAAACCTTTCTGTTCATTACCAGGAAATTTGTCTTAGTTATCGCTAACTCTGACTGGAACTGACAATTGCACTAATGGGCATCACAGAAACTGTAGGTTATACACTGGCCAACAACAGTTGAGATTACACTTCTGACTGAAGAAATCGAATACTTACTCAAAAATTTTGTGAAGAATTTGTTGCTTCGTGATTTTATGCAATTAAAATGATATTAAATGAATGTAATCAGCAAAATGCTGTAAAAGTGGGGCCACTTTTGGTTATAAATATTAAAAGACTGTGTACTAAAGGGCATTGTTCTACAAATGAAGAGGAAAAAATGAGATTTCATTAACATCCACCTCTACCCATGAGGTATACTTTTTGTACTCCCTTACTCAATTCATAATAATACTATCACCAAGATTACAGCATAATCTGGGCAGAGACAATTTTCAGGTAGAATGCAGAATTCCCTTGCACTCAATAATAATGAATTTATTATTGAATGAAATATACCATTTAGAGAAATATTGTAGATGGTAAGCATGTTATCATAATTTGTACCTCGAATGTTATTACTTGCAGCTTAATCAAGTGAGATTATTCTTTAAATTCAACATAATTTTGTTTCAATAAAGGAGGAATATGAGATCTGTAGTCCAACAGTGATCCCAACCCACATTGTAATTTGTAGTTTGAGTAAGGTGACTAGACATCTCTATATTCTCCAGACATGTTCTCATTTTTAATTTCTGCAATAATGACAAAATGAATTGTTTTAATCTCTGTGTACACTAACATGCCTGGAGATGGTAGCATTAATACTGGAATTTTGTCTCCCTGTCCTCATATTGAGACTCATTCCATACAAACTTGCTCTTAGTAGTTTTGTGTAGTATTGGTGATTTTGTTGAGGAAGGAAAATGCTGTTTTTGTTTTCCTAGATATATATTTGTTAAAGAAATGCTGTAAAAGTTTAAAATGCCAAAGCATAAATGCAAGTTTAACTATGCCCTTGCCAGCATATATCCAGCTTTCAAAATGGGGAGGGAAGAAATTCCTGGAGAAAGCAACATTGTGTAGCTGGAACTTATGTCAAATGAAGGTTTGTTGATTATTGCATGTATCAGTTCTTTACATTCATCAGAATACTTCCATAAATGTGAAATGTAACATGTACAAACACAATGTGTTAAATATTACATTATATTTTAAAATATTATGGACTGTCGATCTTTTTTTTTTTCATGAAATGTTTTCTTTTCTTAAATCCTTTGTCCTCTTTTCATTTATGAGGATCTGTCATCCTGTTTTGAGTTTAATGTTTTAATGAAGTATTATGTCAAAATAATTATTTCTAATGATTGTTGTGTTTGTGAAATAATTACTGTGGAATTCCAAAGAAACATTTTTAGGACACACATGTTTTTGTTATAGTCTGTGCATACGTTTCTATAATTTACATACTTTTGTATCCTTACAGCATAAGCCACTGCACACAGAAATATTTCTACACCCTTTTGTGGGAATTTATTATGATTATTTCCTGAACAGAATATTTCAACCTCAGGATGGATTGGAGTTTAACTATTAAGGTTATCGCTTCCAGTAAACTCAACAGAGACTAATTGATTAATTTTAGAGTTTTATCAACTACACACCAATATTTGATTGATATTCTAACACTGCTCTGACTTCTCAACATGCAACCAACTCCTTCAATTAAGATAGAAGAGTTTATGCTTTCTAATATCACTTCATCCACTTGCTGCTAAATGGCAGTACCAGTTTACTGTAGGTACAATGAGTCATGTGTATGGAATTGCACTTTGAATTTTTGATAAACTTGTCATGAACATTTTACAATCCTTAATTTTATTAACTTTTCTATGACAAAAACCTTTTCATTTCATTCTCCCAAATATAGAAAGAACTCTAAACATTTAGAAAAAATATCAAAACTGATTACCCTAATTATTACTATCTGACCAGTTTATGATTTTAAGAGAACTACAAAAGTTTAGAGAATAGAATTAATCTTAGAAATTTTTATTCAACCAAATGTTCTGATTAATTTTATAACACACAATGTTTGATTTTCTCAAGTGCACTTTATGCTACTGACACACGTAATAAGATTAAAAACTTCTAAAGTTAATTAATACCGAAAAAATATTTCTTCACATCAACAATTTTAATGTTTTTATAAATTTACTGGCAAAGATTATCCCTCAAAGTGCTCAATTATTAAATTAGGGGCTAATATTAGTTCTCCTGTACTTCAATCCATGATAAAAATTATTTGATCTTTCAAAACATAAGGATTTTGAAGACAAATATATAAAATACCTGAAATTGATGCAATAATATACAATCTTCTTTTTCCAATAAATCCTTCTAATTATGTGTGTTCCAATAGTAAAATTAAAAACAAACAGGATGCTTTTATTTGTAGAGATTTACAAATTACTAGATCTTTTCTAAAAAAATGATTATGAGTCAAAAATTATTCAAGTTGATAAAGAAGTGCATATGATGCTGTTATTAAGAACAATATATTCAGAAAGTAAGGATAAATTTCCTTAAAACGGACAAATATGAAATACAACCCTAACTAAAAAATATGAAAATATCTAGACCTGTGGGAAAGATGAAGTAAACAATGGGTATCTAAGTAAAAAAGAATTTTCAAAGGTTAATCCTACAACAGCTAATATTGCATTAGCTTATGGCTTAATAATAGCCCATAAACCTGACTTTATGATGAGTCCTGTTATATCCTCTATGGATATACCAGATTATTCCCTTTGTAAATTTTTAAATTAATATTTTAAACCTAATTTAGAAAACAATTATAAATATTCCTTACACAACAGTTTTCAATTTGTCAGTCAGTTGCGAGAACTCACAATTGATTCCAATTCAAGGATGGCATCATTAGATATAATTACAATGTTTCCATCAATCCCTCATGAATTAATTCTTTTATGTTTTCAAAATTTAATTGATCATAATAAATTCTTTAAGATTCCTCCACCCAAAGTTTTTATACTTCTCAGAATGATTCTAAATAATATGGAATTTTCATTTAATGGAAAAATGTATCTTCAGTTAGAGGGTACGCCTATTAGTAGTCCAATCAGCACCTTACTTTCCAAAATTGTGATGAGACAACTTGAATCACAAGTCTTAATTAATGTCTTAAACATAAGTATTCATTTATTACATTATGATGATGACTCTTCTAGAGGAGTAAAACTTAGACAAGTCCCCAGTTCTATGGCGTGGATAAGATGTTGGGCGAGGCCATTAGCTTACTTGGAAAGAAGAATTGCCATGAAGTCTCAATCACAAAACAAAGCCAGATCGAAATCCTATTAACCGGGACATCTGCAATGTCCAAGGATAATGATAAAGGGATATTAGAATGGCTCATGGAATGTTAGAACTATGCTTTAACTTGGAAAGTTAGATGAAATATGAGAAGAACTAAAGGAGAATGATATGCATATCACAGCTCTACAGGAAATACGATGGTAAGATACTGGATACTTAAGAAAAAAAGACTATACATTTATGTACAGTGGGAAAAAGGAAAGAAGGGGAAATGGAGGTAAAGGATTTTTGAGAGAGATGAAGTGAGAAAGCGCATAAAGGGGTTCGAACCTATGAACGATAGAAATGTAAATTGAGTGATGAAAGATAAGTTTGTAACATAACAATTGGGAGTGTTTATGACCCAATGGAAGATGGTACAGAAACAACAGAGAAGTTATATGAGAACAGGTGGTAAACCAACTTATCAGCATATTAGTAAATAGAAGATGAGATGTGTTATAGATGGTAAAACCTATAGAGGGCCAAACTGTGATTCTGACCATTATGTGGTAGGGGTTAAAGTAAGAGAAGGATTTAACTCCAACAATCTAGGGAAATACGAAAGAACAAAAAGATAATCCGTGAACAAACTCAAGGAAACATGATTAATGTCTTCAGAAGATGTACTGCGTAATGAAACTTCAGGGTCATGTGCGGATTGTGCAATGATGAAATATATACTGTTCACATTTTCTGCTCATTTCACTGGACTCTTTTTTCAAATCTGTAGCTCATTTTGGGTGCAATGGTGTTTGTTTGACGGAGCAAAGATTTCTGGTTACCATTTGCCTACAATGCTCGTTGCTAATTTGTTCTTACTGTCAATGTTTCCTGTAAAGGAGTGGTCTACAGATTCTGAGGTTCAAGGGAACTGTGTATGTCATAGATACACAGAAGATTGAAACCTAAATAAGGAAAAGCTATTTCTGATGTATGTTTGTGGAATAAACATCTTGTATATTGACAAATTATAACTGCATTTATTGACAAATTAAAAAGTATTTTTGTATTCAAAAAATATATCTTTTTCTGGCAATGTCATAAAAACATGTAATATTTGTTTTTCATAAATATTTTGCAGTATATCATAATCCCCAAAACAGACACTAGAAAAAATAAAATTTCTATACTTGTAATCACCATTAAAAAATTAAGCAACTACCACTAAAAATAGATAACATATTACCTAATATTATGAAGATAATTCAAAGAATGATAATTTGTTTCTTTTTCTTTTAGCTGAGCAGACCAGCCCTGAGAAAGACCACGAAAAGATGGTCGAAACGTCGGCAACACAGCCTTCGACGCGGAGTCACCCGGACAGCCAAGATCATTTACCGCCGTTGTAGCCTTCTGCCATAATACGCTATTCATTGCAAACATATTGGTATTGAAGACCACAGTTCAAGAGCAAGTGCACAGAGAGTACTCAAAATGCTATTGGTACCTCCCCTGCACTTGGTGTAGCACCAAATTATGTTCTCAGTTGGAAAAAATAATGTGTACCTTATTAAGTAAATCTGTGACTAAATCCAATACTACTTTTCTACCAGGAATGCTGCAGCAAGTAGGAAATATTGCGTAGAGAAATTGATTAACTCATGAAATGGCTTCCAATCTTCAATCATCCAATCTCACTTCTTGTAATGGCTTCCAATCTTTTTCAACATTTCTGTTCTGAAATAGATCAATGGTTACATTAAGATGTATATGTCACACCCTCTGTGGACGAGACTGATCAACTCGAACCCGATTAACCTGATCTTCATAATTAAAGCATTTTGCCCGAAGCGCGCGACGCCGGCATTCGACGCGGTTCTTGGCCTGCGTCGCGCCTGCCCACTGTTCGCCCTGCCTCACCTAAACTCAACTCAATAAAAATCAATTGTTTTGGGAGATCATGCATGGCCACCCCAATACTCATTGTGTAACATGTCTTTGATTGAAGTCTTCATTTCTTATGTGGTGTTGTAATTTTGTTTCCAATTCACTCGATATCTCATGATCTCCTAAAGCAATATATGATTTAATTTGTGAAAAGATCGTTATGTTCTCTGGACATATGTAAATGTTCTACCTCAATATTGAAGATTACAAATATTTCACCATTTGGTAAGAATCTGGATGGGCATAAATTTCATGGATGCGTAATGA
The DNA here is from genome assembly GCA_964035755.1 of Teleogryllus oceanicus. NCBI lineage: Eukaryota > Metazoa > Arthropoda > Insecta > Orthoptera > Gryllidae > Teleogryllus > Teleogryllus oceanicus. Next base: position 327,934,872 of record CAXIVR010000001.1, on the reverse strand, counting down.
AAATGAATATGTTCATCTGTAGCTTATACTTGGATGCTAACGACTTCCACAATTGTTTATATCGTCCATCCAACTAACATAGCTGTGTCATAATCTTCGATACAAGAAATGCTCAAAACCTCAAATCAGTTCGGTATGTATTTTAATTTTTCATATTTGCTTTATTCGTGTTCTTCTCCTTCTTTCTTTATATAGTATTTGACAATGATAGAACATATATTTTGCTTTAATCGATGATCCACTGTTGAATTTCCGTTTTCAGTTATTGCAAGTTTTTTGTTTCGATGAAATTTCCGCTCTCTCTCCCTCTCTCTGTCTCATTTTTTGGATATTCTGCACCAACTTCTTGATTGTCTCAACCTATTATTAATGGACTTAGAAATCACAATTTTGTTCCAAACTTACTCAGTTATAAAATATTCATAAATATTAAACATTTTTTTCCTGTGCGCCAGTAAGTGGAACATTTGTTTGGAGCATTTAATATAGATTCTTCATCTTGTGCAGGTAACAGAATACAGGCACCAAAATGCTGTTATAAAATATTGTCAATTCAATCCTGAAAACGTGCATAACATGTAATTGATTAATATGTTAATAAATAAAAAATTAATTCATGCAACACTATACCATGATTCTCGTGTTTTTCTGTTGCATTGAGACCCTTTTAGGCCAAATAGGCATTTAAAAAGGCACAGTACATTTTTGTTATCCTAATTTATACGTGTGTATAAAGTTTCCGAAGTACACATAATATAGTTACTTTCATGGAATGTTTGCTTTTATCATTGTTCTGACAAATCCTCGAAGAAATCCTTTTTTTTTTCATTGTTGGGCAATTTGGACAAAACAGGCTGAATTGCAGTAACTACCTTTTACTTTCTCGCTATCGCTTACACAGTAGAGAGAAAGCAGATATTTTGAGACGTCACATCGGTATGTCATACAACTCCTTTACACTTCGGCTTTGTAACGAACAATATACAATAAGAATTTTCGGTGTACTTATTTCCCAAGGGCATTGTTTTTTTTCGACACTTCAAAAAATTGCGCAGCGCAACGCTGACACCTAGAGATTGCTTTTCTCTATTATTCATAACAATGGCTTATTTCTCAAAACGTTTTAGCTTTGAAGTTATCATACGTGGTTATTATTGCTGTCTCGCGGTCTTTTTTGAGCAGGTTTCACTGCAAGTAAATGCAGAGGCGTACCCGAGGTGTGGCAGACAGGGCACGTACCATAGGCGCCACTCACAAGGGTCGCTATTTAGAGTACAGCCACTAAAAGAAATAACACAATTCTAATTTGCAGTATCATGACTGGGGCGCAAATTGCATGCTTGCCATGGGCGTCTGAATATCTAGATAGGCCTCTGAATAAACGCGCCTTCCCCCCACCCCCAACCATCCCTGCGTGGGTCCGAAAGCAGCGACCGTCCGGCGGGCGTGCAGGTAGCCGGGGCAGGGAACGAGTTGTCCCAAACAAGTAGAGGCACTCCTCGTGTTCCCGAGTAGCACAGCGCTAGCATGCTCGCCTTCTGTGCGCATGTTCCCGGGTTCGAATCCCGGTGGGGGCACACGACTGAGACTGACCGACAGACTGACTTACATACGGACTGTTGACCGACTTTTATACTTTTATACTTGATAGATAAGCCCCCTTTCTTATTCCTACTTTGAAATAAAAAAAAAACACAAAAATCCTCCTGGAAAGAACATTACAATTCTTTTAAAAGGAATAAAAGTAAGAATTATTTTATAATTGCCTCAAGATGACTTTTATCGAGAAGTGAATTTATGTAGGCCTGTAGTTAAAATACATTATTCATGTATTTATTATTATGTATTTATACGATTAAAACACATTACCTACTGTGATAAGTAATATTTACACAGTAGCACTTTCGTACTACACAAAATTCTTGAGTACTCGTATTTCGAATATGATATTGACACACACTCGTATTTGGAATATGACTATTGCTATGATTATCAGAAATTGCGTGTGTAATAATCATAATAATTACTAGATTTTTAAGAGGCGGTGAGATTCATATAGGTAGCAAAAACATCGTATTGTGTTTCTTTTGCCGTCAGTGTGATTGTTCAAAAGTACATAAAGAAATTTCGATCGTCATTTACACTTGAAATTCTGTCTCAGTTAATACCGCTACAACGGAGTTTTCTGTAGTGTCAAGGTTGACCAAGAGCGCACTGACTTTAGCTTACAGAATTTTGTGTGCGTGCATGCGCGCGTGTGTGTGGTCAACGCTAGCGCCTAAATCGTACAGCCGATTTTCTCCAAAATTATTTTTCCCGGATTAATCTGAACAAACTTGAGACTTTGGGAATTTGAAAAGGATAACTTTATTGTTGGAGAGTACTTTATATGAAGTCCCAAAACAATGGCACCAAATTTGTTCAAAATTTTCTCAAAAATTGCACCAAATTTGTTTATTAAACTTTGCCCTCGTAAAGCTTTCGTGATGGGTGCAGGTCTCATGTTAAAATTCCTATTTTTAGAAAATTGCAAAATTGCATTTCTTGGAGGTGAGTGTGGAAGGTGTCTTCCGACAATTACAATATTGAAGACAGAGATTTTTTTCCAGAACGAAATTTGTTCTTTAAAGACAGATCTTAAAAAAGGTCATGTTCAGCTTTTGCAAATGTGAGTAGTTTTCGCGTGATTTTGCGCGAAATATAGGCGATTTTTATTTTTTAAAAACAACGCTTAAAATAATGGCGCGGGTCTCCTTTTTGCTAAACTCTCTGAATTTTCGAAAAGTGCAAAGGGTATAGCCGAATAGGGCGCTGAAAAGTGCCCCCAAACCAAATCGATAATCTCGATGCTCTTATAAAAGAGAATACAACATGACGTATATTCACAAAAAATGAGCCTCCTAGGACAATATGTTGCAGAAATACAACCAGAAACTAGTTTTGCCTGTTTTATATTTTCTCATTATCTATTTCGTGTATCAGTCTGAAACAAATTGCAGAGACAGGGAAACAGTTCAATTTGAAGACTTTTTTTTCAATTCATTTTGACACCAAATTCATATAGACATTTTTTGTTTGGAAATTCATTTCCGACGTGATAACGTTAGAGTACTGTCTCAATATTTTCTCCTAAAATGGGTCTTATAACATTCTATAACATATATTTTTAAGATTTTTAAATAATGTGGACGGTAGTGAAAAAATGAAAATTAATTTTTTCAGTTTAAAAATTTGAAATTCGCGCCTAAATTTGATTGGAAACAACGGTTTAACCGATATTTAAACACGAAATATGAACTCGAAATCTTATAGGTGTTACATCTCAATTGGTTGAAAGCATGATGAAAATACATGGTGGAAAGAGGTGAGTGGACTCTTGGGCATCCGACTCCAGTCAATTCAGCTTCAGACACCAGTGTGCGTCATAATATTGACGTGAATTTTAAATGCCAAAGTTATCACAGTTACAAGTCGTTGAAACAGAAACAGGTTAGTACTTTTTTAAATATTAATCTTTTATTGCAATTACCCTTTGATCGTGTTATTTTTGGTCGGTTACCGTTGAAAAATTTCCATTTAAACCACTTGAAAAATGTGGTTTGAAAAATGCTGCTCAACACTTCTTGCACTCCATGAAAGGTGGCGGCCGACGTTCGGTCTCGCTTTTCAAACGAAGTGGTTACATGGTTCGTGACGGAAACAGGTGCTCTGCAGAACGAGCAAAGATGTGTGCACCGAAGGAGCCCTCCCATGTCTTTCCACCTAGGGAATATCGGGGGGAAACGATATTGGCAACATGCGAACGTAAGAGGCACCCTCTGATGCTGCTCCCACATAGCTGCGAACATTTAAACACGCACACGCACACGCTAGTTACTAGGCTAAAATGGTTAAATATGTAATTTTAAATAGATGTGTTGAAAAAAAAAGGCAGAAATTTTGAGTAGACTGTTTATAAACAAATGCGTGATCCCAGTTATTGAAGAATGTGACAATGGTTAATTGTCTATGATTATCTAATTGTCAATGATTACTAAATCTACAACTAAGTAATTTGATTTATATTATTATATTAGAGACAATAGATAAATCTAAAAACAAAAGGGGTTTTATCATTTTATTTCGATAATATAAATACTTTCCACATGAAACAAACATTTGTCAGCAAAAAGTTCCAAATCATGGTGGTAAGAAAGACCTTTTAATAATTGGTATAAACCGTTTGAACATTGGCTTTTCCAATCAAGTTTTGGCGCGAATTTCAAATGTTTAAACTGAAAATTTTTTTTTCAATTTTTTCACTACCGTCCACATTGTGTAAAAATCTGAAAAAAAAAGATGTTGTAGAATGTTACAAGACCCATTGTAGGGGGAAAATTGAGACAATACTCCAACGTTGTCACGTCGAAAGTTAATTTCAAAAATTATTTTTTTCTATATGAATTTGTCGTCAAAATTCTTTGAAAAAAAAAAGCCTTCAAATTGAACTGTTTCCCAGTCTCTTCTATTTTTTCAGCCTGATACACACAATAGATGCTGAGGGGAAAAAATGTGAAACACGTTTCTCGTATATCTCTGCAACAGATTGCCCTAGGAGGCTGATTTTTCTGAATCTACGTCATTTTGTATTCTCTTTCGTATGAGCATCGTGATTATCAATTTGGTTTTGGGGCACATTTCACTGCCTAATTCGGCTGTACCCTTTAGAAATAATGTGAGAAACTATGTGTTGTTGAGTACCAAACGTTTCTGGTATTTAAGCAAGCGCCCCCGAAATATTTTATTCTTTCACCACCACTTCTCACTTACTTCCCATCTGTTAAGATTTTCATAATTTTTTCTCCCCGCCAGTTTGGGATTGTTGATTTGTCAGCCAGACGAAAACTGTAGTTCTGGATATTGTACCGTGGGGCTCTGTCGACAGTCCTGTCTCTTGCCTGCCTCGCCAACCGCGCCCAGCGTACCGTCCACCAACGTTCCGGGTAAAAAACTGTCATAAAGGGAGCGGAATGTGGTTTGGTGTTTTGGATAATTTTGAATTTCATTTTTGGTGCTTTTCTTAAAAAGTGGCGTAATTTTCCTATTGTAAAAATATCTGGAAATATTCCCGTGAATAAAAAAAGTATTGAAAATATGAAGTCATGGTTTGTCAAAGTCATGAAGTCAAAGGAAGATGCACAATATTTATAATAATGAATCCGGAAAGTCATCTGAACCAACCGAATATTATTTTTTTTAGTTTCCTGACAATTTTGAGGATTTTACTAAAAGTAGTTTCGGAAATACACATCCCGTTGAACTTTCTTTGGAAACTTAGCATATTGAATTTTGTGGTTTTGTTAGATCGCTTTCGTTAGATCAATCGCAATTCTCGAAGAAAGTTTCTGAAGGCGACTTGCAACTTTCGCCAGATCGTTATCTTTTGAAACATTCTCTACAGAGTTTCGAGATGACTTGGTCATACCTTTAACAATATTCTACTTTCCTTTAGTTTTGTTATTAGCGGTCAAAGAATTCTCGCCGTATTTTATTATTTTTACTTGTGCCATTACCTTCCTTAAAATACTTTTGTATTATCAAATGTAGGCATGGAAACCGAGTAATGCATTATGAGGTTTAGAAATAAAGTAAATAGTACGTTTTCTTGTTCTAGTTCCTTGTGTTATTCAAGCATTACTTGGCCGTGAAATGTTCATTCCCCCCCCCCATTTTAAATGGAAAGAACGAGTTAAAGTGAAATGAAAACTTCAAAAAAAGTAAATTATATTATCATCTGTATCAACAACATTATAAATAACGTCTCACGATCCCATCAGCAAGTAGTCCGTAAATAATTCTATTTTGACTTCAGTAAATAATCTTCACATTTACATGCATGTATTATTTAATGTGTCAGTGTTCAACTTGTAATTATGATAGTGCATTGTGGTCTCTGTAACATAGACCACTCGTTATTTTTTATATCCAGTTTTGGTTTTAACAATTATCATTAGATCTATTGCTTTTACTTATCTAACTGTATTCCATTTAAGTACTACATTTACTGTAATATCTAAATTAAAATAATGAATTGAATTGAGAAATTTCTAATTTTCGCGAGATTGGACGAGAAAATCAATGTTTAATCTCCACATACAACAATGGATTCAAAAGAACGATAACTGATTTTGTTTAGAGTTGTCGCTAGGTTTTCTAAGAAAGGGAGGTAATCTAAGGCTTGCTTTGTTCGAAGTCCGTAAATGCAAAGTAAGATATTTTTGAATGTATTAAACGTACGACTGGCATTTCAATATTTTTTTAACTTAATATAATTTGAATACTGCGAAGAAAGCAGAATCAAGAGTGGCTGGTAAGTCACTCCCTATTTTTGTATTCAGTTCCTATAGTTGAATCTGGATGTAGTGATCCTAAGAGTTTTCTTAATTCTATGCGCTTATCGATCACTCTTCGAGAAATTACCTACACATTGTTTATTACTTCTCATTCGTGTTTCCTTCTCATTCGTTTTCCAGTAGTCCATCACTTTTCAACCTGTGCGGGAGAAAGGCGTCAACAAACCCTAAGAATACACACCAGATGAGTTTAGCTCAGAGCTAGCCTTGCCACTGAATAATAATAATAATAATAATAATAATAATAATAATAATGGAAAAGGAAATGTAAAAATGTGAGATAATCATTTTCTATAATTGATAATTAAGTAATAATTGTCTGGTTGATATTTTATATCCTTTATAATAAAATTATCAGAAAGAAAATAGAGGATCTGTTGTAGCTTGTGGAGTCTATCCCACACCTAGACACGATTTGAATGTTCTTTGGTGGTTGACAGAGCTGAGACGGGTAGAAAAATGTTTCAAGTAAAGTGTAATTGTAGCTGATGACATATTTACGCGGAATTACCTGGGAGGGTGTCGGGACAGTGGACAAAGCATCGCAAGTAGCTGTGAAGAAAATGGTGTGGTAAAACGGATTTAAACAAGTGACGTCATCACCCAGGAGAGGTTACTCTGAAACGTTTTTCTCTCGTGGCTTGACAATGTATTATACGTAAGCTAAATATGCGAGAACTTTCAGGGAATAGCCACCATTTAAGCAAACGTGGTAAGACTGGAAAGGATCGGAAAACTTTAATACGCATAAAAAGAAAATAATAGGAAAATGTTGCAAATAAAAACTGTCATAACTGGCTTCTAAAATTACTTATTAAATAATTATCCAATGTGGTCTAGTTCCGGAATTAATATTAATTTCGAGCGGACACTGGAATTTTTAAAACTTTTTTTCTTATTTAAAGATCTTTTTTTCTCGAATAGAGCAAAATACGTTTAAAATATATCGTAGATCCTGTTTTCCTAGGTGTCATTGACTTTTCTGTTAATGTTCAATCTTTTTTTCGGCGTTTTCCTACAACTACCCCGGGTGATGAGTATATAACGCCACCCTACTCTTCAAGGCACTGAGAGAAAAGTGAAAGTTTTGCAACACTGCTTCTGAGACAGTTCCTTCGACTGCATTTCAGCGACACTCCATTCACCCCCCCCCGTCGTTTCACTCACCCCTTCCTGTGGTGTGGGGCATACCTGCTCAAAACAAAACAGGTCGCATCTTCATATCTTCCTTCTTTGACAGTTAACTTACGATGCGCCTCAGCGTAGAGCAACGCAGTTTTGTGGTGTAGGACTCTTTCCGAACGCAATCTTTCAAAGAGTGCCGGGCAGTTTTCAGAGAAAAAAATCATCTGAGTCTATTCCGTACAAGAGTTCGGAATAGACTTAGAACCATATTTCGGTTAGTGAATTGTTATCGTGTGAAAGGAGGTGTGTTTGATCAGAAATGCAGTCACCGAATTACAGTGCTGACGCAACGAACAAACTTGACAACGGTTTCAGCAAATGTTCTCACGAGAGTTAATGCTTGTTTTTTTTAGCAAATGGAGCACATTTTGAACATTTTTGTAAGGTTTGTTTGTTTACTGCCCCAATGTATAATTCATAATTTCGTTTTCATCAATTATAATAAATAATTTCCTTTTCTCCTTTACCAACTACCTAACTACCTTTATTATTTTTGTTGCAGGGAATTCAAAAACTTTTATGTTAATGCTAAATAATGGGAATGAAGGGCAATGCTGTGACCTTTCATTAAGCAGTGACTATCTTTCATTGATAATTTCACCAGTGATTATTAGTCACTGACTAATGAGCTCACTCTTTCAAAACTACTTTTATTTTGAAAGTAACATTATTTCAATAAAAATATTTATTATTAATAACAATACTAATAATTACAGTAATAATAATAAATTTGTTGTACGGAACTGGAATAAATAATTTTTAATGCATAATTAAAAAATAAGTATAAAACATCTGTACATTTCTGGAGCACATTTGTTGTCACCAAAACACAGTGCTCACGCAGCGAATCCTATAAGAAGTTCAGGATATTCTGTCAACTTCCCTGAAAAAGTGATTAAGGAAGCTCCAGCAGCAATGTAATCTCTCGTATGGAAGTGCATACTGTGCCAAAAAAATCGAAAATGTGCGCATCCAAACAGTGGACTTCTCAAGAGCTTAAGGTTCCCGATCGGGTTGCTCGCATGAATTACTGTAATTGTCTACGACGATTTGTTAGCGAAGGTCTTGATGCACTTGATACAGTGTTTTCCATAGTGAAAATAAGATTATCCTTATTTCCACCATGGTGATTTTAAGTGAAGAGGTTTGGCTTCATCTGTATGGATATGTTAACCAGCAAAACAGTAGTCACTGGGGGTACCGAGAGACCATAGGAAAGAGTAGAAAGACCATTATTAAAAAAATTAATTAATTGGCCGTTTTGCAAAAAACAGTAACTTTTATTATATTTTAATTCGTTAATTATTTTTAAAGTAAACTTTTTCAATAATAATAATAATAATAATAATAATAATAATAATAATAATACACATTTGTTCTGCGAATCTGAATCCATAATTTATTATTATTTTTTAAAACAAAAAGTATAAAACATATACATTTCTGGAACGTATCTTGTTATGAAACTAAAACAAGCAAAGATTACTATTAAATTTACCTCAATATATATTTTGCATGGCAAGTTTATTTCACTTTTAAACAATATACGAAGGAATCGTCGTTCTTGACAATTCAACTTTCTTTCGAAGCAGGCGAAAAGAAGAAGGCGCGTGCCTTTCTCTTTGAGCTCGGCGGTCGCCTGCTCTCCTCCTTAGGGTGGCGTTAGTGAGAAAGGGGATTAAGCGTACTTCCTGTCAGTTTATCTGCTTGAAATCACCCGCCGCTGTCCGACCCGCTTAAACAAGGTTGCCAGTGCATTTCGCTCTGCCTGCTTTGGTTTGTGTTTTATACTGATCATCCGGTACAATATTGAAGATATTAGTAGAAAGATTGAAAAAACTGCTGACAACCAAATCTCGGATATCATAATTACAGACTCCCTCATAACAATAGAAGGAATAAACAGGAAATCAAGATCATAAATAAACAACTGCATGAATGAAATTCACTATATTATAACAAAATTCGGGAAGAAATTGTGATTGCTGGGATACTTGCTCACAAAGAAAGTTTGGTAATACAATTGATTTAGAAGTCAAACATACTGCAACAAATATTAACCATATTTACCCAACCGAAACGAAGTAATTGGAGATATCTGGAAAATATCAACCACAAATGAACCTTGACTTGAACAGCTTTTGGAGCACATATAAATCCAGTAATTTCCATCAGTCAACAAGCACTTGACTATCAGTAAGAAACTTGACCGCCGAGAGCAAATAATCCTTAAAAGATCTGAGCATTCCAAATTAAGCCTCTTTACCTATTACAAAATTATTTCCCCCGACATCGGAATTCAGCAGTACAACATTTGATCTTGATCACATCTTTAAAGTATGCCTCAGATTCAACCATCAGAGGCAGTAATTTAGATTCATATACGAAGATGGAGATTTTTCTTTCTTCCTACAGAGTAGACAAAAAGTTATCGAATGATGCGCGAATAATCAGCGAATTTTCGGCAGAAAAAAATTGTATTACAGGGCCCTGGTAACAAAAAAGTTGGTAAATTAGGAAAAAAATTATAACTCGTAGTGAACGCAGAATCTGTATTTTATGAGTCCTTGTTACCGAAAAATCCGTCCATCTGTGAAGACCTCTGTCGGCTAGACCGTTCTGCCGAATTTCTCCAAAATTGATATTCCCCAATCGAAATAGCTGATGTCGCACCCCTAGAATTTGAAATCTATCATTTTTTGCGGGCTGGGGTGATTTACATGAAGCTCCTGAGACTTTTCCAAATGTTCAAAACAATTGCTCCATCGTTTTGGATTAGTGGTTTGAATGGTATAGGTCTCATGTTTGTTCAAAACCGCGAATTTCCAAAAATTGCAAAAGTTCAACGTGTTTTCGGAGTCTTCCCACAACTAAAATATTAAAGATAGAGATCTTCCCCTTAATGAAAGCTGTTCCTTAAGGATAGATTTTGATATAAGTTCATGTATAATTTTTCGCAAAATTGAGTCATTTTCGCGTAATTTTATGTCAAAATACAAGTGAGAAGTAAGAGCTGTTTTTGCCCAACTAGTTTACATTCTCGTTTATGTGAAGGTACTTCGTAAGAACAAAACGTTATGTAATCGTGAAGCGGAAAATGGCAAATATTTAGCAGTAAACTCTTATTTCCGGGCCTTGTCACGAAAAAGTAAATAAATCCTGTTGTAAATAAAAAAATCCTCAAACACTGCTGTAGCCAAGTTTTGTGGGGCCTTAATACCGAAAAATCGATTGACGACAAAACGTCTGTCTGTCCGTCCGTCCGTCTATTTGTCCCTCTGTGGTCAACGCTAGCGCCTAAAGCGTTCAGCCGATTTTCTTCAAAACTGGTGTTTCCCAATCGATCTCGAGGCTTTGGGAGTTTCAAATGAATATTTTGATTTTTGGGGGTACTTAACGTGATGGCTCTAAAACATTTTCGAAATTTTCTTGAAAAAGGCACGAAATTACTTGATCAAACTGTGTTGTCAGCTAATAAAAAGGACGTGTAAGAGGGGACGTATAACACTTGGGGTTGCATTTGCTGTTGTAGCGCCACTCTTCTGTTGAAACAAAGTGATCTAATCATTCGTCAGAATATTATGCGTACCAAAATTTCTTCCAGGTTCACATGTTTCAGAACCGAAAAATGCATAAGTCAGCGTAGTGTTTTAAAAATGAATCACATTTATACACAAAAAATGTAGTTTTGAGAGCGAAATTTGTAAATTATCAGTCTTCTCGTCCTGAAAGTTTATTGATTTAAACTGATTCAGAACAGAATGTTCTGGTAAAGTATAATGTTTCACTTGATGTGTCATCAAATAGTATTCGATTGCAGAGAGTGAAATCATAGGGGAAGAAACAAGTTGTACTTCCAAAGCAGGAAATAGATATTACAAGAATGCAAAATACTTGTTTGTCATGACGCATACATTCTGCATTTGACATTCCATTTGACATTCAGTCTCGATTTACTCATTTCGAAAATAATAAAGATAAAATCTTGTTTTGAAAATATTTGAACCTATTTGACGGTTCTCGAAAGCTTTTTTCGTCTTTGTCTTACAGATGATAGAAAAAATCTATGAAACTTGTACATTATTTCGCATATAGTCCTGTCAACGGAAGAAAATCATAAAAATGAAACATCATTTATCTTATCTTTTTCCATTAGCGTTACGGTGCTTATAGCTTTTCCTTCGCTTCCTTCATAATAATAGCCCGTTTTTCTTTGCCTTGTGTTTTCCTATGCCATCTCTTCATTAGCAGCATTTGTATACCCACAAATTGCCATACAGGGAAGAAAAGAGTTAACCAAAAATGAGAGGGAAATTGATTCATATGAATATTATTTGACCGGCACATTGAGGTCAAAGGAAAATTTCAGGATTTTCTAATAGGTATTGCCAAGAACTATCTGGCTGCAAATCAAAAGGGAAAAAAATCGTCGCTTAGTTTAATATTAGTCGCTTGGTCCAACTAACAATCAGAGGGAAGTTAATACATATGAATATTTTTGGAAATGCACAGTGAGGCCAAAGGAAAACTTTGCCAAGAATAACCTGGCTGCCAATTAAAAGAGAAAAAAATCGTCGCTCAGAGCATTGAATGACTCTTCAAAACATTAAGTGACTTCTTCACATTCCTTCCGAATGTGAAAATGTCAAAAGCGTAAACTTCACTTGTTTATTTCATGGATTTCTACAAATAAAATTGCTGATTCGAAATGTTCCTCCGGCATGACGTATTTCATTCTTACAAGATATTCATTGATATGCTGAATCTATATTACTAGTATTAGTAAAATTTATGTTATTGGTATTCTTCTCTATTATTTTCGAAATTGATGGAACCATGATGTGAAGAGTAACAGGAGGGGGAAATTTATAAATCTAAAGATCAGTGGTGGGCTCACGTGCAAAGAATGATTGGGAAAAGAATTTCTTTATGTACTCAATATAATTTCAATGGGAGACCCAAAGCAGGTCCCTAAAGTGTTGTACACAAGACTTTGAAACAAGTTGAATGCCGAAATCGTAAATAAGGAGAAGAAGGAAAATTGAGAATATTCTTATATTTTGTATCTGTAGTTGTGTTTTATACAGGATGAACATCTGGGAAATTCGAGAAACTATTATTAAGTACTGTAAATATCCACAGAAATGGGACTTTACTATCTTCCTTACTTACAAGGGTTCTGAAATGCATTTTAATTTGAGATTTTTTACCCATTTATAGTTTTAGATTGGTTTGATGACTTCATTTCTGAACAAATATTAGAACGCCCCGTAGGTGGATTCATCTGTAGTTTAAAAGTTACAAATTTTCATTGAGGATGTCAAACAGTGCAGTAGCATTTTCATATATGTCTTGGTATTTTTTCCCTCCAGAAAAATGATCTTCTGAAATTTATAAGTTATTGGTAACATTGATGTGATTTAATTGATGGATTTGGTTCGGATAATTTCGTTCTTGTAATTGAAACTTTGCGTCTACACTCTTGGTGTACATGTTTTCACGCATTATTACTACCTTTTGCAATTTTCGAAAATTTAGAAAAACGAGACTTGTGCCGTTTTTAAGCATCCTTTACTCAACAACGGGAAACATGTTAAGGAAAAATGGGAGCTTCTTTTGAATTTTTTCAATTTACAATAACTGCAATCAACCATTACGCACGCATTACCCGTTTCTCAGAAAATGTACACGAGATTTCTTAAAAATCAAAATTTTAAATACATTCCGTTTAACGTTCTCATCAACATTATACTTTCGTAATAAACATTCAATTTCTTTTTGCAATTTCGAAAATAGAGAAATTTCGCAAGAAATCGACACCACCACCAATTTTTGAAGGTGATTTGGTTTTAACATGTTTTGCATTTAACATGTTTGCGTCCGTTACGCTGCCCCAGGACAAAGTTAATATTGAATTCTCGGTTCATTTTTGAAAAAAAAATCAAAATTCTGAGGCTGAAAATGTTGTAAAGTCCTCGGAAATTCCAATATCCGTTTGAAACTCGCAAGGCTATGAATTCGTGCAGATCGATCGAGGAATCTCAATATTGAAGGTCATCGTCCGGACTGTTTAGACACTAGGGTTTCTCTCAGACGGACAGATTAAGGAACAGATTGACGGATGGATAACGGTGCGAACAGAAGTGTTGAAAATTATCAGGCGAAGGTCAGACGGACGGACGAACAGACAGACGGACGAACGGCAGACGGGCGAACGGGCAGACGGACCGACGGGCAGACGGACAAACGGGCAGACGACGGACGAGCAGACGGACGGTTGGCGGATGGACGGGCAGGCAGGCAGACGGACGGACGGGCAGGCGGACGCGCAGGTGGACGGACAGACCGAGCGGACTAATTGGCCGATTATTGATTTTTACGTCCTTGCCTTACTGCGTATAAAAAATATTGTAAATCTGCGACAGAAATCTGTGATTTTCGACTCTCCAGCCCCGTTAACTAAAAAATGGGTAAATCTTCACATAAGTAGGTAAATGTATGTCGTAAATTACTTCTAATGTGTTGTGCAGTCAGAATACAATTTTTGGGGATCCTTATTACCAAATAATCGTTTGACGGAAAAGGGTCTGTCTGTCCGTATGTGGTCAACGCTAGTTCCTAAACCGTTCAGACGATTTTCTGAAAAATTATTTGCCCGAATCGATGACAACGAACTAGAGAACCTGGGAGTTTCAAACTGGTATTTTGATTTTTGTGGGTAATTGACAAGAAGCATCAAGAGTATTTTCAAAATTTTCTGTAAAATAGCTCCTAATATTGTGATTAAACCTTGTCTTTGGGTAACGTAAAGAAGGCAGCTCAAAAATGGTGAATAATTCATTTTCGTTGAAATCTTAAGGGCGGGTAGATACAGCTTAAAATTTCAAAAAAATCTATTTTTCATTTTATTTTTTATTTAGTCTATGTTTATTTAGCTTTAATTTGTAAAAGAAGTATTTAATTATCTACAGTAGTTTTAAAGTTATGATTTAATTTATGAAGTACTGCGCGGTGTTGTATCAGTTGTCAGTGGAGAGTGCCACGTCCACTTTTCTTTTTTCGTTTTTTCAAAATTCGTTTTGAACATGATCGTGTTTGAACGAATGATTTCTCGTGGTAGTAGTATTTGTAACGTAAATTTCTCATACTGCCGCTATTTTGATTGTTTTGTTCTGGTCGCCTGGTTGCCTGTAGTTACGAGTTGTAAACACGCGTTACTTTGGTATCCGTAAGTTTTTGTTGTGAATTTGCTATGGCGAGAAGAAAAATGCCATAGAAGTCAAGTTTCCATGGAAATTAGCACACAAAAGCTTTAAAAAACAGGATCTTCCTTAGGACAACAAGAACTGTGCCAGAAGAATTTTCTAAACAAGCAATGCATCAGGTAGATTTGAATAGGTTAAAGTCTGCTGAGAAAAAAAAAAAAAAAAAACTTTACTGAGCACAAAAGGTAAACAGAAAGAGAATTAAATTAAAAGTGTCCCAGAAATCCACAAAAGAAGAAACATCTGATGTTGCAGGGGAATTTGAGGCTGCAATGATGTTTTCATAAGTATTGTAAGTAGTCATGTATCTTTATTGCTCATTTCCCAAAATTTAATTTTTCGAAACCATTTCTTCATAAAACAGAAACTATTGGTAAGATTTAACAGAAATTGTTTGTGCACGTTTCCTGCATCAGTATCTACTAACATGGCCAGAATTATGCTTATCTAATAAATTCCTTGCATGTAAAAACAACTTTAATGGAAAATTACACTGAAAATATGTTATATAAATGTAAGAAGTTGAAAAAATATTTTTAATCTGTTTAGAATATTGATTTCAGTCAAATTAGTTGATGTGTTATGTAGCTTTGAAATAAAAAAACAGAACTTGGAAATCTTGGAAACTTTCTGAGTTACAAAGAAAACAGCGAGAAATTGCACTGGGCAACAGTGTCATTATAAACAATTAAAATTTACATTAAAATATTACTTTCATGTTTAAAAGTAGATGTTTAGTATTCATAAAGAATAGGTCTTTCAAGATTGTAATTTGCAATTAAGTACAATATAAATTAAATTTTATAGATTTGAAAGTCGTTTTATTGGTATATGCTTCAAAAAAATTTACGAGTTGTAACAAATGTTCTGCACGGAATTCATGAGTGTCCTATTCGATTTCTTCGCTCAGAAATTGTAATGTTAGCCGTTGTATGTATTCTAAGGTTCCTGTGACCCTAATCAGGTGCATTGGCGGTTCAGCAGATTTAGAAAAACTAAAGGCAAATTTCGTGGTAAAGAACTGGGAGACCGATTGGGAGCTTAGAGCTTGTTTCGGCTGAGGCAGTGCCCCGCTGGAGGGAGATACCTGGTGGGGAAAACCCGTTTGTTGACGGTAGGTCGTAAAGAACAGTCTAAACCAAAAGTTTGAAAGCTTAGTTCACTTGATGGAATAGAAGAAGACCCTTTTACATCAGTAACGTGTCCAACAGCTTTAGTTGTCCGAACTAATTTTTAGGTCATTTTCTTTGCTTTTAGGTCTTTTTAAAAGATTTTAAGAGCATTTTATTGATAATTTTTGGCGATATTTTAGTCATCAAAATCTTCTCCCTATTAACGACTTATTCTTTTAGATATGATTCTTACTATTTTATATCGGTGTCACCCACCGAGTTAAGTAGCTCAGGACGTCAATTGATGTCTCTTCAGTACCTCTGACCGGTTGGTCCCAGGGTCACCGGTGGGACCGGTTGGTCACGACGGTGGAAAGATTTTCTACTCTAGCTAAACAGATAAGTCGAATTAAAGCGCTGCCTGAAGGAGAATTCTAGCAGTACCCTAAAAAACGGGCCACGGACCGCGCGCGATTTTTCCTTCCTTTTCCTTATCCCATCCTCACCCTTTCGTTACGCACATTTACACTTTCATGCGCCAAACTAACAGACATTCTGGGAGACCGATTCGGAGCTTAGATCTTGTCTCGGATTAGGAAATTTTCCGTGTAGGATTTTCTCCTACCAATATTGTTGTTTATCTTGTGTATTTGGAATGCTTTTCGTGGCGTTACAAGAAAGATTTAATGGCGTGTGACCTAAGTCAATTTCATTAACTTGCTGCATAATTAGGTCAAAAGAGTTCATCAGTTTACTTTCATATTCTGTTCTAGTTTCAGTGTATATTCAGTAGGCCTCTTCCTTCAACATTTCGGGGTAGCTAAAGTCTGTCTGTGGAAAAGTTGGAATGCAGACATCGGAATTTAGTGAGTAATCGTCTTCTTATTTGGTCTGACAAATTTAAATCAGAGTCAGACCATTTAATTATTCCAAAAGAATAGGTGAAGGCCCAGGTTTTGATGGCTGTTATAATGTTAATTCTGATAATTTTGTGTTGAGTACTTTAGTTATTCTAGTCCGGCACTTTTCCGTGAAGTTCTCTTTTAGCTGTGTGTGTTCAATTGTAGAGTTCTGCCATATTCCAAGATATTTATTTATAGCACCCGGTTCCAATTCTTCAATACCTTGGAACTGTTGGATGGGTTGTTCAGTTCCCCATTTTCGAACACTGATAATAGGGCATTTGTCTATACCAAATGACATGTTAATATCTTTACTAAAGGCAGCCGCAGTGCTTATCAAGAATTGAAGTCGTTTCATTGATCTAGCATAGACTTTTAAATCATTCATAAAAAGAAGATGAATGATCTTTTCATCATATTTTATCTGGTACCCTAAATTACTTTCTTCCAATAGTGCAGATAATGGGTTGATGGCTCAACAAAACCACATTGACGAGAGGGAATCTCCTGAAGATATTCCTCTTCTATTGTTAATGGATGCAATTTATTTTATTTTATTTTCAATATGAAGCTTTGTTCGCCCCATCATCATCATTGCCTTCAATCATTTAATAATTCCTGGAGCGATCTGGTGAATTTCAAGAACTTTCAATAGCTAGTTTTTAGTAACAAAATCGTAAGTCTTAGTGCAATCTATGTAGCATAATGTAGATTTCGCTTCTCAGTTTGCACCTACTTTAGTATAATAGAATCGATGGTAAGTTGCTGTTTACAACCCTGTGTTCTACGGACACATCACTTTGTTCTTCTGCCAAAATGTGGTGTGTTTCGCAGTGTTTGTAGATTACTTCATTTACTACAACAGTGAACATCTTGTATAACAGATAAACACGTGACTGACTGATAGTTTTCGGGCTTCGAAGAGTCCCCCTTCTTGTACAGCAAATATGTGTTCCCTTTAGTTAGAAAGATAGGGATTTTTCGGGATCAGATAGTGCTTCGGAGAAACATATTGCTATAGCTCCATTTACTGACACTAGGTATGTAAGCCAAAAATTCTGGATTTTTCGGGACCTGGCGCCTTCCAGTTATTCTTCCTCTTTAACACCCTTGGAATATCTTCAGCTGTAAATCTCCTCATTTCCATTGGAATTATTTCTGTCTGCTTTGTTTCAATTTTCTTGATCCAGTTCGCATCGTGTTAGTACCGTACTGGTTCCGTCCACAACAAACTCCAAAATTTACTGACATCATTGACATCTACGGTGAGGTTATTCTCTTTATTTTTACTCCCAGTTCAGGTTGCCTAAAGAATTTTTTTCTGTTTTGTGGAAATCCAAGTTTAGTTTTCTCTTGGTTAGTTCATTATATCATTCTGAGTCTTGCTCTTTTAGCTTTGCACTTTTGTTTTAATGTATCTCTGAGGTTAAAAAGAAGCTGAACACTCACTGGGGATGGTAGGTTAATTGCAGCTCTTCCTGGAATGCCTGTTACACTCATGACAACTCTTTTCGAACAGTTGTTCATATGTTCAGTACTAAGGTCTACTTTTGCATGTAACGCATCAATGCTTTTTTCAAGCCTGATCTTCCATGGTGGTGTCTTCTGCTTATGATTTCTTTTCTGAAGAATAGAATTATTATTATTATTATTATTATTATTATTATTATTATTATCATCATCATCATCATCGTCGTCGTCGTCGTCATCATCGTCATCATCATCATCACTTTTTCACTTCTCCCTCGTTAGAAGAAACACACACATGCCGTAGTACCTTCGGATAGGTTCGGATAGCCGTTTACTCGTACGGCTCCGGCAAACAAGTATGGGCACTGTTGGTGGATTCTGTTAATTTAATCAAGCTCTTCTAGGAATTTTCTTACTAAATGACACGTATTCTGAATTACCGATTTTTTCGTAGTCATCAACAGTTTTCCGGCTCCTAAAGTCCCGAGTTGGCGCAGTGTTGATTTTACACTACTCCAATATTTGAGATTACTATATATTCGATGATGAGCTTTTTTGCCTTTCACAGCATCTTTATCTCATCTGCCAAATCTTTATATTTACTAATCTTTGTATTGTAGGTGGTACAGATGTTATGAGTGAGAGGGATGACAGTTTCAATCATATGCAACTTTTGTTTACTCTTGTCCAGGAACAAGATGTCAGGTCGGTTGGCTGGTATAGTAACATCTATTCTTATTTCTCTGTCCCAGTATAGCCTAAAATTTTTTTAAAAAATTTGTTGCATCTACAATTGAAGTAACGCGTCTCCAAGCCTATTGGGGACATCGTTTTGGTTGTCAATAACATTATAAGATTCGTATTTAAAATAAGAGATTTTCATTGTTTCCTATTAAGTGTTGAAAGATTTTCGCCCATTGTATCAAGATCATGTATCGTGTTTTCAGGTGCCACGGCACACCCCTCTGATGTAACAATTTTTTCCTTTCACAAGATGGACATATTTACACTTCTCAAACCAAAATTCCGAACATATTTCGCTACTGAACCAGCTGGTCATGTCAAGAATTTTGTGTAGCCGTTTTCTTAGCTTTGTATAAATACTCAAATCGTCCATATACAAAAGGTGATTGTTCTTATAGTTCTCTTTTGATGGCATCGTTAGTTTGAATCCATATGCTGTATTATCAAATGATTCAATGATGAGTGAATGCAGTGCTTGCAAAATGCCTGTGTCGATCAGGATGGTTCTTGTGGTAACAGAGCAATGTAAATTCATTCAGTAAATTCATTGTGACATTTTAAATATTCATGTCAATAAAAACATGCAGGTAAGGAAGATTTATTGCATTTTTAATTTCGTGTAAATTTTCTCAGAATATGGAAGTGTACCATTGAATGGCTTTGAGTTTTGTCAGAAAAATGGAATTTACAGCTTTAAGGAATATATTAAAACGAATGAGGTTTCTGAACTTTTGTAAGATTGATTCAAATGGAAAAAATAAATATTCATTAAAAAAATTATTTCTTGAAATTCTCCAATTTTTACCAACCATATAGTTTCCTTATATGTTTTTAAATATTATGTAAATAATTTTCTTTTTTTATTTATTTTAGATCAAAAACAGTTGAAAACTGTGTGTAATGTGCTATGGGGAGAAGTGAATTCTGTGCATGTTTTCAAAATCAAGTGATCCTTACCCTGAACTTTATTTTACTTTAATTTTCAATACAGCAAAAAATGAGCGTTTTTTGCAAGGATTGTTAACCAAAGTATTCACTCTGATGCAATAAAATATACTTCCAAGGGTAAATCATTTACAAAGTTGGGCTCTTATCCTTCTTCATGTTCTTTGTCAAGGAATAATATTTCCTGCTGGTACAACATGGAGAATGATAATTTTAATAACTATATTTCCCACTGAATTCTAGAAAACATGGACAGATAATGAAGTTACATTTATGTCCAAAAGCAAAACAAGTGACCATCTCAGCATTTGCTCAATGGATCAGGGAAACTGGACAAAAAACTGATTGAAATGGGAGTTATTGACCCAGAAGCTGTGGTACAATACTTGTTACACATTGTTTAAAATTATACAGTCCAAATTGTAAATAATACATTAAATATCACTGTTAAAATTAATGTTACTTTCCTTGTGATGCCCAGTATAGTCTCTTATTGTATAGAAACAGTTATGCAGCAGAAATGATTTCATTTGTGATTTAAACTTTTCTATTAGATTTAATCGTTTAATCTGGCAAAGTCTTGTAAAATAGTGTACACATATTGTACGAGAATTTTTGTAATAAGCTGTTGATACTGTCACCTGATGAATATGATTACTACGTGAAGTGCTATAGTTATAGACATTGGCATTTTCTGAAAGTATATTCTGGTCCTTAAGCCAGTCGTTTTTGAAAAAAACCACTGATTAGTAAATCAACAGACAAAATAATTGTAAAATTTCTTGAGCAGTAGAGAGAGGCTTACAAGAATAACGTGTGTGGGATTTGGTTATTATTCATACAATTCTTATTTCTTATCTAATTTATTAACCCACCAAAGAAATATTTATTTATAACCTTTTATACATACTGAATAACTTCTGTTTTCTTCTCTGCATTCTATGACTTCTCTGCATTCTATGTTTTTTGTCAACTATCAGTTATTATATGTTTTATGCTCAGAATTTTGTAAAAAATTTTTGTAAAAAATGACTTGCTCAAGGGCGGGAATATATTTTCAGAAAATGCCGAAGTCTATTACTACAACACTCGATGTAGAAATCATATTCATCAGGTGACAGTATCAACAGCTCATTACAAAAAATTCACATACAATACATGTACATTATTTTACAACACTTTGCCAGATGACATTAAACAATTAAATTCAATAGAAAAGTTTAAATCCCAAGTGAAATCGTTTCTGCTGCATAACTGTTTCTATACAATTAGAGACTATACTGAGCATCACAAGAAAAGGAACATTAATTTTAACACTGATACATAATGCATTATTTACCATGTGAACTGTATAAATGAGTATGAACAACCTGTAACAACTATTGTACTACAGCTTCCGGGTCAATGACCCCCATCTCGATCAGGTTTTTCGTCCAGTTTCCCTGATCCATTGAGCAAATGCTGAGATGGCACCTTGTTTTGCTTCTGGACATAAATGTAACTTCATTTTCTGTGCACGTCTTCTAGAATTCAGTGGGAAATACAATTATTCAAATTATCGTTTCCATGTTGTCGCGGCAGGAAGTAATAAGAGCCAAAATTTATTGCTTATTTATCTTTGAAAATAGATTTTATTACATGGGAGTTTTTTTGTTTTTTTTTCTCCCTTTCAAAATTCAAAATTTATTGCTTGTTTATCTTTGAAAATAGATTTTATTACATGGGAGTTTTTTTTTTTCTCCCTTTCAAAAATTAAAAATTTAAGTAGTATACGACTTAGTGTAGGGATCACAGAATTTTGAAAATGTGCACACAATTCACTTTTCCCCATAGCACGTCATACGCAGTTTTTAACTGTTTTTTTTGACGTAAAATAAATAAAAAAAATAAAATAAATAAAAAAATAAATAAAAGAATTAGTTATATGTTTAGTAAAGTTTCTAGTCGTAAGTGTGATTATATGTTAATGTTAAATGTGGTCATGGGTCTTTGGAATGCATAATTTTCTCAGAGATATAGAAACGATAACTAGCTAAGTACCCATGTATGGGAAACATAAATTCATTTATTTAATTTCTATGGAATAATTTTTGAATGTTTATGTACTTTAATAATGAACTAGTAAGAGTAACTAACAGAAAAAGAGACTTCAAAATTTTTGAAAATAAAATTTTGATTTTTTTTGCTGGGGATTGAGACAAAAACAAACATGAATTGCATATTAATGTGCAGCCTGAAAACAACCAATTTTGTTAAATTTGTCAGTTATGTAAACATTTTTTTCCTTCAACATTATTACTGGGTATACTGAAGAAAATATAAATCACTGAACTTTGTGTGTGATAATGAAATGTCTCATTCTGTAGATGAGAACTTAGAAAATAAACTTTGATATAGAGTCTGATTTTAATAATGTAATTTTGCTGCCAATATTTGAACTGTATACTTTTCCTCCTGTAGTAATTGCTGCACCAACTCACGATGTTTAGGAAAATAGAAACCATATGTGAAGAATACATAAGTTATTTGAAAAAGATTGTACACAATGTTTCTTATGATTACCAATAATATATTCATATGGCCTAATGGTACTATTGAAAACAAAATTACAGCAGTAAAATATATTGAAATAGAAATCCTTTAAAAATTGCAAAGAAACTAATATTTTTTTAGATATACTTGTAATTAATAGTAACTAATTTAAGTGATACTTTACACGGAACAAAAATTAATTTTTTCCTTCACAATCTATATGAAATGATTTATTGCAGCTTAAAAAAGAAATTACTGGTTTGTTTCTAAGAGGATCTTTCAAATACTTCTAAAATCAAAAATGTACCAAAACATACATTTCTAGGAATAAAATATCTTTCATATTTAAGTATTTTTAAATGTACCTATCTACAATTTACTTCCAATTACATGAGACATTTTAGAAATAAGTGATTCATATTAGACTTAGTGATGTAGAAGGTTTTCATGAAAATATTTCTTTCTTTCTAAAGGTGTGTTGTAACTGAAGGTATGGACCAAAACTCCATTTTACTCTGAATGTCTAACTTTCCAATAAAGAACTGGCATAGACCAGTATGTTGTTTTCTTGGTTTTTGAGTAATTATTACACTGCCAGCAAGTATAGCCTATGTTTTATAGTACCATATTAAGAATAAGATTTTTAATATTAAAATTATATATTAATGATAGTTCTTTGTATCAATGAATGAACAATTTAATTTCTTGTAGCATTTTTTTTCAAATTTTCTCAATTACAAATAAACATTGGAAAAACATTGTGTATTTTGATTGTGAGATTATACATATTACATTATATTTTATTTTATCTTCCATATAATATTATTTACTCTACTGATCTTCAACGGCATAAATGGAATTGCTGAGTGTGTGGAAAATAGGTCATGGTGCGGGAAAAATTGGCTGTTCTGAAATTGCACAAATGATTACTAAAGATTCTTTCTTCCTCATCACATGATATGAGCTGTTTCATAAGTAGTGAAACACTATGAGAATGTAATATTAGGTATGAGAAATTGAAGAATAACATAATAATCAGATATTTGCATTTTTACTCAAAAATGAAACTGTTTCATTGCTTTTGTGTCTTCCTGGGTATCTAGCAAAACCATTGACACCTTTCAGATGTTCAGAGGCTACTTAGTTTACTGTCAAATTATGTGTGTTTGAAATTAGCAATATAGATATGACAGCATTCATAAATATTCATATCTAAAATACAATTACAATATGTTGTAGGAACATATAAATTAAGTCCAGACTTTTATTGTAATATAAGTGTAAATTAACTTGTTAATTAACATGCTGATAATCATTCATATTTCTAAGAAAACCTCTTGTTTTAGAACAGAATTTATGTATTCAGTAGTGTGTTCTAACATTGCTTGTTTGTATTCTATATTTATGCCTATTTACTAGTTATACAGATCTTAAACTATAGCAACTATTTAGTTCTTTCTCTTTCTTGAGGTGTTCCTGATGAGTATTTTTTGTCATTATACAATTTTTTGTGAATATTTGGTGTATAATATCAAAGTGTGAGGCACTGAGCGACAGACAGAAGGAGAGAGGAGAAATAGATGGAAGGGCAGAGATAGAGGGATGGAGAAAGGAGGGAGAGAGCAGCTTATTAAATTGTTGAACTAGTTCTTCCAGTAAAGGATGAGGCCATCTGATTTCCTGTGGGAAGGATGACCAGTGCAGAAATTTTCAAAATATTTGTCTTAGTAACACCTGAAAACTGAATATATTTCAAAACAATTCACAGGAAATTATTACATATTGCTAAATATGTGACATTTTTAAATTTTAAATTAAAAATATCCTTACATTATATTGCAATTTATTATGGGGTCCACCACCGACCCCTCGTGTTCTCCGGGCACCGGAGCGGTCCTGGTATATGACAGTTTAGAATGTCTCTATTTGCTATAAATTTAATGTGAGTATAATGAAATCAATGAAAGATACCACCGTCTTAATAGAAATAAACATTGATCGTCCAATTACGAGAAGAATTATTGACTAATATTCTTTGTTCTCAATTCTCTTCCCACATGCAAGCAGATTTCCTCTTAGTAATACGTTCTTTGAGACGGTTTTCGATCTTTCCTGCTTCCTTGATCATTCGATGCCAAAATCCAGATTGTGATAGTGTATGTACATCTATTTTGTCTGCCGCCCAAGTTTTGAAGAACGTTTGATGCTTTTCTTGTCGATAAGGACACTTTTGACATCAAGTGAAGTCGTAGGCTTCCGCGGCCGGAGTCATGTGAATAATCTTGGCTGTCCGGGTGAGCCGGACAGCCAAGATCATTCACTTTTGACATCAGTTTGACTGCATATTTTCTTGTTTCCTTCTTTCGTTTAACGGGGAGCGGGGGTTGTGATTCATTACAATCGTCGTTTTCTTCTTCTTCTTCTTCTTCTTCTTCTTCTGCATTATTGCCTACTTCAGTACTGCCTAGGCATCACATAAAAAACCCTTCTCTTCAAGGCACTGAGAGAAAAGTGAAAGTTTTCCAACACTTCTTCTGGGAGAGCTCCCTCGACTGCATTTTAGGACACTCCATTCACCACTTCCCCCTTCGTTTCTCCCCCCTTTCTGTGGTGGGGGTCATACCTGCACAAAGCAAAACAAGCCGCGTCTTCATTCATAATTTCCTTCTTTCATTAACTTACGATGCGCCTCAGCGTGGAACAACGCAGTTTTGTGGTGAAGGAGTATTTCCAAATGCAATCCTTAAAAGAGTGCCAGGCAGCTTTCGGAGAAAAAAATTCATCTAAGTCTATTCCGAACAAGATTACCATATTTCGGTTAGTGAAGGGCTATCGTGAGACAGGAGGTGTATTTGAACGGAAACACAGTCGCCAATTTCAAGTGCTCACGCAGCGAAAACTAGAGGATGTTTGGGATGATCTTTTAACTTCCCCGGAAACACAATTAAGGAAACTTCAGCAGCAATGTAATCTTTCTTATGGAAGTGCGCACTGTGCCACTACAATATTGAAAATGTGTGCATTCAAACAGCGAACTTCTTAATAGCTTAATGTTCCCGATCGGCCTACCCACATGAATTATTGTAATTGGCTACGGCGAATTGTGAGCGAAGGTCTTGATGCACTTATAAAGTGTTTTTTAGTGATGAGGCTTGGCTTCATCTGGATGGATATGTTAACCATAAAAACAATAGTCCCTGGGGGTACCAAGAGACCATAGGAAACAGGAGAGAGAGCATTGTATTAAAATAATTGAAGTATCGTGTGCCATTTATCGACGCGGATTAATTGTTCTGTTGTTTGCAGATTAATTGGTATTGTTTGCAAAATTGACAGATTAATTAGTCAATTTTAATTTTTCAAACATTTGTTCAGTGAATCTGAATTTTTAATTTATTAATATTTAATTGAACCAGAAAAGTATAAAACATATATTTCTGGAGCACTTGTCTTGGAGAGTATGTATCTTGTTATGAAACTAAAACAAGCAAAGTTAATTTTTAATTTTAATTGAATTTACCCTAATGTATATTTAACATGGCAATTTTATTTCACTTTTAAGCAAGATACGAAGGAATCATGGTTCTTGACAATTCAATTTTCTTTCGACACCAAGCAGGCCAATGTCTTTCTCTTTGAACTTGAGGCCACGGCGGTCACCTGCACTCTTCCTCAGGGTGGCGTTAGTGGAATATTACGTATTAGCTTAATAGCAGTACTGGGCGTATTTCCCGACAGTTTACCTGCCTGAAACCACTAGCCGCTATCCGACCCGCTCAAACATGGTTAGCAGTGCATTTCGTTCTGCCTGCTGTGAGTTGTGTTAAAACACAACACACTGATCACCCGGTACTATCAGATAATTCTTACACTTGGCTTGTTGTCTGAACTTATACGTTTTTTTGCCGCTTTGAATGATGGATCATTTTAATGGGAGCCACATTTTGAGTCGTGTATCCATCTCTGCCATCCGATTCAATTTGTTTTCTATAATGTTCTTTGTCTTCATTGCTAAATCCATTTCCACTCTGCTTTGTAACATCGTAAATATGAGTGAGATTTTTCAAATTCTATATCCCGCATAAATTTGCTGCGTAGAAAGAATTGAGAAAGTTAGCTTCTTTCAAAGTTTCAGCAATTCATATGAAATCTTGTTTTCGCTCAGCTTGCCCTTGATGTTCATCGTACAACCCGAAATATCTACCAACAATGATCTGTTCATAGGCATCAATTTGCATATGTTGTCATTTTTTTAACGCTTTCCCCTCATCAGTAGTCCTGATGAGGCAGGAGTATATTCAATGTTCGGATACAATTAAGCTCCAGCATTGCTGCTTTTGGAGCGGATTTATTTCCTTTTTCATTTCTGGCATGATGGGTCAGTGCTTGTAGTTGTTGCCAAATTTTTTGTTAATTTATTTTCAGCCGATTTTACTAATGATTTGAATTGTTTACTTTCACACGGCATGTTCCAATATGAAGAGCCGCGCTCGTGGCACATAGCGAAGTCGCTAGCCTTTCACCGCTGAGGTCCGGGATTGATTCCCGTCGACTCTCATGTGAAATTTGTTCCAATAAAACGAGTTTGGCTGCTTCACAAGAGCTAGACCAACCTCTGTGAAGTGTCCTAAACCCTACCCATCCCTTATTCCTTCCCAATTCTGGCCGCTGGGTAGTGACGCAGGAGCGCGTGGTAAGAGGCGCGTACCTGAGCGGAGATGCTACCTGGTGGTCCTCTTGACAACTGACTGCAACGTGACGTGACATGACTTAAGGTAATGGAGGATTACTCCCGCGCTAGTTAATGGAGGATTACTCCCCAGCGCAAAGCGCTCAACGCCCCTTAAGGGGTTTGGAGACGCGTTGCGTCAAGTTGTAAGACGCAACAAATTAAAAAAATAAATACATTACACGTCATTAGAGAAGACAAATGAATTAGAGTTCTAAACAACTGTTTTTCTTTATTTCCCTATACCTCATAAATGAAATTATACTAGACGCGAGAAATTTCTGCTATTTAGCAAAAACGCGATAAATAGACAAAAGTTTATCAAATGCAATGTCAGGAAAATTAATATTTTGACAAAAGTTTAAAAATGATAACCCTAGAGGATTGCGCGAAGGTTGCGCCAGGATGACGCGTGGATAGGTAGATTGATTAGTGATTCCGGGTGCATCTAAAGCCATTACTCCCCGAACTGTAGTGCATGATTTTTCTCGGCAGGTGGCGGTGACCTTCCCTCGCTGGAAGATGAGATCCGGCGTCGACATACCGTCGGCTAGCGGGATTTTATCCAGCCGGCTAACTCCCATTAGCGGGTACCGCTAATATTCATTAGCTAGCATGAATTCGACCTTGCTATCTTGTTAGTATCGAAATTATCGTCACCGCCGGGGATCGAACCTAGGACCTCCCGGACAGAGGCACTGCAATGACATCTATTGATATCCTGGTCACCTCCCGGTATGGAGGGCTAAAGGAAAGGGGGGGAAAAAAGCGCGAGAATTGCGCCTGGGAGGCACGTGGATGACTAGAGGATACTGCGAGTTTGGCGTGAATGTCGCGCATGGATGGTGAGAGGATGGCGCGAAGGTTGCAGACAAGAGGTGATTAGACGAAGCGAGAGTGTGAGTGGCGCAAAGGTTGCAGACAAGACGTGATTGGACGAAGCGAGAGTGTGTGAGTGGCGCGAAGGTTGCAGGCAAGAGGTGATTGGACCAACGAAGTGTTCCGCGAGTTTAGGGGGGGTGTCACAAGCCAACCACGAGAGTGGCATGAGATTGGGCCAAGCGATACGAGAAGTTAGCGTGGTGGTGAACGAGGTTATACGGATGATTTGCAAGATTTTCACTCTAGAGTGACGGGAGTTGATATGAATTTGGCGCGCGAATGCGGCGATGGTGCCAAAAGGATGTAACGAGATTGGCGCCAGGGAGGCAGGATTGAATAATTGATTGATTAGTGATTCTAGGATCTTTAACTGTTAAAACATGCTTTGCACGTTGTCCCATATATGTAGTGCATGTTTTATCGCGTTAAATGGAGGTGACTTCCCGCTGGCGAGTTCCTGCGTCGACTTGCTGGGTTTTCCCCATCCAGATATCTGCAACCAATGTGACACTGGTCCGGCAGGGACAAGCTATCAGCGCTGCCTTCTCCCAGGAAGTGAAATAGTGTAGTGCATATTACTAAAAATGTAAGTAAGAATAAGGGTAGTGCAAGGAAGAGAAAGGAAAGATCGCGCGCGGTCCGTGGCCCGTTTGTCAAGGTAGTTGTCCGACATTCGCCTGGTGTTGATCGGAGAAACAATGGAAAACTATCGATCAGAGAAGCCGATCGCTAGAATTCTCCTCCAGACAGCGGGTGGATTCCACCTACCTCTCTAGCTACCTCCCAGTCACAGCCCTACAGTAATATCAGTTGATGCTTGAGTCACCTCAGCCGGTAGAGGTGAGAACGTGGAAATGATTGTTTCAGTTTTTGATCCTTAAAACAGTAAAATCTGTATGGGACCCAGTTTGGATAACGATTGACTATACCAAATAATGGCGTGCAACCAGGGATTTAAGTACGTAAGAAAATATGCATAAACCTTACTAGATAAACTACATTTTTCTTTGTATAACTTCATCTTCTAATCGAAGTCTTTGTGTTTCTCCTCCTTCAAATCTTGCGGGATATCGATCGGGTGACATCATGATCTGACGTCATCGAGGAATGGCGGGTATATAAATGCGAGTCGAGCAGTGCGCCAGCAGTCCTGCCTGCCCGCGCATCGCAGTCGGTCGCCACCAAGAGCCTCATTGCCGCTGCCTGAAGCGGCTTCAAGATGTACACAGTGCCGCCTGCCCCGCGAAAGCCAGCCAAAGAGATGTCTCTTCCAGGAAGAAATCGGTCTGTATCACGCGTTACGCAGATCATTTTGACTCTGTGGACCGTCTTCTGGCTCTACGCATGCATTGTGATCGGAGTAAAAGTTGCGGAATTGATGGGCTATTATACACAAAATCTTACAAACGCCAACCACGAATTGGAACTGATCCTGGCGGGAAACTCTTCTAATCTCTCATCTAAATTTTCACATCAGTTCGAAATGATTGATGTTACTCAGTTGCACAATGATTCGTGGCCTTCAATGGTATCGTTGGAGGAGGGACAAGGGAAAGAAGTATTTGATGAAGCCCTAGGAAACGGCAATGAATCCCAAAGAAATATGGTACTTGTTGCTGCAGAAGAAGACAAAATATTATCTAAAAAAAACTGCAGCGGGACTGAAAACTCCTACAACATATTTCCTGCCCCAGAGCTTGTAAGAAGTGGCGTTTCTGCAGCTTCCATCGCTGGTGTTACTACCAAAACTACTGTCGATGATTTCAAAAACAAAAGTTACCTATCTGCTTCTGATCGGGTCTTCGACGAGTCTCCAACACGTGGCAATTCGAAATTCAGCCATCCCATCCATGATGCAGATCTCTCCAAAACTACCGCAGCTGAAAAGACATCCACCGACTTCGTCCGGGCTAACTCTGCTGGCTCGACTTCCTTGCCAGTTCGTGTTGCGTCATTCGTCGCCGCTGCTGCAGAAGAGGCCAAATCGCCTAAACGTCACAGAGAAATTTTTTCGAATGTGAATGTCCACTAGGTCCTTGTGATTCTCTTTATTTCTCGTTTTACAGAATGTTTGAGTAATTACTGGTGTTGGATGATAGAATAGAAAAATCCGAGCATACGATACTACAATAACATGCATTGACTGCAATGAGGTGTGACAAAGATTTAAAATATATAAATAATTATGTGAACAGAATCATACAAAGTTTTTCATTGCGAAATGTAATTTTTTACTAAAAATATAGGATAATGATAGTGTACATAGAAGTTTCAAAACAAGAGACCATAACTTGAAATCTTTTTTTCTATTACAATAGTGATATAGCTGATGTTCAAAAGTTATGATATAGCTTTTTGAACATCAGCTTAGATTTTTTTAACTTTTTATTGTTGCTACCCTTGTCTTAATGCAAATAACTGTATCCACTACTTGTCTTTTATATTTCCATTTCTTTATATCTAAGAGACAATAATTTAAGATTATTTTCATTTATGTTTCTTTCCGATTATTAAACATCTCCAATCTTGTACCAATGAATAGTCAGAAACATATTAATATGAAAATGTTTGCTTGGGGTTAGATTACTGAAGCCTTGCTAAATAGCCTATAATCTCTGAACAAAATATATTGTATTTCTTCCGAAACACCACTCCCTTATTTCATTTGTTGCCTCTTGTTGAAAATGATCATGCAGCACATGTGTGAAAATGATCAATTATGAAGTGGGGTCTTCATTTCAATTCTTACATTATGCATTCTTACAGTTCATGCATCAAATAGTTTTATAGAGTTGCTTGTACTAATAAAATCAGTACATCTTTGTATTGAGGCTCTTGCTGTCATTTTTGTAGTAATTTTGGTTCAAGTAGTGCGGTACTATTTAGGGTTTTCATATGATTCTAAATATATTCATCAATAGATTGGTGCAACTAATCAATCTATTATTTATAACGTTTTTAGATCCTGTGAAAAGTATCTCACAATATGATGATTCCATGCAATGGCTTTGTATATTTTTTGCAGCAAAAAAGAGAATTCAGATCATTCAGAAGTGTATTAGAATCAATGAACGATCTTTACTTTCTGAAGGCTTTCTTTACTTTTGTAAGATTCATTTAAAAGTAATAATAAATATTCAGTTGAATGAAAAAGGTTTTTTTCATTTCTGAAAATTTCCTCAAAGTTTCCTTCCCATTGTTACACCAATGATAAAATTTAAAAATTTCTTTTTAAATAATATTGAAAAGAACATTAATGGTACGAGAGAAGAATGTATATGTGAATTAACTGATTTGAAAGGTAACAACTTGTTTTATGCCCTTGTCCTGTATTAATTATAGTCAGAAGCTATTAAATGTTTGGAGAATGAACTTGATTACGTTTTAACCATGGGTCCAGAGCTGTAATCATTTTCTTGGTGATGTAGTCATGATAACAAGTAAAGTAGTTAACAAAGTATGAATAACTTGATGTATTTAGTTTCAAATAATATTAATATAATTAAATAAATTAATAGAAATTTTTTTCCTTCATGACAAGCTACTGCATTTTTTGTATGAGTACCTATTTTTAAATAGCTCCCTCTATGGCTGCCAGCATAATATATTTTATTCCTTTAGAAATTATCCTATTTCTTGTGTGTAGGAAATGTGCATGTGTGTGAAAGCAATAAAATATAAAGAAAAATCTGTTGATTACAATTCTTATGTTACCATGCATCAAAGAAGTTCGTGCAGTTTCTCGTAATAAAAAAATCGATTTATCTTGGCACTCATTGTTTGTGTTTATACTTTTTATGTAGAGAAAGGAGATGGCCTTCTTATGTAATGTACATTTCCTCTAGGTACAGTATGAGGTATTTTTTCTGAGAACACCAGCAAATCATTGGCTCAAGTAGTTCTGTTAGTATTCTTTGAATAATTCGAAATAGTCACTTCAATTAAAAGGTGCAGCATATTGTTCATAGAATTATTAAATTTGTTGTGAGTTTCCTCAAAATATGTTAGTTTGATGCGTTGTTTCAAACCTTTTGAGTGTTTTTTGTACCAAAAGTGAATGTTTGAGTACCAATGAATTTCCTTACTTAATAAACATTCTGTTGGTTAACGAAACTATTTCGTTTTCTTATAATTGCTCCAATCCTCTCTGTTTATTTGCCAGTGAACAAATTTAAAAATACCTGTTTAAATAATATTGAAATACAAATTGAGATTACTAGACAAGAATAATATAAAAATCAATTGATGCGGGAAACATTATGTGTTATGCTCTAATCCAAAATCAGATAAATTCAGAAATCATTAAATGTTCAATTAATGGCCTTGTCACATTTTAACCTTGACTCTAGAGCTCCCATAATTTTATTGATGATGAAGTGTGTGTGTGTGTGTATCAATTAAAATAGCTATAAATACATGAATAAGTTACTTATTTAGTTTGTGCACAAGCCTGGCTTGATTTCTTGCAGAATACGATGGAATGGGTACCTCGGGGAAAAATTCTATTATCAATGTGCTGCTATTTCTATTACATTAATAATTAATTTGTTATGTGTTATAGCTAATACTTAAAATTTTATAAATCTAGCATTGTATTAAAGTATTATTGAATATTGTTAATACAGTAAATTAACTAAAAATAATTACCTTCAGAAAAGCAAATTATCTTTCTTGTAATATGCATTTTGTAATATCCATTTTGTATCCAAGTTCTTTCAATGACATGAGGCTTTTCATGTATATACATTACTGCTGATTGATACAAGGTTTCATAATGATGATACTTTTAAAGAAAATATTTTATTCTGAAGGTGTGTTGCCTCAGAAACTTGCATAAAACCTCATTTTACACTGCATACTTAATATTGCATGAAATACCTGGTGTATACCATCATGTTTTCTTGCTCTCAAATATTTGTCCCATTTTCATTTGTGATAATCTACTTGCAAATTGCGCAATTTATGCAAGAATTGTGTAAGTGAGTAATTGTGTTGTGTCTAATAATATTTACCTTGTCTTCTAGATGATTGAGTCTGATTGTCTATTTTTGTACCATAAAAAGGGGCCTTTAGAGCAGGTTATTTCCCCATTTAAATGCATACATTCGTAAGAGTGAATATATCAGCAGAGAGTAGGATTTCTTTAGGTAGAATGTTGAATTTTTCATGTTATAAACTTTTCACAAGCCACATTAAGCTGACATTCACATTCAAACACACTATTTGAATGTGAATGCCAGCTTAGATTAACTTGTATAAAAATTTAATGGAATTTGATTGGTGGATTATTCCCATTTGTACCATAGGAGAAGCTGGATTGGCTTTTGTGTTTTGTTGAGATATAGTGACAAGCCAGTAGCATAGCAGTAGTTTTTCAGTAATTTTGAGTTAAATAAAGTGGGACTACCTAAGGAACAATTTTTCGGTGAATTAATCCTGTCACCAATGTTATCTGCATATGCACAGCATTTCCTTCTTTCAAATTCAATGTTACTAGGTAGAAAATTTACATATGTGATAAATAGATGGGGCTTAAAGTACACAGATACTTGTTGCTTCGATATGAAGGAATTTGTGTGACAGGTAAAGAGGGGAATCCAACTGGCTCCAGCTTGCTAAGCAAGATCCTATAATATACTATGTGACAAGGAATGTATTCAAGGACATGTACACTGACGTACACAAGGATTGTGGAGAGTGTTCAGTTCATTATAAGGCAACCAACACTGTTTAGAGCAAAAACAAACCTATTTGACTTGGATAGAACTTTAATACTGTATTGAAAAATACAATTTCAGTTGTAACACATTGAACATTATAGTGCATTATGCAAATCTTTTGCATGTACTTACACAAATTTTTCTGCTACATTTGATTGTAATTGTCTTTTATTTAGAGCATCCCAGTTTGAGTAGCAGTAGTCATGCGGGCTGAGCTAAACCCAGTTGGTGTGTATTCTAAGGTCTTAAAATTATTACTGTTATTATTATTATTATTATTATTATTATTATTATTATTATTATTATTATTATTATTATCAATTATTATTACACTGGTCTGCAAATTTTAATTTTTTTGCTGGGGTTTTTATTTTAATAGGTGAATACTTTTAAAGTGACCATGCTGATTATAAATTTGAAATCCGTTTTGTTTCATCAGGTGCCAGTTTTATAGAATATAAGAAGTAATAAAAGTAGAGCTTTGCCTTCGACACAAATACATTGATTTTTTAATAATAATAATAATAATAATATTAATAATAATAGTAATAATAATACATTATTATTGTTGTCTTTGTTGTTATTATTATTATTATTATTATTATTATTATTATTACTATTATCATCATCATTATAATTAGGAAATATCGATTAAAACATATGATGGGTATAAACGAGGCCGAGAAAAACAGAGTGGACGGTTGCATATTTATGGTAAATCAGAGCTAAATACATAGCATATACACCTTACACAAACGAAGAATAAGAAATTATAGGAATGAATTTTTTGGACAAAAACAAAGGATCTGTTGTAGCTTGTGAATTCAATCATACACATACAAATGACTTGAAAGTTTTTTGGTTGTTGAGGGAGCTGAGATGGGTAGAAAAATGTTTCAAATAAAGTGTTATTGTAGCTGATGACATATTTACGTGGAATTACCTGGGAGGGTGTCGTGAATGTAGACAAAGCATCACAGGTAGCTATGAAGATATCGGTGTGGTGAAACTGATCTAGACAAGTGACGTCATCAACCAGGAGAAGTTACTCTGAAACGTTTTTCTCTTTTCTTTTTCTCTTATTACTATTATTATTACTAATTTCTCTAGCTTGACAATTAATTATTTATTATATTCTGACAATCAAAACTCGTATATCATAATTATAGACTTCCTCATAACAATAGAAGGAATAAACAGGAAATCAAGATCATAAATAAACAACTGCATGCATGAAATTCTTTATATTTTAACAAAATTTGGGAAGAAATTGTGATTGCTGGGATACTTGCTCACAAAGAAAGTTTGGTAATTCAATTGTTTTAGAAGCCAAACTTACTGCAACAAATATTAAACATATTTACCCAACCGAAACGAAGTAATTGGAGATATCTGGGAAATATCAACCACAAATTAAACCTTGACTTGAACAGCTTTTAGCGCTCATATAAATCCAGTAATCTCCATCAGTCAATAAGCTCAGTTTACTTATTGAATACTAGTAAGAAACTTGACCGCTTAGAGCAAGCAATCCTTTAAAGATCTGAGCATTCAAAATTCATCTTCTTTACATATTACAAAATTATCTCCCGGAATTCTGTGGAAAATATCATCAGAATTCTGCAATAAATTTGATCTTAATCATTTCTTTAAAGTATGCCCCAGATACAACCATCAAAAGCAGTAATATAGATTCATATATGTAGATGGAGATTTTACCTTCTTCCTACAGAGTAGACAGAAATTTGTGTAATGCTGCGCGAAAAAACGGCGAATTTTTGGCAGAAAAACTGGCATTATAGGACCCTGGTAACAGAAAAGTGGATAAATTCAGAAAAATAATTTCAAATTATGAAATAGAATTCTAATACGCAGCGTAGCCAGAATCCATGTTATGTGGGTCATTGTTACCGTAAAATCCGTCCTGTGAAAAACGCTAGAGGCTAAAACGTTCAGTTGATTTCTTGAAAATTGATTTTCATCCAATCGATCTGGCTGATGTTGCGGCTCCTTGAATTTGAAATAGATATATATTTTAGGGGTGGGGGTGCTTTACTTGAAGCCCCTGGAACATTTACCAAATTTTCAAAAAATTGCTTTATCGTTTTTGATTAGTGGTTTGAATGCTGTAAGTTTCTGTTCGTTAAAACTCTAAATTTTCAAAAATTGCAAAAGTTCAACTTGTTTTTTTATTCCTCCTAAAGCTAAAATAATAAAGATAGAGATAATGAAAGATAGATTTATTTTTAAACATAGATTTTAAATTAAGGTCATACACAATTTTTCGAAAATTTGAGTTTTCTTCGTGTAATTTTGCGTGAAAAGACGAGTGAGAATGTAAGTGCTTTATTAGCACAACTAGTTTACATGAAGTACCTACATTCACATGTAGGTACTTCGTGAGAACAAAAAAAATATGTAATAGTGCGCCGGAAAACGGTAATTATTCGGCAGAAAAACTCTTATTGCCTGGCCCAGGCCACAAAAAAGTAAGTAAATCCTGCTGCTAAATATAGAAAAAAATCCTCTAACACTTTTGTAGCCACGATTGGTTATTAGCAGGCGTCACGTTATTATGGTAATTTTTTCCGTTAATATAGCGCATGCTATAGCACGGAAGATGGAGGTATTCGTCAACCACTAGAACGTGAGATCCGGCGCCGGCCAAGTATCTCCGCCAGCGGGGGCACTTTGCAGCCGGGACAAGCTCTAAGCTCCGGACGTGTGTGGTACATGCACTAAGTGTGTGTGTGTGTGTGCGTGCGCGCGCGCGCGCGTGTAAGAGTAGAGGAAGGGACTCGGATGAGAAAAGAAAGGCTGCGTTCGATCCGTAGCTCTTTCGATCTGTGGCCTTTTTGTTAAGATGCTGCTCCGGCACTCGCCAGATACTGATAGGAGAATCCACTGAAAACCCGCTGAACAGCGATCGTTAGAATTTTTCTCCAGGGAACAGCTAAATTCGATCTACAAGTAGTTCTATACCTAAAGATCAGCCACCGTCGCAAGTGGAACACAAAGGTCTCCCGGTCCACTACAGGGGCAATCGTTATTGCCCTGAGCCGTATCTGTCGGTCGACCATCTCTTTAGAAAACGTTTGTACAAAAAAAAAAAAAAAAAAAAAAACAGTGATTTCAGGCCTCATTTTCATTGAACTCTCTGATTTTTTTAAAATTCCGTGTTCGAAATAATAGGAGATACCGTATGATTTTTAAGCGTCGGCCCAAGTGAATACGACTGAACGCAGTTATAACACTCTCGGACAGATATGCTGTTGTAGCCCCAGTAGTTCTCTTCTGTTGAAACAAAGGTGATTCAATCATTGAACAGAATATTATGAGTACCAAAATTTCTTCCAGGTTGACATGTTTCAGAACTGAGAAATGAATAAGTCAGCGCAAAGTTTTATGAAAGAAAAAGTGAATCATTTATACAAAAAAATGTAGTTTAGAGAGCGAAGATAAAGCCGGATAAATTATCGGTCTTCTCATCCAGAAAGTTTATTGATCTAAAGTGATTCATAACTGAATGTTCTGGTAAAGTATAATGTTTCACTTGATGTGTCATCAAATTGTATTGAATTGCAGAGAGGAAATCATGGGGGGAAAACAAGTTGTACGTCCAAAGCAGGATATAGATATCACAAGAATGCGAAAGACTTGTTCGTCATGACGCATACATCCTGCATTGTTCCATTTGTCATTGAGTCTCGATTTACATATTTCAAAAATAAAAAAACATAAAAACTTGTTATGAAAATATTTGAATCTATTAGACGGTTCTCGAAAGCTTTTTCCGTCTTTGTCTTACAGATGTTAGAAACAATCTGTGTAACTTGTACACTATATCGTATATAGTCCTGTCAACGAGAGAAAATAATAAAAATAAAACATAATTTATCTTTTCTTCTTCGTTTATTGTTACGCATCTTGTAGTTTTTTGCGCTTCCTTCACCACAGTAGCCCTTCTCTGCCTTGTGTTTTCCTATGCCATCTCTTTCACTAGGATCATTTATTCCCCCCAAAAATTGGCATACAGGGAAGAAAGAGGTCAACTAAAAGCCGGAGGGTAATTAATACATTTGAATATTTTGGACCGGCACATTGAGGCCAAAGGACAACTTCAAGATTTTCTAATAGGGCATTGCCGAGGAATGCAAACCGAAAGGAAAGAAAATAGTCCATAATTCAGTATATATGTCGTTGCTCGGTCCAACTAAAAATCAGAGGGAAGTTAATATAAATGAATATTTTTGGAAAGAAAAAAACGGGGACAAAGGAAAACTAAACTTAACTAAACTAAACTTAATAAAACATTGCCAAGAAATATCTGGCTGCAAATTAAAAGGGATAAAAATCGTCAGCTACCAGCTCCAGCCTCCAGCTTTCACTGTTTACAAGACGAGCCAAAATTTGTCTATCCAATTCTCGAACGCCAGATGATGCTCGCGCAGTGGGACAGCGAGCAGGAATGGAGGGTCCGTTAGGCGGCATATACTCTCTTAATCTTTGCGAGTTAAAAAATCACTCTAAAAACGAGTGCACTACTGTTTCTCGCTGATCCGAGCGAAATCAGCCATCATTTGTTAGGTTTTGGTACAAGCGAGTGATATAAAAATCTTTTTCCGTGTGAGTGAAAAATTGACTACTAGCTGACGAGTGAGTTCGCCGCACGAGAACATTTCACTGTCGTTTGGCTCAGCTTAGCGGAGCACATTGTATATACTTTCTGGGTGGAGCAGAGCAGAGCAAGGCAGTCAGAATGAAATATTGCACGCGAAAGGGATTCATTGCTATACCGTGCCTTTCATGTGGATGTGATGCTTAAATCAAGAGATGAATAACTCTGTATTTGCAATTTGCGTATACTTGCTGTTCTTATAATTACGATTACACGTCCAAAAATCGTATTCCACTGATAAAAATGTAGTTCCATCTGTGGGGTATATGATCTCAATTTCGAGGAGGTATTTCTTGTTTTCTGATTGTGATGAATTAAGAGTGTGGATGCTTGACAAACATTGGATTGTCAGGGAATATAATTATCAAATATAAAGTTTAGTGTATATTAGTATTCTTAACTGAAAGTACCGGTGTAATTACTTTGAAGGTTAGATGTACTGTAGAAAAAATCCCCAGAATTTTTTAAAAGAAAATGTAAAATTAAAATGGATATGGTTGTATTTTACCCACATAGTACATTGTGTTAAAAAAATAGTCCAGTACCATATAGTGATTCCATCAAGCGTTGAAATGATTTAAGTGAATTAAGATTATTTCAATAAGTGACAATTCTTTGTATGCCTTTTGTGCACCCTGCAGGAGATGATACACTTATATCTGAAACAGTGAAGTGAAATGTTTGTTATGTGTATACAATGAGACAACAAATTATAATTATCTGAAGGTAAAAGATAAATAACAAAATATTTTAATAGAAATGTAGTTATGTTTTTTTAGTATTTTTAATTTATGCAGTAATCATAGTTGGAAAAAATATATATTTGTTCTGAACATAATAAAGATTTGTAAGCCTTTGTCAGCAAGCCAGCAAGTAACAGTTGTATTCCTTATTGATATTATATCTTGAAGGAAATATCCAATTTTCCAATTATCTTCATGGCTGACCATATTCTATTTCATCAACATATGATATATTGAATATTTTGTCAAATTTATGAACAGTATATCATGGAATATACTATATTTATGTGAGAATCACACGTCCATGTTGTAATATGCAGGCCCACATCAGCAGGGGAGTCATTCTTTTACTCTTGTGTAGTTTTACACAAGATTTGATAATAAGATTTGAAAATTTGATAAAATTTACCGGAAACCGCCGGAAAAATTAAAATAAAACTCATACATTTATGTAATACGAAATTACATTTACAAAAAAAGTCCTAAACAAACTTTAAATAAAATCAAATGTTTTAAAATTCATTTGGAAAGCACGAGGTAATGCACTCTTTGCGCCATACAACTTTCCAGTCAGTAGTAAAAGCATCATCAATTGTTAACCAGGACCGTAGTTTAGCAGCCATACTAAACTCAGTAGACATCATCGAACAAACTGGCAGTATCTACGACCAGTAAGCAATCATTACGGTATGCAGCATCCTCATGGAAGTGTTACACGTCGGCGATCTCCAACATTTTTCGTAAATTAAGGTTAAAGGAAACGAAATGCGGCGTCAGTTATACTTTTCTTATCTAATGGTGGAAATGATCTCAGTCGCTGATGCAAACTTCTCCAACTGAGATAACTGTGAGAATATACGACAGCGTCTTCACGTAGCATAACTGGAATAGACAGCATGCAGTAATAATGTAGGAAAAAATGCTGATTTTTTAAAACTACTTATTTTCATAAAAATATGTAAAAAATTGAAAAATATGATAGTATAAAAAGTATTTTGTGAAAATAGCAAAATATGTAATATAGTACTGAATATGTAAAAATATGTAGAGAAAATTAGGATTGGGTTAGGATAGAGACAATTTGCCAAGATTACAATTCAATTCGGTTATTAGAAAGACAAAAAATATGCAATTACATAAAAGTCCGGTCTCTAGTGATAATAATTGAAAAAGCTTACAAATAGTAACCTTTCTGTTGTTAATTCTATGGTCTTTTTAAAAAGAGTTCCCATATAACTCTCAGAAATATTCAAACATTTTTTTCTAATATTGTTTAAAACATACCTAACTATGTTACTCCACTAAGATTAAAATTAAATTTGAAAACATTAACTTAACTCTTTATTAATACTATTCAGAACGTTTTTCTTCAGTTAAAATATCAGATTTTCAGTATAGCCCACTGATAGAATGGCTCAGCTTCCGAATTCAGTGCTCTACATTAAATCCCAACAGTGGGCGTATTTAAAGAGTATTAAAGTATTCGTTATTTGAATATTTTCAATGCCAAGTTGTATGTTGAAAATTTATATTAAAATATTAAATTAATAATGGTTTTTAAATTAATAACTTCTTTGCCACATTTATTTTCTGCTTTATTTATTTATATAGTGTCAATTAATTATTATTAGTAGAAATGAATGTCCTGTAGTTTAGCTAGGATCTATAAAGCATAACTCTCTAATTTTATAAACCAGGGGTTTTCAACCTGCAAGGGTATGTGGGAAGCTTGTAGAGGCTTGCGAAAGACTTGTAAAGACCATGTGAATAACTTCTAAGAGAAAATTGGAAGTTTGAGTTTAACAATGATAATAATAATAATAATAATAATAATAATAAAAAATAATAATAATAAAATAAAAAATAATAAAATATTTATTGTATAGACTTAAAAGAATCAAACAAAGTCTTCAGAAATTAATTGAAATTACAGTAAGTTAATACTTTATTAACTACATTCATTTACAGTAATAATTCTATACATTTACATTATCTTGATAAATTTTTAAAATATATATCATTAATATAAACAATTAAATTAAGTTATAATAAATTCTTTACTTGATTACATGATTAATAGCTATATATAAGTATTAATTATGTAATTTATCAATTACATAATTATATACATTATTCAATGGTACATAAATACCTAGATAATTAACAATGTTGGCAATTAATGATCTCTAAACTCTAGGTACAAAATATTGTTTAATGTTCTATAAATCACATAATTGTGATATTAATGGGTTCTTGCATCCATTAATTATAGGTAACTAGCAATACACGCCATTGCCCGGGCTTTCTTCATATTCAATCCCCGCTGGAGAGATGGGGAAACTAGATGGGGTAAGCCAACACGTAGGTCGCCTCCGAATTTCACGCACCACCACCTTCCAGCATATAATATGCACTACACTGAGGGGAATAACGATTTCAGTAGTTTGCGCGCACGGAATCAATTTTCATTTACTGTTTCACTTACACATCCACTCACTTATTAACTGGTGCTTCACGGAAGAAGTTTCGACTTGCACAGATTTTAAAAAAGCGTATCCAGTACAGGTTGCAGTACACGCTTGCAAACGTTCACGATACGGACAAAGGACCTGTATTCTAAAGAAAATCAACAGCACAAACATGTTGTTCGTTCCCGATATACTTACTGAGTTTTTATCATAGACCCTTGTCTTCACCCGACCGAATACATCTGTGCAGATAGCACTATTACGTAACCCGAATGGGTTTGATCAGGTGAAATAGCACAAGGCAACTGCCGCCACTGCAGCGATTTAGACCGAAAGGTCCGAGGTTTGTAGTTCCGTGTTTGTGGCCGATTTACGACACTATTTAAATTGTTAAATCGAATTCAATCCCTGTTAGGCCAAGAATTCTTGTGAGAGGCTGCTCTGTTTGGCATTGTCTGTGGTTTCGGGTCAACGTAAGACGAATGCCGGAGCAGTACCTTCAGAAACGGCCACGGACGGAGCGCAATCTTTCCCTTCTCATGTTTGTCTCCTCATGTCCCTTACACAAAATATACGGTTGCATTTGCGTATACTATACGTACCCATGTTGGAAGACTACTCGCAAGGTTAGAGCTTCATTGGGCTGGAGTATTAAAAACCTCCGCAAGTCGGCCTGTTGTTCGGCGCCAAATCTTACCTGCCTGTTGAGGAGGAACATCACGACCTCCCGGATAGAACACGCAATACATCACTACAATTATGGGAATGGTCACATAACCATTGCATGGTGGCATGAACAATTATGGTGCGGTCAAATTGCAATGTGCCGTTAATGAATAAATTAGTAGTTACCGAAAGACAATTCAATGAAGTGAAGTGAAGAGTTGGGTGCGGAGTACATTTTTTTTTTAATTTGTTGCGTTTACACCTTGACGCAACGCGTTTCCAACCCCCTTAAGGGGCGTTGAGCGCTTTGCACTGGGGAATAATCCTTCATTAATGTGCTTTTTATTCTGGAGTAATCCTCCGTTACTTGTAATAATTACTATATTTGTCAAGTCTCGCCACGTCGCAGTCAGTCAGCGCCTTTTATCCCTTCGGCCAGGGGTTCGACGCCGTTAGATCCCGGGGTTCCTGGCCGGTCACCCAACCACGAACCCGCGAGTCTCGAATTCGCTTAACCTTGGTGACTTCACGGAGCGTAGTAAACGAATTCGGCTAGCGTCGCCGGCATATATTGTATCTGTTTCTGCATACATGTCTATATTTTATTTTATTTCATATCGTTTTTGATTGTTTATTTATATTTGTTTTATTTATCTTTTTTGAATATTTGGAAGTATTACTTGTTCTGATTTTTATTTTTGTTTTTGCTTATTTGCAGCACTGTTGATTTTCGCGTATACGTACGTAAATAGGGAGTAATATTCGTAGTATAGAAAAAGATATGTATTGCTGTGGAAAATCGATTTCAAGATTTCAACGGGAATACATATTTTGGTGTCCCCTGATACCGAAAAAGACGTCAGCCCGTCTGTCCGTCCGTCTGTGAACACTACTAGCGCCTAAACCACTCGTATGAACTTTTCCGAATTGAAGAAGCCCCTGTCCATCTGGCTCTAGTTGAAGCTTTGAAATGTTGAAAAACATTATTTAACATTTGGGGTTACTTTACATTGAGCCACTCGGATGTTTTCAAAATTTTCTGAAAAATGGCTCCAAATTTTGTTCTTTATATTTCTTGTAAGAATAGATTAAAATACACTAATAAAAGTGTCATAGGTCTGATATTCACGGTTAACTCTAAATTTTAGAAAATTGCAAAATTTTGAATTTTTCTACGTTTTCCTACAAAAGTGATGATAAATGTGTTTCTTTCACATGAAATTTGTAGCGCATAATTAGTTTTTTCATAAAAGGGATATAGATTTTTTAAAATTTTAGTAGCTTTGGTACCATACTGCGTGCAATGTTTGCAATTTAAAAAATAACGAGAACAAGATTCCCAGAAATGCGGCGTGAAAGTTTTTCTAAAAATTTTTGGTAGGGATAATACCAAATGATCCCTATTAGATGACATAAACGCCACGTTGCTCTATTCTTTTGTTTTTACAAAAATGTTTTTTTACTTTACCGCCACGTTGGTAATATTTACATTAGAGGCTATTTCTTCATATGATTACATTTATTAGTACATTTACTTTAAATATCGTCGAATAAAGTTTGTCGAAAACTCAACAGTTGTTTTTGTTAAAATGAGCTCAAAATTCCGCATTTTCAGAAACGTTGAAACGTATTTTTCCCAGAAATGAATCCAAATGTTTCTTCAAATTTTTCGAGAGGATAGAGGTAATAGTTCTGTTTAATATGGCGTAAAGTTTATTTTGGTATAATCTTTTGTTTTTTCAAACATTACACAAATGTAATTTTTTCTCTATAACATTCACGATGTTAATATTTCCATC
The DNA here is from genome assembly GCA_964035755.1 of Teleogryllus oceanicus. Classification (NCBI taxonomy): domain Eukaryota; kingdom Metazoa; phylum Arthropoda; class Insecta; order Orthoptera; family Gryllidae; genus Teleogryllus; species Teleogryllus oceanicus. The sequence continues at coordinate 327,890,640 of CAXIVR010000001.1, read as the reverse complement.
GATTTGTGTACATTATTGCATTCGCGGGTGGAAGTGCTTCAAATGACTCTAAATGAGGTTTCTTTTCAAAATCTCAGTAGATTGTTGTGAAAAAGAGCTTAAAATTTCGCATTTACAGTAATGCTTAATCGCTATTTTTTTTTAAAAAAAAAAGGCTTTACATTTTTCATTGAAAATTTCTATTTAGGATAAGTTTATAGTCTTCTTAAATATTCTTAAAGTAATATTTCGGTTCTACTATTAAGAAACAGAAAAGTTAAAAAAATGTAAAAAAAAGTACTTTGGGCGACGATAGATGTCACCTGACCAGAGAATGGAGCAAGACCTTAAATCCAGTCCACACCAAGTTAATTCGAAAATATTGCTACCAGAAAGTCTGTGGCATTCTTAGCAGCTCTAGTTCATTTCTCCCTCGCGAGGGGAACATTCACCTGCCGTAGTCACTTCGGATAGGCTCACTCGTACGGCTCCGGCGAGCAAGTGTGGGCACTGTTGGTGGATTCTGTTAGTTTAATCAAGCTCTTCTAGGAATTTTCTTACTAAATAACATGTACCCCGAATTCCTGTTTATGGCATTGTCATCAATAGTTTTCCGGACCTTAATGTTTCGAGTTGACGCTTTGTCCATTATTTGAGATTACTATACATTGGTGACCTGTTTTACCTTCCACAGCTTCTTTATCACATCTGCCAAATCTTTATATTTTCTGATATTTGTATTGTAGGTAGAAGTGATATTAGTGAGAGGGAAGGCAATGTCAATCATATGCAACTTTTGTCCAAGAACAAGGTGCCAGGGCGGTTGGCTGGTACAGTAACATCTGTTCTTATTTCTCTGTCCCAGTATTGCCTGGTATTTAAAAAAAAATGTTGCTTCAACAATTAAAGCAACGCATCTCCAAGCCCCTCGGGGGTGTTGTTCTACTTGTCAATAATATTAAAATTTCTTATTTATAATAAGGGACTCATTATGTTTCCTATTAAGTGTTGAAGGATTTCCGCCCCATAGTTGTCCTTGCGTATTTGTCCGCGTATTATTTTATTGTGTGTTGTCTTAGATGAAATTAAATGTTCTATGGTTTCTGATGAGCTTTTACTTTTCCTACATTTATCATCTATGTTTTCTTCTTTTTGGACAAACTTTCAATAGTTTCTTGTTGGTATAACTCTGTCTTGAATGTGTCATAAACCCCGTTGTCTCGCCAAATAAATTTCCTTTCCTAATACATAAGTGTGTTGATTCCTGGTTAATATTCTCACTGGTTGGCATACTTTCCATGCAATGCTTCTGATTTCCATTCTGTCTTCAGATTCTCAATTGGTTTACACTGCAAGTTGAAATTCTTATTTGCGAGATACAAGGGTGTTGCATTGATATCGGCTTTGCAGATGTCTCGAAACATATCGAGAGATGCTTATTTGCTGTGACAGTATTGTCTCAGGTTATTAATTTGTTTGCTGTGGTTATTAATTTGTGCGATGTCAATTATGCCCATTCCTTCCATCGATACGGGGAGGGTAACTCGTTATATTGCAACTTTCGGGTGTCTCATTCGACACTCAGACATCTGTGTTCTGATCAGTCTTGAAAGTCTTCCCAATCTGTTAATGACCATTCAATAAATTAAAAATGAATATGTGAGAACTGGCAAAGCATATGTGTTAATGGCTCTTATTTTATTTCTGCTGTAAAGTTGGGTTCTAAGTATGCTTCCGATTCTTTGCACAAAGCTGTTTCAGAATATTTTTTTATATGTATGAGATCAATCTCTTTCAGTAGTTCAATACCAAGGTAATTTATCATGTTTTAAGGTGTCACGTCGTATCCTTCTGATGTAACAATGTTTACTTTTACAAGGTGGACAGATTTGCACTTGTCAAACCAAATTACCGAACATATTTCGCTACTGAAGCGGATGGACATTTTAAAAATTTTGTGTAACTCTTCTCTTGGCTTTGCATAAATTTTCAAATTGTCCGGATACAAAAGATGATTGTTTAAATAGTACTCTATTGATGGCGCAGTTAGTTTGAATCCATATTCTGTATTATGAAATGATTCACTGAGTGGGTTAGGTGATATTTCTGTAGTATATATTTCTGAAATTTATAGTTCACATTTATTGCATATTTTAAGCATTTTTAGAGTATTTACATTGCATCACGTTGTTTCTTACAAAGCCTACAGTGCGAGTGGTGAATCGAGTGACATCATGCTCTGACGTCATCGAGTAAAGTGTACATTAACGCAAAACAACCGGTACGCCGCCAGTCCTGCCTGTGCTTCGATTGCGGCCGTTCGTCTTCGAGAGCTACAGCTCCATCGTCTGAAGGAGTTGCAGGATGTACAACGTGCCGTTTGATCCACCGGTGATAGCCGAAGAGATGCCTCCAGCAGACAGGAATGGTGTTATACATCGTATTCCACAGATCATGATGGCTCTGTGGACCGTGTTCTTTCTCTACACATGCATTGCTGTTGGAGTGGAACTTGTGGAAACGGTGGAGTATTATCCACAAAATCTTACATTTTCCGATGACAAAAAGGGACTGATCCATGTGGATAACTCTTCCAATTTCTCAGCAGGATTGCTAGGGCAAATCCATTTTATTGAATTTGTCCATTTGTACAATGATTCCTGGCATGGAGTGGATGTGACGCCACATGAAGAAAAAGAGGAAAGAGCATTCAATGAAGTAGGGGATGATGATGGATCTCATTCAAGCCAGGGATTTGTTGATGCTGATAAACACAACGCAGCATCGCTAAGGAACTCCAAAGAGGATGGTGTTCTTTACAACCCGTTGTCTGTGCCAGATCAAGCAGAAAATGGACACTCTGCCTCTCTTAAAGCAGGTGCTTCTACAACGGGTGATGTTGATGGCTTCAAAAATAATTATGTATCTGCTTCTGAGCTTGTCTTTAATGAAGAAATGTCTTCAATTGGAGCCAATTCCGCATGCAGCAACGACACCGACGATGGTGATTTTATCACCGTTGAAGTGGCATCCACCAACTCTGAAGCCACCGCCCCCCGCGCGAACTCTACTGGCTCGACTTCCGTTTCATCTCGTCTTGCTCCAGAAGAAGCCAAATCGATTAAGCAGTGTTGTGGAAAGTGAAGATCGACTTGATCCCTTTGTTGTCCCTTTGGCGTCCATTTGTTATTACCTTTTCCCTTAATTTTATAAGATGTTTGAGTAATGACGGTTGGTGGGTAAAACAACGGATTAAATCCAAGCAGAAATTGTATTAACGTGCTCGATATCCAAGTGGTGTAAGGTGTTACAAAGTTTTAAAATATAAGAGGAAGTGATCACAAGGAACTTTACAAGATATATTTATGTGTTGACTGTACCACTGACTGTACTGAACCTGAAGAGGTAAAACACCGAGTTTTGTGAATTGTAGTTGAAATAAATTTTATAATCAAATAACATCCAACCTACTCTCTCTGTAATGTGAATTATCTCAAAATAAGACTTGCAGTTATGCCAAATATGGCAGGAATTTATTTTTTACTACAAACTATTACTTTATTGTGCTTGAGAGAATCTCTTAGAGGAGCTTGCACTCACAAAATTCCCAATTTTCAAAGCACTTATTTGCATGATCCTTTTAAAAGAGACTACCTAAATGCGAAGTTCATGTTCCACTAATTACAATATCAGACTCAACAATATGAAAAGAACACTAACCAAGATTGATTCGAATTGTATTATTTATATTCATGGTGAAATTATAAATATTCGTGTAAATAAAAACATGCAGCTAAGGAAGATTTATTGCATTTTAAATTCTTTGTAAATTTACTCAGAATACGTTAGTGTACCATGCAATGGCTTTCAGTTTTGCCAGAAAAATAAAATTCGTAGCTTAAAGGAATATATTAGAATCAATGTATCTGAGGTTTCTGAACTTTTGTAAGATTGATTCAAAAGGAAGAAAATAAATATTTGTTGAAGAAATTCATTTTATTTCTTAAAATTCCCCAATAGTTACCAACCATATAGTTTCCTTATACCTTTTTAAATGTTATGTAAATACATTTATTTATTTATTTTACATCAAAAACAATTCAAAACTGTGTGCAATGTGCTATGGGGAGAAGTAAATTCTGTGATCGCCACCCTAAATCTTATACTATTAGAATTTTGAATACAGTAAAAAATGAGGGTTTTTTGCAAGGATTGTTAACAAAAGCATTCTCTCTGATATAATAAAATCTATTTTCAACAGTAAATCAGCTATAAATTGGCGCTCTAATCCTTCATCATATCTTTCGTTGAGGATTAATACTTCCTGCTGCAACAACACAAAGAATGATAATTTTGAAAAAATATATTTCCCACTGAATTCTAGATGATGTGCACAGATAATGAAGTTACATTTATGTCTAATTGCAAAATAAGGGACTATCTCAGACCTTGCTCATAGGATCATGGAAACTGGACAAAAAAGCTGATGAAGATGGAAATCACTGGCCCAGAAGCTGCAGTAAAGTACATGTTACAGGTTGTTTAGTATAGTATTCAGTATAGTCTCTAACTTTATAGAAACAGTTATGCAGGAGAAACGATTTCACTTAAGCTTTAAAGTTTTCTATCAAATTTAATCATTTAATGTCATCTGGCAAAGTGTTATAAAATAATGTACATGTATTGTATGTGAATTTCTTGTAAAGAGCTGTTGATACTTTCATCTGATGAAAATGATAACTATGTCATGTGTTACTGTCATAGGCATAGGCATTTTCTGAAAATATATCTGACCCTTAAGCAAGTCATTTTTGAAAAAATCACTGATTCATGAATCAACAGACAAGGTAATGGTAAAATTGCCAGATTAATTAAGAGCAATTTACAAGCATGACATGGGTGGGATTTAGTTATTATTCTTACAATTCTTTTTTGTAATCTAATTTATTAAGACACCAAAGAAATATTCTTTTATGTAGAAATTACCTGTTATACATTCTATGTTTTTTTCCAGTATCGGTTATTATATGTTTATACTCAGATTCAATTATATGTTAAGTAAAATTTCTAGTCATGAGTGTGATTATATGTTAATGTTAGATGTGGTCATGTGTCCTGGGAACACATAATTTTCTCAGCAATATAGACACAATAACTATTTAAATACACAAGTATGTGAAACATATTTAAATTCGTTTATTTAATATCTATGAAATAGTTTTTGAGTATGTATGTACATTAGTAATGAACTAATTAGAATAACTAAGAGAAAAAGATACTTTACAATTTTTTTAAATCTCTAATTTGATTGTTTACAGGTGCTTGAGGCAAAAGCAAATATGAATCGCATGTTAATATGAAGTCTAAAACCATTTTTGTTAAATTTGTCAGTTATGCCTTTTATTCCTTCAACATTTGATTTTGAAATGGCATCATTACTGGGTCTACTTAGGAGACCATAAATCACTGAACTCTGGATTCAATAATGGAAGGTCTCACATTCTGTAGATGACAACTTAGAAAATAATTTTTGACATGGAGTCTGGTTTGAATAATGAAATTCTGCTGATGCATGCAGGTGCACAAGTTTTCCTGGGTTCCAGATTTTAGTTTTCTCTTTCTACACACTATTATGTGTAAAGGTAAAGTGGTATTTTAATATAAGAATATAAGAAATATTCACCTCTATGTGAAAGATCTGGAAGGGACATTCAGTTTTGATTTTGAAATACACTGCTACCAATTTTTAAACCTCCACTCCCCTCATGTATACCAAAAGGGAGCTCAGGAAGACTTGGGCAGTGTGAAGTTATAGTTACTGTCCAGAAATCAAGACAAGGGGGACACCTCAGCATTTGCTCAAGGGATCAAGGGAAACTGGACAAAAAACCTTGATCGAGTTGGTGTCACTGATCTGGCAATACTTGTTACTAATGATAATAATAATAATAATAATAATAATAATAATAATAATAATAATAATAATAATAATAATAATAATATCCCAAAGAATGTACTAGAAAACAATAACTATAAATTGTACTGGGATCATAGTATTTTGACGGACCGTACAGTACATCATAACAGACCGGATATAACACTCTGGAATAAAAATGAGAAGAAAGTATGGTTTGTAGACATGGCAGTTGTGGACACCAGCAATCTCGCTACAGCATATCATACGAAGATCCAGAAGTACAAAGAATTGGCACATGTCATGAAGGAGCAATGGAACATCTCGGAAATCAAAACCGTTCCCGTGGTTCTTTCAGCAATGGGCGTCATCCCGAAGACTTTAAAGAATTCACTAGAAACGCTGAAAATAAATAAAATGCCATAATAAATATCCAGAAATTTATAATTGTTAAATTTTTATTAGTCTCCAAACATACTTTTCGTGCACATTGGTCCGAATATTCTTGGGAAGTAATGAGTGTGTTTAGTTGCTATCTTAATCACATTACCATTTATGAATATTATAATTGTTAAATTTTTATTAGTCTATTACTGTTGATTTTTATTGTTGTCATGCTTTGATGTATTGTATCTGTATGACTACAATCTATGTACCAGTGAACTGTGAATGAATAAATAATAATAATAACAACAACAACAACAATTCTAATAAAAAAACTAACAATTCTAGTAATAACAACAATACTACTAATTTAGCAATGATTTAACAATATTATTGTTAACAATGTCTAATGCACCTAGCAAGTTCAGGGTGAAGGAAATAGAATTTTGGTCTGGCATTCTCCTTTTACATCAGTCCAACTGCAATTTAACACAGGCAGGATGCGACATGCCAGTTCTTTTTTCATGCTTCAGCTCGAAGAGTCAACATGAAACAAGAAATAAAATGGGATAAGAATTTTTATTTATGTATTTTAAGGGAAGTAGTGTTGTGATTATGTCTATAATATCATGGCTCAACTTGTTGTAAAGTATAATACCTTCTATTAGGGTACTTTTTTGGTAAAATGTAATTTCATAATGTGTAACATATTGGTTATCCTTTTGACGAGTGTTGTGGTTGTGTACATCAGAATTTAGAGTAAAAGTGTCTTTGTTTTTCATGAGTATCTTTTTTGTGAAGACTACGATTTCAAATATATACATGCATGGTAGTGGAAGAATCTTTAATTTATTGAACAAAGGTTTGCAAGACTAGCTTATGAGTGCTGGTCATTGTTGGCAGTATTATTTTTGGATAATACATGTGCGAGAGATTTCAGGAGCATTTCTCCAAAAAATATTATTCCATATTTCAAGTGTGAGTGCACGTTTGCAAAATACATTGTCTGAAGTGTCTCAGTGTTAGAGCTTGACCTGAGGTTGTATAGGGCATAGCAAGATTTATCTTACAGGGTTTTATTTATGAGCAAATGCTGAGAGTTTTCCTTTGGATTGGGATTATGAAATTTAGAGAGACTGTCTTGCTGGTGTTTATGATGAGTTTGTTGTCTTGAAACCATTTTACTAGTGCTTACAAGGTTTTTTGAGTCTCTTTTTCTAATGATTGTTGTGTTTTTGATTTGATGATAATGTTTGTCATCTGCAAACAAAATTATTTTGTTATTTCTCAAAGCGGAAGGCATGTCATTTATGTATATAAGGAATAGTGTTGGTCTAGGATGGATCCTTGTTGGACTCCACAATTTATCATATGAGGGCAGGAGTAGTATGAGGAGATTTTGTTTTCTTTAATGTGCTGGAAGGTAACTACTTCGCTACAGTTTGATAAATATGATTTGATCCATTGGTCTGCAGTGCCTTAGATCCCTAGCATTTTTAGTATTGTTAAAATTATGTGATGATCTCCCATCTCGATCAGGTTTATCGTCCAGTTTCCTGATCCATTGAGCAAATGCTGAGATGGCCCCTTGTTTTTCTTCTGGACATAAATGTAACTTCATTTTCTGTGCACGTCTTCTAGAATTCAGTGGGAAATACAATTCTTCAAATTATCGTTTCCATGTTGTCGCGGCAGGAAGTAATAAGAGCCAAAATTTATTTCTTATTTATCCTTTAAAATAGATTTTATTACATGGGAGTTTTTTTGTTTCTTTTTTCTCCCTTTCAAAATTCAAAATTTATTGCTTATTTATCCTTGAAAATAGATTTTATTACATGGGAGTTTTTTTGTTTTTCTCCTTTCAAAATTCAAAATTTATTGTATTTATCCTTGAAAATAGATTTTACTACATGGGAGTTTTTTCTCTCTCTCTTCAAAATTCAAAATTTAAGTAGTATATGACTTAGTGTAGGGATCACAGAATTTTGAAAATGTGCACACAATTCACTTTTCCCCATAGCACGTCATACGCAGTTTTTAACTGTTTTTTGACGTAAAATAAAAAAAAATAAATAAATGATCAATAATGTTAAAAGGTTTTGATAGATCTAAGGAAAAGGCAATGGGAATTTCCTTCTGATTTAGTGCAACAGATATGTCATTTAGAAAGGAAAAGATGGCTGTGTGTATGTATCTATTACTCATGAAGCCATGTTGTGCATTTGTAAGGACATTATTTGCATTGAGAAAATGTTTGAGTCTATCATTGAAAAGCCTATCCAGAATTTTTGAAAATCCTGATAGCAGGAAGATAGGACTGTAGTTCACTGGATCATAACTATTGCCTTTTTTTAACAATGGTTTAATTTTTGCCATGTTTTAAAATAATTTTTAAGGGAATATCCTTTTTTTTTGGTTTTTTAGTAAAGCTCTATTTTTTTTTTTGTTTTGTTACATGCATTTGCAATGTACTTATCATTTGTCATAATTTTTGCTTGTTTGATTGCTTTTTTTAGGATCTAATTGTATGATTTGTAGTATGAATGAAGTTGGGATTACATTTGTTCTGTGCTAATATTTTATACATGTTGCATTTTCTTTTACATGACACTTTGATGCCTTTGGTAATCCATGATTTTTTTTTTTTTAAGGATGAATGAGTTAAACTTATCATTTGTCAATTACCTCATATACTTCATTCCAATTTTGTAATCTGAGTAAGGTTTGCGATTTTATTGTTTTGTTGGAAATAGTTTTGAGTTTCTTGGTAAGTTGTGTTTTCTGTAATTTTTGTTTCTATTTGAAGAGTTAGAATCTGGGCAGTGTGGTCACTGAAGCCTGTGATAAATGTAGCAACAGAAAAACTATTATTATTTGCATCTATTATTATTTGATCTATAGCAGTGCTACTATTTTTGGATAAATCAGGTTGGTGTATTTGTGGTTGATTGCAGATTGTATGACCTTGGTAGGTCTTTAAATATATTTTCCTTACTAGATTGTGAGAAGCAATTTATGATGAAGTCACCACATAGAATAATTTTATACTGTCTGTGTTTTTTAAGTTCTGTTACGGGGCAAATCCTTATACCTTTGCATCAGTACATAATAATATTGTCTCCCAACCTTACCATTTCTGTTCCACTGTTTTGGATGATTAATATTATTTACACTTGCAAACTTTAATGCCAAACATCTGAACTGAAGTCTTGAAAGTTCATAGTGCATGCGGCATGCCTGTGAAAGATACACTTTCATAACTTTCTCTTCATAATCATTGAAGACTCGGCAAACATCATTTTTGGGGAAGTAATTAAATTTTTCACACCCAGTTTTTTCTCTAATTTTTAAGTGCCAGAGTGGATTTGGGAAATTTCATCTCCAAAGCTGCTTGCCTTACAGACAACTTAAGGTCTGAAAAAAAAATTGCTACCATTGAAATTAAATTGGGATACAATTTCTCTCTTTTATTTCGCAATTTACCTCTCGGCATCTAGAATAAAATAGAAAACAACAAATATTACACAAAGAAGTTTTAATCAAACAGAATTGTACTCTGGGGTAGGCAATGTAATGTCCCAAGGTACAAGACTACACAGTGTCCCAAAGTACATGACTACATACTTTACAAACAATAGGTCTGAATCCATTTTCAGGTTCCATAATCTTAGGAGTTAAATATTGTAAGACATACTATGAAGATAGGTCTACTACTTAAAAGTAAGAGATAATGAATATATCCATACCTTTCAATTGGAGACTTGAATCTTTTTCACCAACATCTATGTTCGTATCGCTTCACACATGCACTCCCTCTATTCGTTCAGCCTTATAGATTCATTGATTCATTGCCAATACATATAATTTATACCCAAAACTTATAATTTTGACAGCCAGATGGCTCCAAAGAGCAAATGTTCCAAGGTACATGATGTCCCAAGGTACAAGGCTTCCCCTAAATATTATTAGACACAAAAAGATTATTCACTTACACAATTCTTACACATACTGTGCAATTTGCAGGTAGATTATCATAAATGAAAAAGTAAAAAATTCTTGAGAGCAAAGAAGCATGATGGCATACACCAGATATTTCATACAATATTAAACATGCAGTGTAAAATGGGGTATTGTACAAGTATCAGAGGCAAAACATCTTCAGAATGAAATATTTTCTTTAAAAGCATTAACAAAATTAAACCTTGTATCAACAGTTATACATGAAAAGCCTAGTTTACAAATTTACAAAAAAGAAAGTTTGCTATTCCGAAAGTAATTATTTTTAGTTAATGAACTATATTAACAATATACAATAATACTTGAATACAATGCTTGATTTACAAAATTTTAGGCGCACTGGAATGCATCAACAATTAATTATTAATGTAATAGAAATATCAGTATATTGAAAATATAATTTAATAATAATTATAATCGTATTAATAATAATAATAATAATAATAATAATAATAATAATAATAATAATAATAATAATAATAATAATAATTGTTGAGGATATATACTCAGATCATACACTGTGACTGAATATGCTACTGTTGTTGTATAAACACGGTTGAGATGGAGACCGATAAATGTTTATTTTTTGATGTATATGGCTAAGAGGCCTTGCTATGTAATGAATTCGTCGCTTATTAGAGTATTTAATTATTTAATTCAGTTTAACTTTTTTGTGATTCACCACTGCTATTCTCAACAACAACAACAACAACAACAACAACAACAACAACAACAACAATAATAATAATAATAATAATAATAATAATAATAATAATAATAATAATAATTCCCCGTGTGGTGTCGGGGTTTTTAGTAAAATAGCACCTCGGGACCTCCCCCTGTCGTAGAAAGCGACAAATCGGAGCAGCTGTCCGCTGTCACTTCCCTATACATCGTGTAATCCCCACATACTCTGTGTGTCATTGCTTCCTCTAACTTGTGGCACACTTCTATTTTTCTATCCTGTAGGCCAATCTTCGTACCGGCCAACTCTTGTGTTTCCGACCCGACGCATTAGGTTTCGAGGGCTAGGAGTCGTTCCTATTCTACTCTTCTATTCTAACTCTATTCTTTACTGGCCCTCTTCTTTCTTCCGTTTCCTTTCAGCTGACGGGAGCTTAAAAACGCTAGGGGAAGGCGACCCCGAAGAAAAAACCCGCGATGGAAGGTCTTTCAGGATCAACCATTACGGTGCAGGGGATCGGAGCCCCAGTACCGGCAGTCGGTGGTGAGCAAGCAGGCCACCGGGCGTCGTCACCAAGCAACTGCAATGCCAGAGACGTGGATCACTTGGCGTCCCTGTCAGATAATGCCACAAGTGTATTTAACCCCTTCGTTGGAAGGCGGAAGCTGCAGAGATCACCTTCTTGCAGCCCCTCCATATCTGGAGTACCTACAGAGCCGAAATTGCAGAGATCACCTCCAAGTACCCCTACGACAAGTGGTGTACCCACAGGAGTCAAGGACAGAGACGTGGACTTGGCGCCTCGGTCAGACAATGCAAGTGCGATTAACCTCCTGGAGGTGCGTGAAGCTGATCTCCCTGCAGAGGAGAGCCTGGTGATACCGCCGAGAGCTATGGGTATACTGCTGGAGAAGAGGGCGGCCATGGAGATGTTGCATGGGGCACAGACGAAGTTAGTCGAGGACCTGGCAACTGCCTTAAGTGTGGTAAGTGGCACAATGCTCCGAAATAACCCACAGTCGGTAAAGGATGCAATGATGAAAGCCTTGCATGACATCGACTCGATGAAAAACAAATGCAAGGCCATTGCGGAGGAAAGAGCAGAGTTCCTGAATCAACTACAAGAGTGCTCAACTACGAAAATAGGAAAGCACTCTGCGGAGACTCGCCAAGGGAAGAAAAAGGGCAAGAAGAGAGAAGCTCCCAGCCCCCCGGCGGAAACCACCAGATTGGATAAGAGGAAGGTGACAGAAGTGACGGAAGGAGAGGTAACGGCGGACAATGCCGTGAAAGAGAAGAAAATAGTAGTGGAAACAGAGGCCACGGCGAACAGACATGGTTGTACGCAAAGTCGACCAAAAAGAAAGAAAGAAAGAAAGCAAAAAGGCAACAGAGTCGGGAAGGCCCAAGAACCGCCCCGGTATACAGAACCAGGCGATTAAAGTAACGGCCAAAGATGGTGCGGATATCTCTAACGCGGATATCATCACGCGCATATCATCCATAAAATGAAGGAGTCGGTAGACCCTAAGGCACACGGGGTAGAGATCCTGAAGATCCGCAGGACGCAAAGGAAGGAGCTGCTAATCGTCATCCGGAAGACCGGTGATATTGACTCCTTGAACAAGCAGTAGAGGAGGCAGTAGGCACGCAAGCCACAGTAAAAGCGCTGGTGCCAAAGCGGCTTATCAAAATAAGGGACATCGACGAGACTGTAGTAGTCGAAGAGGATTTCGAGGCGGTTGCCCAGGTGATAAAAGCAGAGACTCAGGAAATCGCTGGCTCCTGTAGAATGCGGAGGGGATACGGTAGTGTGCAAACAGCGACACTACTGCTACCAGCTGAACAAGCGCAAGAGCTTTTAAAAATGGAAAAGCTCAAAATTGGGTGGGTTAACTGCCAGATTAGCGAAGAGAGGCAGATAATAAGATGCTTCAGATGTCTTGATTTCGGGCACATATCAACCTCCTGCAAGGGCCCCGACAGGAGAAACATTTGTTACAAATGTGGCAAAGCAGGACACAACGCAAGAGATTGCAGGGGGAAAACCCAGTGCATTCTCTGCAAAGACCAGGACAAAAGCGACGACCATGCCCTGGGAGGCAGTAGATGTGAGTCGTTTGCTGCGGCATGTAAAAAAGACAAACGCGCCAGATATGCTCCGATTGCTACAAATTAATCTAGGCAGAAGCAGACAGGCACGCGACTTGGCACTGCAGGTAGCTGCCGAAAAGAATATAGACCTGATATTATTTTGTGAACAGCCCTCTGACGACTCTACGTGGTATCAGGATGTGCAGAGACGAGCTGGTATTAAGGTTGTAAATGGTAACCTAGGCGTACAGAAGTACAAGGTGACGAAATACGGGTTCGTCTGGGTAGAAGTTAGTAACATAAGAATATACAGTTGCTACTTCTCTCCGAACGATACCATCGACAAATTTATAGCCGAAATGTACGAAGTAGACACTAGTCTACAGACAGCCAAATCAAAGATATTACTTGCCGGCGACTTCAACGGTAAATCTCCGGAATGGGGTGAGACACGCTCCGATAGAAGAGGAGCTATTGTTAGTGAATTCGCGGCAAGGAATGATCTTATCATTCTAAACTCGGGGGCTGGGAGAACCTTTCAACGAGGGAACGCCTCCTCCATTCTAGACCTGACAATATGCTCAACTAGCCTCGCTAGATATGCAAAGAGCTGGGAAATATTAGAGGAGGAAACTCTAAGTGACCACCTATATAAAATGTCTTCAGTTGAAACAGAGCGGGTACAAAACGACAAGCGACCACCCAGGAACAATAAACGACTACCCTGGAATCCTAAGAAAATGGATGTGGACAAGGCAAAAACGTCCTTGGAAGAATCCAAGTTGTTGAATAGCCTGGACTGGACAAAAAAAGCAGAAACACTCGACGAAATTACAAAAACAACAATAGAGACAGTAGTAGCGGCATGCGATGCCTCGATGCCAAGACGTCGTGGCCCTAGACGCAAACAGCAAGTCTATTGGTGGACACAGGAAATAGCAGAAATACGTAAGAGATGCATCAAGGCGAGAAGGCAAGCGACGAGAGCTAAGACGAATCCCACATTTAAAGGGCAGTACAAGACGACTCGCAAACCTCAAGAAAGATTAAAAAGTAAGGTTTGGAAGAGGCTCACCGAAGAGGTCGAAAGTGACCCGTGGGGCATGGCCTACAAAATTGTGACCAAGAAGCTTAGAATGGAGGGGAGGACGCCTGGACTGAGCGATCCAGACTGGGTGAGGAAAGTCATAAGTGACCTATTCCCCATTAGAGAGTGCTGGACAAGACAAAGACCGAGCGTCTTCTCTTTTGACGAGGGAGTCCTGTTTACGACGGACGAACTACGGAGGGCTGCAAATAGCCTAAAATGTGGGAAAGCTCCGGGATTCGATGGGATTCAGAGCGAAATGTTGAAGATTGTTGCAGAGCAACATCCTGACTGTCTGCTATCCGTGTTTAACTCATGTCTCAGGAATGGAATATTCCTCAGAAGATGGAAGAGGCAGAAACTCATCCTTCTCCGGAAGGGTAATAAACCGCTCGACAAGACCTCGTCTTTTAGACCGCTTTGCCTCCTGGACACCATGGGAAAGTTACTAGAGGGACTAATTATATCAAGGCTGGAGGTATACCTATCAGACCTATCCCCTAAACAGTATGGCTTTCGGAAGGGGCGGACAACTGACGCCATTCTCGAAGTGGTCAGGATTGCGGAACAGGCCAAAAGGGGTGACGGGAAGAAGAAAGGATTCTGTGCTCTGGTGGCCATAAACATCAGGAACGCGTTCAATAGCGCCAGATGGAAGGACATCATGGAGGCTCTGATAGATAAGAAAGTCCCTGAATACCTTCTGAGAATGGTTGAAGACTATCTTCATGAGAGGGGTATAGTCTATACGAACCTCTTCGCAATGGGGGAAAACGTGACGTGTGGCGTGCCCCAAGGTTCGAGATTGGAACCATTCCTATGGAATGTAATGCATGATAAGCTGCTACATATAGACACCCCGCCAAATACCCACCTTATTGGATACGCAGACGACACTCTGATCATCTGCACGAGTAACAAAGTCGACCTGATCGATAGGAAAGTGAACGAAACTCTCTTCAGGGTAAAAAGATGGCTTGAGAGGAGACTCCTACACATGGCTGTAGAGAAAACAGAGGCAGTACTGGTTACGGACCGCAGAGCATTTCGTACCCCCATTATTAGGCTGGGGGAGGCGAACATTACCTGGAGACGACAGATAACATATCTGGGAGTCGAACTTGACCACAGGCTCAACTTTGGGCCTCACATCAACAAGATCGCCGATAAGGCAATGAGGACTGCGGCCAATATCTCCAGGCTAATGCCAAACGTGGGAGGCCCTCGAGAGGCAAAACGGAGGCTGATTGCTTGTGCTGTCCAATCACAAATGCTGTATGCAGCCCCAGTGTGGGCGGACAGACTCGCGAAAGCCTCCATTAGATGCAAGGTCACACAAGTACAAAGAAGGGTAGCATTAAGAATAACGTCAGCCTACCGCACGGTCCCCGACAGCGCCGTAGGGGTTCTGGCCAGAGTTCCTTATAGACCTTCTGGCAAGAGAAAGGAAGATCGTTTATAACGAAGCGAAGAGAGTCACTGACATCTGCACGGGACCTCTACGCAAGCTGAAAGAAGACATAAAAGAGAGGGCACGCACGTCTCTCCTGTCAGCATGGCAGGAGAGATGGGAGAAAGAAACAAATGGTAGATGAACATATGAACTAATACCACACATCGAACCATGGTTCAATAGAGGTCATGGGGAGGTAAACTTTTACCTCTCACAGGTGCTCTCTGGACACGGCTGCTTCAAGTCCTACCTGTTCAGGTTCAGAAGAGCAAACGACTCGAATTGCGTGTTTTGTGGACAAGTAAACGACGACGCAAGGCACACGATATTCGAGTGCGGAGCATGGGATAGTCGGAGGATTCAGCTGAACAGCGAGTTAGACATCTCGCCAAATAACATGGTGCAGCACATGCTGAAGTCGGAGAAGGAGTGGTGCCTCATATAAGAGTTCGTGACGTTCATCATGAAAAGGAAAGAAGAACGACTGCGCCTCGAAGCGGCTTGAGCTTTGAAACAATTCAGCCATCTGCCTGCTCCCTCTATGAAGTAATGTCTGACGACGGTTCCATGGAGAGAAACTCAGGGCATAAGAGAATGGAGGTTAGGTTTTAGTCGGTAGGCCATGATGGAGAGTCCGACATAACCGGCTTCGCCGGTATCTATAAAGGATTTCCCCTTCCATTACAAAAAAATAAATAAAATAATAATAATAATAATAATAATAATAATAATAATATATTTGTCACATAACTACAGCACACGCCATGTATGACAAGTCAGGACATGTATATAATCACACAATGTACAATATATTCCTGAGGATCCCATTCCAGCGTATTTTGCTAGAAATCAAGCCAGCCTTATACACAAACTAAATAAATAAATGTATTCATAACTATTTTAATTGATATACACACATACATCATTCATAAAATGATGGGAACTCTGGACTCATTATACAAGATCATTAATTAAACATTTAATGGTTTCTGAATTTATCTAATTTTGGATTAGAGCATAACACATATTGTCTCCTGCATCAATTGATTTCTTTATTATTCTTGTCTAGTGATCTCAATTTGTATTTCAATATTATTTAAAAAAGTATTTTAAAATTTGTTCATAGGAAAACAACAAATAGAGAGAACTGATGCAATTATAAGAAATCAAAATAGTTTTTTAACCAACTGAATATTTATTAAGTAAGGAAATTCATTGATTCTCAAGCATTCTAATAATTTGAATTTTTTGGTGCAAAAAACACTCAAAGACTTTTTGTAACAATGCATTAAACTAATATATTTTGAGTAAACTTAAATTAATTTAAAAATTCTGTAACAATATGTTGTAAAGCTACACCTTTTAATTGAAGTGAATATTTTGAATTATTCAAAGAATACTAATAGTACTACTAGAACCAACGATAAGCTGATGTTCTTCTCAGAAAAAATACCAGATGTACATCACATACAAAGACCATCTGCTTTCACAACATTAAAAAAAAATAAGTACAAAGAATGAATACCAAGATGTATTGATTTTGTTATTAAAAATTGTTGCTTTGAGACACACACATATTTCCTATATACAAGAAAAAATAAGATTATGTGTATCTAAAGAAATAAAATACTGGGAGTCGTAAAGGGAGCATTTAAAAATAGGAACTGATACAAAAAACGAAGTAACTTTTTGTGAAGGAAATTATTTTCTATTAACTTAATCATATTAATAATATACTAAATACATGAAATTATTCAAGCTTTGTTAAGTACTTTACTTGATAATATGACTACATCATCAAAAAATTGGACCCCTTCATTAACTAAATATTTAATAGCTTCTGACTTTAATTATTACAGAACAAGGAAATAAAACAAGTTGTTACCTCTCAAATCTGTTAATTTCCATATCCATTCTTGTCTGATACCCCTAATTTGCTTTTCAATATTATTTAAAAAGAAATTTTTTAAATTTATTCATTCAAAGGGAAGGAAACTATTGAGGAAATTTTCAGAAATAAAAAAACCTTTTTCAGTAAACTGAATATTTATTATTACTTTGAATCAATCTTACAAAAAAACCAGTAAAGAGCATTCATTGATTCTAATACACTTCTGAATGATCTGAATTCTCTTTTTTGCTGCTTAACAATCTGAATTTTCTTTTTTTTCCTTCTTTTTTTTCGCAAAAAATATTACAAAATGTTATATTACATAATAAATATTACATATGTGCAAATATTACAAAATTATAAAATGTATTAAATTTATAATTGATGCTTAAGTGTCCACTTATAATTTAATGCATGATAATTTTTTTTTATATGTACACTTCCAAGAAATATTCATTTGTAAGAAAGTGTCCCAAGGTTTTCACCTACACAAGACTTTCTCCTACATTGACGTCTGGATGATTGAGGCTGATTGTCTATTTTTGCGCTATAAATAGGGAACTCAAGAGCATATTATTTCCCCATTTAAGTGCGTACATTCATAACAGTGAATGCACCGGTTGAGAGTAGAATTTTTTTAGTTAGAGTGTAGAATTTTCCATGTTATGAATTCTCCATAAGCAAAATTGGGTTTGTTACATTCTGTTTGAATGTGAGAGTCCACTGGTATAAAAGTTTGAAAGAATTTGATGGGTGAATTATTCCTATTTGCAACATAAGAAATGATCCTCTTTTGTGATTTGTAGAGTTATAGGAATGAGCTAGTGGCATAACAGTAGTCTTTCAGTAATTCTGGGATAAATAAAGTAGGATTACCTAAGGAACAATTTTGAGTTAATTAAACCTGTTGTCAAAGGTATCTGCATACACCCAGCATTTCTGATTCTGATTTGATGTTACTAGGTAGAAATATACATAAGTGATAAATAGATGGGGTCTTAAATTGAACCCTGTAGTTCTAAGTTGAGAATTCAGAGAATATCAATTAAAGTACACAGAGACTTGTTGCTTAGGTATGAAGGAATTTGTGTCACAGCTATAGGGGCAAAACCAAAGGTGTCGTTCTTAAATAGTAAGATCCTCAAACATACTGTGTAACATTTCACAAACTTTGCTAACATTCTCTTCTTTCCACAAAGTTGATGGTCTTCCTTATCTTCTTGCATCGGCGATACTCCCAGTTGTTAGTAATTTGGAATGACAGTTTTTAACCGTTTTTGCATCCAGTGGGGCATGGATCCCTCATTCACCCTCCACCAGTTTTGTACTTGAACCACGGATCCTCATACCTGATAACGAGCTGCTATTCTGATCCGCACTTTGACGTTTAAAATTCAGCATTTTTGAACTGAAATATGAGAATAAACATGTTAATTAAAACCTCAAGGACTACTCTTTCAAACAGATTCGATTGGAAAAGCATTGGCTCCTAAATGAAGAAATTGTAGGTATCCAAAAATAGGGATTAACTTATCAGACACCTGTATTTCTTACGAAAATACAAAAACCTTCATATGAGAAGCCTTTATTTTATTTTCTCGCTCTACAAAAGGATACTGCAAATTAATACAAAGAACGTGGATAGCTTTTAGTTTATTATAAGGAAACCGACACTCCTTAAAGGAAAAACAAACCTATTTGACTTAAATAGCACTTTAATACTGTATTGAAAAATACAATTCCATTTGTAACAAATTGAACATTATGCGAATCTTCTGCATGTACCTACACATATTTTTCTGCAACATTTGATTGCAGTCGTCCTTTATTTAAGGCCTCAGGGTTTGAGTTACAGAAGTGACAGTGGCAATGCTGGCTCTGAGCCAAACTTAGCTGGTGCGTATTCTAGGATATGTTGACGCCTTTCTCCGGCACATGTTGAAAGGTGTGATGGACTGCTTGGAAACACAAATGAGGATAAATTAATTTGTCGAAGTGATCAATAAGTGCATAAATTTATTAAATCTCTCAGGATCACTACATACAGATTCAGCTGTAAGAACTGAATCATGGTTGTGCCCCTAACATAATAATAATAATAATAATAATAATAATAATAATAATAATAATAATAATAATAATAATAATAATAATAATAATAATTTATTAATATATAATCACGAAAAAGTAAGTAAATCCTGTTGCTAATACAGGAAAAAATCCTGTAACACTGCTGCAGCCAAGTTTTTTGGGACCTTGTTACCGAAAAGTCGATTGACGACAAACCGTGTCTGACGACAAACGTCCTTCCGTTCGTCGTTGAGTTCGTCTGTCAGTCCGTCCGTCCGTCCGTCCTTCTGTCCGTTCGTCCGTCTGTAGTCAACGCTAGCGCCTAAACCGTTCCGCCAATTTTCTTCAAAACTAGTATTTCCCAATCGATCTAAATGATCTCGTGGCTTTGGGAGTTTCAAACGAGTATTTTGATTTTTGAGGGTACATTACGTGATGGCTCTAAAACATTTTCAAAATTTCCATAATAAAGGTGCCAAAGTTTTTGATCAGAGTTTGTTTTCAGATAGAATAAAGGATAAGTAAGAAAATGGTGCAGGCCTCATGTTCGTTTAAATCTTCAATTTTTTGAAAATTTCATAGGTGCAAATTTTTGGGTCGTCTTCCTTCAACTATAATCTTAAAGATATAGATTTTTTCCTCAATGAAATCTGTTCCATAAAGACGGATATCTACATGTTTATGTACAATTTCTTAAAAATATGGACATTTTCGTGTAATTTGGTGCGAAATATAGAGCATTAAAAAATCTCGAAATACGATCCAAATATTTTTTAAACTTTTGCCACGGGGAAAAGATGAGATGCTTAAAAGAATGTCAGTCTCATTTTCTTTGAACTATCTAAATTTTTGAAAATAAATTTAGAAATAATGCGAGAAAGGATAAGCTGTTCTAACATCATTAGTTTTCTTGATGATGTCTTTCTTCAAATAATTCTTTAAGTTAGGCCATGCACAATTTTTCGAAAAATAGCGTAGGCCATATTTTCGGCGAACTCTGTATTTTCAAGAATTGCAAAAAAAGTCATTGGAAAAGTACATTATTGAAGATCAGAGATATCTCCTTTGTGAAATCTCTTCTAAAAAAATAGAAGAGTAGTGTTAGCGTAATTATTCCTTGAAAGGGAAATTGTAAAAAATGTTCTCACAAACAAATGAAAATCACTTTCAAATTTTTTTGGGATAGAATGGGAAGGATGCTTTAAAAAATGACGATGTCTGCTGATCGTTGAACTCTCAATCCTTGAACGATGTATAGTATTGGAAAACAAATACTTTCGAAAAGTTTAAGTTATTTTTAAAAACTGCATTTCACTATCTCTATATGTTTTTGCGTCTCGCCGTAACTATTTTTCAATTCTATGGTATCGGCGCGGTGAAATGATTGATCATTTCTTTTACGGGTGCCTCACGTTGTTATGGTCATTTTCCCCGTAAATTTAGCGCATCCTCTCCCACTAGAACTTGAGATCCATTGCCGACATACTCATCGGCTTGCGAATGTTTTTTGCTCGAAGTATCTCCTTCACCGTTCCAGCCGCGTGCGCGCGCGTGTGTGTGTGTGCTTGTGTGTGTAAAAGGAGAGGAAGGGACACGGATGAGAAAAGAAAGGTGGCGTGCGATCCGTAGCCCTTTTGATCTATGGCCCTTCTCCGGCATTCGCGTGATATTGGTAGGAGAATCCATTGTAAACCTACCACTGAGCAGCAGAATTTTTCTCCGGGAAACGGCTGAATTCGACCTACAAGTCTAGTCCTACAATCTAGCTAGTGTAAAAATCAGTCACCGTCGCAAGTGGAAAATTAACACGTCCCGGTTCACTTCAAGGCCAATTGTTGTTGCCCTAGGGTACATCTGTCGATAGACCATCTCTTTAAAAAACTTTCGTACAAATAATACAAAAAAAACAGTGGTTTTCAATTACTGTTTGCAATTCATCTATCCTATTTTTTTTAATCTTCTGAAAACCCGCTCACATTTTTGCTTAAACTACTCTTGCCGCGAATAAAACAAGAAGCGCAGATCTCATTATGATTGCACTCTCTGAATTTTTTAAAATATAATGTTGGACATAACGGGAGATACAGTTAGATTTTTAAGCGTCGGCCCAAGTGAATACAGCAGAGCGCTGTTTTGGCACTCTCGGATAAATATTCTGTTGTAGCGCCACTAGTTTTTCCTTGCTCTTATTATATTGAAGCAAAGTGATCCAATAATTAAACTGAATGTTATTCGAATCAATATTTCTTCCAGGTAGACCTCTTTCAGATTTGAAAAATGAATAGGTCAGCGTAATGTTTTATGAAATTATAAATGAATCATATTTGTACACAAAGAATTGTAGTTTTGAGAGCGAAATTAATAAATTATCAGTCTTCTCATCCTGAAAGTTTATTGATCAAAAGTGATTCATAACTGAATGTTCTGGTAAAGTATAATGTTTCACTTGATGTGTCATCAAATAGTATTGAATTGCAGAGAGTGAAATCATGGAGGAAAAACAAGTTGTACTTCCAAAGCAGGAAATAGATATTACAAGAATGCAAAATACTTGTTTGTCATGACGCATACATTCCGCATTTGACATTCCATTTGACATTCAATCTCGATTTACTCATGTCGAAAATAATAAAGATAAAATCTTGTTTTGAAAATATTTGAACCTATTTGACGGTTCTCGAAAGCTTTTTTCGTCTTTGTCTTACAGATGATAGAAAAAAGCTATGAAACTTGTACATTATTTCGCATATAGTTCTGTCAACGGAAGAAAATCATAAAAATGAAACATCATTTATCTTATCTTTTTCCATTAGCGTTACGGTGCTTATAGCTTTTCCTTCGCTTCCTTCATAACAGTAGGCCGTTTTTCTCTGCCTTGTGTTCTCCTACGTCATCTCTTCACTAGCAGAATTGCCACCCATAAATTGCCCCACAGGGAAGAAAAGGGCTAACTAAAAATCAGAGGAAAACTCATACGAATGAATATTTTTGGTAAGTCACATTGAACCCAAAGGAAAACTTCAAAATTTTCTAATAAGACATTGCCACGAAACATCTGAACATCTGGCTGAAAATCAAAGGGAAAAAATTCGTCGCTCAGGCCATTGACTGACTCTTTATTCCTTTCTGAAGGATAAAGTCAAAAATGTAAAAATCACGTGTTTCTTACAAAGATTTTCTAAAAAATTGCTATTTCGAGGTATTTCACCTGCATGACATTTCATTCTTAAAGAAATTCTTTGATATACCGAACCTAGTATTAGTAAAATTTATGTTCACTTGTATTCTTCTCTATTATTTTCGAAATGGATGGAATCATGATGTGAAGAGTAAGAGGAGTGGAAAATGAATAAATCTAAAGAACAATGGTTGGTTCATGTGCAAAGAATGATTGGAAAAAGAATTTTTTATTTATTTATTTTACGTCAAAAAACAGTTAAAAACTGCGTATGACGTGCTATGGGGAAAAGTGAATTTTGTGCACATTTTCAAAATTCTGTGATCCCTACACTAAGTCATATACTACTTAAATTTTGAATTTTGAAAGGAGAAAAACTCCCATGTAGTAAAATCTATTTTCAAGGATAAATAAGAAATAAATTTTGGCTCTTATTACTTCCTGCCGCGACAACATGGAAACGATAATTTGAATAATTGTATTTCCCACTGAATTCTAGAAGACGTGCACAGAAAATGAAGTTACATTTATGTCCAGAAGCAAAACAAGGGGCCATCTCAGCATTTGCTCAATGGATCAGGGAAACTGGACGAAAAACCTGATCGAGATGGGGTTTCCTTTACGTACTAAATATAATTATAATATAATAAATTCCTTTACGAACTCAATATAATTTCAATGGAATAAGATCCCAAAGAAGGCTCTTAAAGCGTTGGACACAGGATGTTGAAACCAGTTAAATGCCTAAATCGTAAGTAAGAAGAAGAATGCAATACATATCTGAAGTTGCATTTTACACAAGAGGAATATCAAAGAAATACGATAAACTATTATTAGGTATTGCAGATATCTACAGGATTGGGACTTTAATATCCTCCTTACTTACAAGGGTTCTGAAATGCATTTTCATTCGACAATTGTTTTACACATTCCTATTTTTGGATAGGTTAGGAGATTTCATTTCTGAATTAAATATTGGAACGCCTTATAGATGGATTCATCAGTATTTTCAAATCTTCAAATTTTCATTGAAGATGTCAAACAGTGCAGTAGCGTTTTGATGTATGTCTTGGTACTTTCCCCTCCAGAAAAAAAAATCTTCTGAAATCCATGAGGTTGATGAGGATGGTAACATTGATGCAATTTAATTGAAGGATTTGGTTGCGATAATTTCCTTCTTGTAATTGAAACTACGCGTCAAAACAATTGGTGCATCAATTGCACATGCTTTCTACCATTATTTGCAACTTTTGCAATTTTCGAAGTTCAGATAAATTGAGAAAAATAAGACTTGTGCCATTTTTAAGTATCATTTATTCTACACGAGGAAACTTGTGAAGACAAAATTGGAGCAGCTTTTGAGATTTTTTAAATAATTTACAATAACTTCAACCAAAAATTACGCAAAAACTACACGTTTTCCAAAAAATGTACATCAGCTTTTTTAAAAATCAAAATTTTAAAATTTCGTTGAAAAATTCTCTATTATAAATATTTTAATTTTATAATCAAATTTCAATGTTTTTTCAATTTCGTAAATAGAGAAATTTAGCCGAAAATGTCACATGCTCGATTTTTTTACGTATTTTGTAAATACGAAAAAAATGTAAAGAAAAAACGGAGTCGCTTTTGGTGAATATAATTGTTTTAAATGGTCAATATTAAGAAATTTGTTTTAAATTCGTTGCGCCCTTAATCTTACGTATCGACTCAACGCGTCTATTCGAGGGTCGAGCGCGGAGTAATCCTCCATTAATATCTATTACCAAGCACCCTATACATTCCAGAGGAGCTTAATTTTATATATCTCTTCTAGTCAGTTGTTAAAGAGGACCACCATGTAGCATCCCTGTGTATGCGCCTCTTACTCCACGTGCCCCTGCGTCACTACCCAGTGGCCAGAATTGGAAAAGAATTAGGGAACGGGTGGGGTTTAGGTCACTTCCCAGGGGTTGGACTAGCACTTGTGAAGCGCCAAACTCGTTTTGTTGGAACAAATTTCACATTAGATTCGACGGGAATCTAATCCGGACCTCAGTGGTGAAAGGCTACCGCCTTCGCTATGTGCCACGAGCGAGCATTTTAGTGAAATACAACTCATATTTACGAAAAATTGTACACTACCTTTTTAAAGATCTACCTTTGAACAACATGATACAATAAAGCAAAATATCTCTGTCTTTAATATAGTAGTTGTAGAAAGACACCGAAAAGTTGGAGGTTTTGTGATTTGTCAAAATTCAAAGATTTAAACGAAAATGAGATCTGCATCATTTTTTAAGCGTCCGTTACGCTGACCAAGGACAAAGTTGAATTAAAAATCTTGGTTCGTATTTGAAAAATTAAATCTTCATGTAAATTCCTCCAAAATCAAAATATTCGTTTGAAATTGGCAAGACCAAAAGTCCGTCCATCCATCGGGGAATCCCAATATTAAAGAGCGTCGTCTGGATAATTTAGACGCTAGGGTCAGATGGAGAGATGGACAGACGGTCGGATAGACAGACGGACGGGCAGGTGGAATGCCAGACGGACGGACGGATGGTTGGACAGAGAGACAGACGGACGGACAGCAGTACAGACGATCGAACTGACAGACGGATTATGGACAGGCGGACGGATTAGCGGCCCGAACAGAAGTATGGAAAGTCGTATGAACAGACAAAAGGACGGACAGACGGACGGACCATTGAGTAAAGTACCTCTTTAGTCAATGGGCGGACAGCAAGACGCACGGGAAGATGCACGGGCCGTCAGAAGGACGGGCAGGCGGACGGGCAGGCGGGCGCACAGACTGGGCGGACTGATCTTTGGCCTCTATTGATTCTTACGTTCTTGCCTTACTACGTATAAAAGGTGTTGTAAATCTGCGACGCAAATAGGTGATTTTAAACTCCTGCCCCTGTAACGAATAGGTTGGTAAATCTTGATGCTCTATGTATGTCGTAAGTTGCTTCTAATATGTTGTGTAGTCAGAATCCACGTTTTGTGGATCCTGTTACCGAATAATCGTTTGAAGGGAAAGCGTCCGTCTTCGTATGTGGTCAACGTTAGTGCCCGAACCGTTCACACGAATTTCTCCAATAATGATTTGTCCGAATTGATCTCAACGAACTCGAGGACCTAAGAGTTTTAAAGTGATATTTTGATTTTTGTGGGTAATTTACATGAAGCACCAACCGTAATTTCAAAGTTTTCTGTCAAATACCTCCAAGTTTTGTGATTAAACTTTGCTTTAGATAACGTAAAGAATGCAGCTTAAAAATGGTGAATATTTCATTTTCGTTGAAATCGCTGAATGATCGAAACTTTCAAAATTCAAAATTGTTCCCACCTTCTTAAAACTACAGTATTGAAGAAAGAGTTTTTTAATCAGATTTGTTGTCTAATGATAAATCTTAAAACAAGGTAATGTATAAATTTGAGAAAATACGAGTAATTTCTGCATGAAGTTGCGCGAAATGTAGTCTAGTTTTTAAGATTTCTTTTAACAGCTCGAAATAGTTTCGTCCTTTGTAGAAAAGAACGGTGAAAATGGTCCAATTTGTAAATAGACTTGAAATTTTTCAAAAATCGAAAAATATTAACAATGAAATAGTACAATAATAATGATCTGTGGTAAAAAAATAGATCTACAAAAATATATATTTGAGGAGAATAGGAACAGATTTCGTGTTATTTTTGCTTGTAGTTAATGAAATTAATATTTTTCTAAACGGCTACAATGTTTTTCACTACTTTCAAGTTCGAAATGATGAATTATTGCGTAAAAACTTTCATAAATGACCGCTATTTTGTTAAATTTCGCAAAAAAAACATTCCACCGCCTAACGATATGTTGTATTAAGTTGAAACATCGAAAGAAAATTTAGGAATATTTAATAATAAGTATAGTTACATAATTACATATATAGCAAATTAAACAAACGGTTTTAAATTTGTCTATTACCGTTTAAGAACTTGTCACTTTTGCAAGAGGAGTGCAGCTCTTCCATCAGTTTTGCAGCTCCCTCGGCCACTATGTGCGAGGCACATCAAGCACGGACCGTTCCTTTAGAGTGGAAAGATTTTAATGCCTCAGGACACTTCAGTTTGCAGACAGAAGCCTGCAGCTCATTGTATGGGTCCTTTAAATAGTGCTGATTTGAAAACCATGCTTTTGCCCAAGAAGTCACATTGCGATGAAGTCACAAGCAGATTTGAGCTGATCTCTCCATTTCTGAAAGAGAAAATAAGTAATTAGTACAATTAGTGCTCCGGTGAGTGAGATGAGATCCGGCGTCGACCTAGCGTCGGCTGGCGGAGCTTTTTCCAACCGGTTATCTCCTACTAGCGCGGCACCGCTCCAGTCGGAGAACCGCTAAATTCCCGATCGGTCTTATGGTGTGGTAGCGTAGTACATGTAAGTATGAGTGTGTATATGAATGGGGTGAGAATAGAACAAGGAAAATTGCGAACTGTCCGTTGTCTGTTTGTTAGGGCATTATTCCAGCATTCGCCCGATTTTGTTTGGAGGAATCGGGGCAGCCACCCGCTAGTATTGTCCCCAAGACGCCTAAAATCGACTTCGCTATCTTGCTAGTGTCAAAACTCCTGTTAGCGCAGGGATTCGAACCTAGGACCTCCCGGTTAGAGGCACTGCAATGATGAATCCGTGAGAGTCAGGCGGTGAACTGTACCCCACGCACGTGGCAGAAGTAATTGGAGCTGTTGATTTCTTAAGAACTGATGACAGATGAAAATTCGGTCACGCACGGTGGGAGACGGTGTGCTCATACGAAGCGAAGCAGATCAGTTTAGAGTTTTTGGTCTAGCGGTTCGAAACGTTCGCTTGAAGATATCGGAGAGCGGTGTAGGTCCTTTCATAATAAAACACCACAGCTGTAAACTATTACGAAGTGGTGAAAAGCGTATGGTATTGAATATTTTTAAGACATTTTCGCACATTTTAGAAATTCTCGAACAAGGTATTTCTAAAGTGACGCCAGAATGCTGATGGAGGAACTGTGGATGTGGAAGGTAGATGGCTTCAGTGACACAAGTGGACGAAATAGTCATCACCGAACGTTTCTCTTCTTGCGCCGAATCATATACTTCGGACATGGAAGGAATTCTCCTCCTGGAGCAGAGTGATCGTAAGTAAATTGTTTGCATGCGATTAAGAAGTAAATGTTAGTCAATACAGTCGAAATAATGTAATTTGAATATTGACATTCGTTAGATCACTTCAATCTTGTAAAGATTTTTTTAAAAATTTTACTTTGCAAACTAGTAGTTAAGAGTGATTTGATTAGTTTTACTCTCAGGTATTTCTGTTAAAGTTTGTGAAGATGCGTTTGTGGAGCTATTAGGAAAGTTAATATTCGCCCAAGTACTCTGCAGAAGTCGGGATCTCTTTTCCTGCGATCACTGACTATACCGAGCGCGCCTGGCCGAAAGTAGTGCGAGTGGAGCCGGTGATAGAGAAGCGGAGAAAAGAGATGAATACCACGGGTTTGTTTACATCAGCTTTATTTTCTAAGGGCGAACGAAGAATATAGCAAAGCACGAGGGTTGCGCGAGGATGGTACGCGGATGTCTAGAGGCTAGCGTGAGAATTGCGACTGAGGGGAAATAATGTAGCGCGTGGATGGAAAGAGGATGGCGTTAAGGTTGCAGAAGAGGCGTGAGTGTGCGAAGCGAGAGTGGAGGGAGAGTTACGTCAGATTATAGCGAGGGTGTCACAAGGCAACCACGAGAGTGGGATGAGTTTCGAACGAGGGATACGAGAGGTTGGCTTGATGGTGGAGGAGGTTATACGGAAGATTTGCTAGAGCTCGACGCTAGGGTGACGGGAGTTGATTTAAATTTGGCGCTAGAATGGCGCGCTGTTGGGGCGATGGTGGCACAAGGATGTAACGAGATTGGCGCCAGGCAGGCGGGATTGATTAATTGATTGATTAGTGATTTCAGGATCTTCAACTGCTAAAAACACTTAGTTACACTTAGTCCCATAAGTGTAGTGCATGTTTTATCACGGGAAATGGAAGTGATTTTCCCCTCTGACTGGCGAGTTCCTACGTCGGCTTGCACAGTTATATCCAACTAAGTATCTACGCTCAGTGTGAAACTGCCCCAACAGGAACAAGCTCCACGCGCTGATTTCTCCAAATAAGTGAGGAAGTGTAGTACATGTGAGAGAAAATGTACGTAAGGGTGAGGATAGTGCAAGGAAGAGAAAGGAAAGATCGCGTGCGGTCCGTGGTCCGTTTGACAAGGTAGTAGTCTGGCATTCGCCTGGTGTTGATCGGAGAAACTACGGAACACTATTGATCAGAGAAGCCGACCGCTTGTATTCTCCTCCTGATAACGACTTAATTCCACCTAGCACTCTAGCTACCTTGCAGTGAAATCAGTTGATACTTTGAGTCACCTCTGCCGGTACAGGATGGAACGTGGAAATGATTTTTGTTTTATTTTTTGATCCCTTAAAAAGAGTAAAAACTGTATGGCACCCAGATTGGATAACGATTGACTATAGCAAATAATGGCGAGCAACCAGGGATTTAAGTACGTAAGAAAATATGCATAAACCTTACTAGATAAACTACATTTTTCTTTGTATAATTTCATCTTCTAATCGAAGTCTTTGTGTTTCTCTTCCTACAAGTCTTGCGGGATATCGATCGGGTGACATCATGATCTGACGTCATCGAGGAATGACGGCTATATAAATGCGAGTCGAGCAGTGCGCCAGCAGTCCTGCCTGCCCGCGCATCGCAGTCGGTCGCCACCAAGAGCCTCATCGCCGCTGCCTGAAGCGGCTTCAAGATGTACACAGTGCCGCCTACCCCGCGAAAGCCAGCCAAAGAGATGCCTCTTCCAGGAAGAAATCGGTCTGTATCACGCGTTACGCAGATCATTTTGACTCTGTGGACCGTCTTCTGGCTCTACGCATGCACTATGTTCGGAGTAAAAATTACGGAATTGATGGTCTATTATACACATAATCTTACAAACGCCACCCACAAATTGGAACTCATCCTGGAGGGAAATTCTTCTAATATCTAATCTAAATGTCCACATCAATTCGAAATGATTGATGTTACTCAGTTGCACAATGATTCGTGGCCTTCAATGGTATCGTTGGAGAAGGGACAAGGGGATGAAGCATTTGATGAAACCCCAGGAAACGGCAATGAATCCCATACAAATGAGATATTTGTTGCGACAATAGAAGACAAAATATTAAGTCTAAAAAACTGCACCGGGACTGAAAACTCCTGCAGCATGTTGCCTGCACCAGACCTTGTAAGAGTTGGCGTTTCTATTGCTTCCACAGCCGGTGTTACTGCAAAAAAAATTCTGTCGATCATTTCAAAAACAAAAGTTACCTGTCTGTATCTGATCCGGTCTTCGACGAGTCTCCAGCCGGGGTCAATTGGAAATCCAGCGGACCCATTGATGATGGACATCCCTCCAAAACTACTGCAGCTGAAAAGACAACCACCGACGTCGTCCATGACAACTGGGCTTTAGCCCGGTTTTTCTGGCTCGACTTCCTTGGCAGGTCGTCTTGCGTGGTTCGTCGCCGCCAGAAGAGGCCAAATCGTCTAAGCGTCACAGAACAATTTTTTGGAATGTGAATGTCCACTAAATTCTTGTGATTCCCTTTATTTCTCGTTTTACAGAATGTTTGTGTAATTACTGTTGTTGGATGATAGAATAGAAAAATCCGCGCAGAAGATACTACAATAACATGCATATGTGGTGCATGCCATATGGTGTTACAAAGATTTGAAATATATAAATAATTATGTGAACGGAATCGTACAAAGTTTTTCATTGCAAAATTAATTTGTTTAGTAAATATATACAATAATGATAGTGTTCATAGAATTTTGAAAATTATAGGTCGTAACGTGAAACCCTCTATTTCAATTACAGTTGTGTGATAGATCTTTTTGAATTTCAGCATATATTCTTTTCATATTCTTTGTACCTAAGAGACAATAATTTAAGATTATTTTCATTTATGCTCTTTTCCTATATATTAAACATCTCCAATTCTGTAACAAATAAAAATCAAAAGTATGTTAATATAAAAATGTTTGCTTGGGATTAGATTACAAAAGCCTCATGAAATGTCCTATGATCTCTGAAAAATATGTATTTAATTCCTCCTGAAACACCACTCTCTTATTTCTTTTGTTGCGTATTTTATATGCACATGTGTGAAAATGATAAATAATCAAGTGGGGTCTTCATTGCAATTCTTACATGATCATGCATCTAATAATTTTATGCAGTTGCTTGTAAATCAATACATCTTAATATTGAGACTATTGTCATTTTACTATTTTCATATCATTGGTTCGAGAAGTACAGTACCATTTAGGTTTTTTTATATGATACTGTGAAAATCTTCATCAATAGAAAAGGAAAATCTTCATCAATAGATTGGTGCAACTAATCAATGTACTATTTATAGTGTTTTGTGTGTAAAGTTTCTCAAAATATGATGCTTCCATGCAATTGCTTTGTATATTTTTTGTGAAAGAAAAAAAGAAAATTCAGATCGTTAAGGAGTGAATTAGTATCAATAAATGCTCTTTACTTTCTGAAAGCTTTCTTTACTTTTGTAAGATTGATTCAAAAGTAATAATAAATATTCAGTTGACTGAAAAAGGTTTTTTCATTTCTTAAAATTTCCCCAATAGTTTCTTTGCGTTTGTTATCCCAAATTTAATAATTTTTTTTTTAATATTGAAAAAAAATTGAGGGTAACAGACAAGAATTCATATAAAAATTAACTGATTTGAAACGTAACAACTTGTTGAGAATTAATTACAGCTAGATTCAATAAAATGTTAAGTTAATGAACCTGATTACAATTTAAGTGTGTGTCCAGAGAAGTAATCATTTTCTTGTTGAAGTAGTCATGTTACCAATAAAGTAGTTAATGCATAAATAACGCCATACATTTAGTTTCAAATATTATTAATATAATTAACTTATTATTACAAAATAATTTCCTTCATGAAAAGCTACTTAATTTTTTGTATGAGTTCCTATTTTTAAATAGCTCTATGGCTCCCACCGTAATGTATTTTATTCCTTTAGAAACTATCCTATTTCTTGTGTGTAGGAAATGTGCATGTGTGTGAAAGCAATAAAATATAAAGCAAAATGTGTTGATTACAATTCTTATGTTACCATGCATCAAAGAAGTTCGTGCAGTTTCTTGTAATAACAAGATTGATACATCTTGGTACTCACCCACTGTTTATATATTTTTTTGTGTAGAGAAAGGAGAGAGCTTCTGTGTCATATACATTTCCCCAGTTACAGTATGAGCTATTTATTTCTAAGAACACCAGAATGTCATTGAGTAGTACTATTTATATTATTTGATTAATTTAATAAGTTATATTCACTTTAATGAAAAGTTTTGGCTGTGCAACTTATTGTTCACAGAATTTTAAATTTGGAATTTCCAAAAATTTTTTGTTCCAAATCCCTTGAGTGTTTTTTTGCACCAAAAAATTCAAATTATTAGAGTGTTCAAGAATGAATTTCCTTACTTAATAAACATTCAGTTGGTTAAAAAACTATTTTGATTTCTTATAATATCTCCAATCCTCTCTGTTTGTTGTTTTCCTGTGTACAAATTTAAAAATACGTTTTTGAATAATATTTAATTACAAATTGAGATCATTAGAAAAGAATAATATAGGTATGAATTGATGTGGAAACAATTTGTGTTATGCTCTAATCCAAAATGAGATAAATTCAGCAACCATTAAATGTTGAGTTAATGACGTTACATTTTAACCTTGAATGGAGAGCTCTCATCAGTTTATTGATGATATATGATGATATCAATTAAAATAACAAAGAAAACATTTATTTTGTTCATATATTAGCCGGGCTTGATTTCTGACAGAATACGATCGAATGGGTTCCTCAGGAATATATTATTAAATTATATTATCATTATACTGCCATTTCTAATACAATAATAATTAATTTGTGATGCATTCCAGTACATACCTAAAATTTTATAAATCAAGCATTGTATTAAAGTATTATTGAATATTGATAATACAGTTATTTAACTAAAAATAATTAGTTTGGAAAAACAAATATTTTTTTGTAATATTTTGTAAAATTTTGTAAAATTTCTCAACAAATACTTTCAGAGACATCAAGCATTTTATAAATAACTGATTCACACAAGGTTGCATAATGTTGACGCTTTTAAAGAATATATTTCATTCTGTTGGTGTGTTGCCCCTGAAACTTACACAAATCCCCATTTTACACTGCATGTTTAATATTGCATGAAATATCAGGTGTATGCCATCGTGTTTCTTTGCTCTCAACTATTTTTCACATTTTCATTTATGATAAACTACCTTCAAATTGTGCAGTATGTGTAAGAATTGTGTAAGTATGCAATTGTTTTGGGTCTAATGATATTTACATCGACTTCTGCCTGATTGGGGCTGATTTTTTATTTTTGTTCCATAAAAAGGGAAATTGAGAGCAGGTTTTTTCTTATATAAGTGCATACATTCATAAGAGTGAATGTGGTTTGATTAACTTGTATTAAATTTCGTAGGAATATGATTGGTGAATTATTTCCATGTGTGTCATAGGAGATGATCTGCTTTTGTGTTTTGTTGAGCTATAGGGACAAGTAACATAGCACTAGCCTTTCAGTAATTCTGAGTTAAATAAAATAGGACTATTACATAAGGAACAATTTTTGGGTGAATTATATCTGTTACAAAAGTCATCTGGATACATACAACATTTCACTGATCCTGATTCAATGTTACTAGGTAGAAAATTTACATACGTGGTAAATAGATGGGGCCTAAATTTGAGCCCTGCAGTCCTTAGTTGAAAATTTAGAGAATTTTATTAAAGTACACTGAGACTTGTTGCTTAAAAATGAAGGAATTTGTGTCACAGTGAAGGGGAGAAAACAATGGAATCCAGCTTGAATTGTAAGAACCTATAATATACTGTGTCAAAAGATCAGATCATAAAATTTGGCATTAACTTATAATTTGTTTCTTTTACTCTCAATGCAGTTCTGACCACAGTTTAGAGAAGTGTAATTTCCCAGATCCTTTCCTTTTCCCAGATCTTTTCAGATATCTTCATTTCTTATGAGATCATATTTGGTGCAGACTTAATGTTTTCTGAGGAATCACATTTCATCTGCTTGGATTTCACTTTTGTCTCTTTAATTATTCATGATTCACTGACATACAAAAGAACAGGGACAGTCATTGTCTTGTAGAATTTAATTTTTGTCTTTCCATGTTTTATTATTGAGATTTTATGATTATTATTATGATTTATTATTCCACATATTGATTGAAATCTATTTGTTTTATTTTCAATGCCCCTTGGATGTCATAATTTATTTCACATCCAAGATAGTTTAAATGTGAAACTTGTTCTATGGGCGTATGATCGTTAATTATTTTTGAGCAGATGGGATGTTTTCCATAGTGAGCCATGGCTTTAGTTTTCATCTTGGAGATTCTAAGATTATATTTGTGTTCTCCAAGTATATGTAGCTTGCATTCTCTTTGTAGTTATATTTGTGTTCTCTAAGTATATGTAGCTTACGCTCTTTGTAGTTTGTCTTCAGTTTTGTCTAGAATTATTATGTCATCAGCATATAACAAGAAATTTAAAAGTTTATTTCTGCTTAGTTTTATGCCAGGGTTGATGTCAAGTTTCCATTTCTGTATTAGATCATCTATGTATATATTAAATAATGTTCAAGACCAGCAACATCCCTGATTCAGGCCATGGTTCACAATAATTTCATCAGTACTTTTTGTTCCTGTGTTTATAACAATTTTTTTATCCTTGATACACACTTTTTAGAACTTCCACTAGGTGTTTTGGTAACCGTTATTCTTAATTATAATCCATAATTTATTTCTGTCAACTGTGCTGAATGCTTTTTCAAAGTAAATGAAAGCTAAATGAGTTTCAAGATTGACTTTTCATCTTTTTTCTAAAATTCTTTTAACAATAAAAATATTATCACTGTATGAGCAACCTTTTTGGAATCCAGCTTGTTCTTCTTACAAACAGGCTTCTGTTATGTTTTTTAAATGAGTATTAATTATTTTTGCATACACTTTGTATACTGCATTCAGAAGACTAATGCCCCTGTTTCTTGTCCTTTTTGAACAGAGATATGACTTTGATGTTTTCCAGGAGTTTGGTATTTTGCAGCTTCACCAGCATTCATTGTATAAATGCAATAGTCTAAATTCACATAGAGTATCTGTGTTTTTAGGAGTTCCACATTAATTACATCTAGGCCACATGCTTTTCTGTTTTTCATACTTTTTAGTGCTGTGTGTAGTTCATCCAAGGTTATAGAGTCAAGAGTTGTTTTCTAGCCAGGTTCGAGTATATATTGTATGTATGTACTGTGGTATGCATATGTATTGTTGTTTCTCCCAGTAATATTTTGACTTTGGAATGTAGTTACAAATTATCATATTTTTAAAGATTTCTAATCCTTTCTGTAAGTGATTACAACTGCCTTAGTTAAAAAAGCTAATGCATTAATAATAATAATAATAATAATAATATTTATTGAGTCACATACACAATTTCAATCGTGTATGACGAGTCAGATATGGCAGAGTGAAGTTACATTTGTAGTTATGTCTGGTAGTCACTACGACCTTGGCTGTCCGGTAGTCACTGCGACCCAGTCAGTAGTGTCCCAGTCACCTGTGACCTTCGTTCAGGAGGAAGATCACAGAATGGCGGCTGAAACATTTGTAACTGTGCTTAGGATGCGGTATCTCCCAGACAACTAAATGGTTACTGATTCCGGAAGTGGAAGACTATGCTCTCACTTCTGTAGATGTTTCAGACCAGACAGAAAGTTGTCTTTTCCCTTACCTAAGTATTTATCGCCGTATACGTAAGTATATGCAATCCATGACAACTCTGCACTTTGTAAATAATAATTGTATGAAAACTGAAAATTGATTTAATGTAGCATGCAACTGCAAACACCCATCCCTCGAAATATCATTTACAGCATTATAGACTGGTGCTGTGCGAGAAAAGCCATTTCAATATTGCTGAGTGTTGGGATAAAAGTTCATAAAAAATAAAATAGTTCCTTTAATTTTATTCCAAAAGAACATTTTGGTATTTTCCTTCAATTTAATTTTATTAATTTTTTAATACTTAATTTAAGTTAAGTAATTTAATTTCGCCCATCTATCATTCACCTACACCCGAACTGTCCATCATTTCTTCATTTGTCATCTACCCGTCCTCCAAAGCACGTCATTTTCCGAATTTTCTTGTCTTCAAAAAAGTTGTATCCCTATGAGACATGCAAACTTGGTTTAAAGCACCTAGGAGGCATCGCTTGCAAGTTATTGACGATTATAATGTGTCGATTATAATCGATTAGAGGCTATTTTATTTTTTTAGCATTATATTGTATCTATATAAATAAAAATGAATCGCCGAAATGTGTGTAAGCCAAAAACTTGCAAACGACTGCACCAGAAAATTTTAAAAAATCTCTTAATATGAAAAGTGAGTAAGTGAATGAGACAGAGGACTGTGAGAGATCTTCTATTGAAGATGTTCAAAGATCTTCAAGATATTAACAAAACATTGACAGATTGACGTTCAGTTGTTCAGCCAGCAGTTGATAACTTCAAAAATATTTGCAGGATGGATCGATTGTCATTAATTCATACTCAATTATCGTGTCTTTAGCAACAGCAAACGGTATTTTGTTTCTATGTGTGTTTAGAGGTTTATCGTTTTGTTAGTGAGAGGAGGCTGCGTGAGAAGGAGCTGCGTGGGAGGGGGCTGCGTGAGAGAGAGCTGCGTGAGAGGGGACGGCGTGAGAGAGGGCGACGTGAGAGGGGGCGGCGGGAAAGGAGGGACTTCATAGATGGGTGTGGTGCGAGAGAGGGACGTGAGAGTTGTCGAAGGAGGGGGCGGGAGGGGAGACGGCGGGAAAGGGGGTGGCGTGCGAATTATTGATAATCCGATTGGTTTCCTTAGTCTTCGACTGTACACCATCCGTGTGAAGCCGAGGCAGGCATAAATATTAGAAGATCGCCTAGTCAACTAGTTTAATTGAAAATCGTATCAAACATTGACATTTCTGGAAACGACATTACCCGCGAAAATTTGAGTCGACGATTTTTTCTACCACTATTTTTTCCGGGATTTTCTTGAGTAGTTAGTTTAGTATATAAACAACTCAAGTACGTTCGAGTTTGGCGCAAGTTATTTCACTATGCATAAGCGCAATTCGCAATGTTTCACACTAAATAACACACCACATATTTAATCAATGACATTAAATTTATATAATAATAAAATAAAATCGACAGGCAATACTGACGGCATCGGGTGAAGCTTATGAACCTTTTTAGTTACAATTCAAGTAATCTTCACTATTCTATGCCATTGATTTTGCAGACTGAGCCATTGTAATTGTAAAAATTATTATTATTATTATTATTATTATTATTATTATTATTATTATTATTATTATTATTATTATTAAGTTCATCTGAACATTACACATTAATTTGATTATCATTTCATTCTCGGAGACACGGGGAACTGTAGAAAATTTTTGCGTAATAATGGGATTTCATTACGTTTAATATAAACGTTATCTCATCACATCGCCTGCAAATACTGCATTCTCTAAAACATAGAGTACAGTTAATGAACTCGAGAAGCACTTTGGGAAAAGTACCCGAAGAAGTACCCGAAATGACGAACTGAATTCCCCGAACTTGGTTCTCAGGGGATATTGTAAGATTCAATATGGACACTATCACGAACATCAACAAACTCCAAATCATTGAGAATTAATATCTCAGACTCAGCATAAAATCCATCTGATACTTTAACAAGAAACAATGTCATTCAGATTTATACAGCAAACCAATAATAAACCAAAATAGGCTACATGTCCCACAACTTCTGACAAACTTAACAATTATACCAGAACGATTTCTGTAAAAAATTGTAATGTAGGCAATATTTAATATTTTAAAATATTTTTTGTCTAACCATTCCAAATTTTTCTTTAAATTTTCTCCTCGCATGTATCAATGGACGATAAAAAAATGGTGCTAGTCTTATTTCCGGTAAACTCTCTGGATTTTCAAAAATTGCGAAAAGATAACATTTCAAAAATACAAAATTGGATAGATTTTCCCTTAAAATCTTTTCTAAAAAAATCAGCTCTTTGAAAAAAACAATGTACAATTTAGAAAAAACGAGTAACTTTCTTGCAATTTGTGGTGGAAATTAATACTAATTATAAAAAGAATGTTCTCTCAAAAACCGCTCAATTTTTGCTTTTAATTTTTTTCCACCGATAAAAGAAGGGACGCTTAAAAGAATGGTGGAGGTCGCATTTTCGTTGATCTCTGAATTTTTCGAGATGGAAATATTGGGTTCAGGCAATTAGACTTTTAAGCGTCGCCCCAGGACGAAAGTCACGCCGTTTCCATGACTTATTGGAAAGGTGCATGGCAAGTTAAATCGGAGGACCTGAGTTCGAGTTTCGGTGCGGAAAGCAATTTTGTTTGGTTGAAAACACTTTTTCAGGCTCATGTAGTAGAATAATACTGCTTAGTAGTTAATAGCAACAAGTAATACGAGAAAGTATGTTCTGTTTAGAACTATTATTTTCTTTTGTATCCGAATATCGAATCTTTCTCCGCTGAAGCTTAGAAGTACGCCTAGTGATTGATTCACCGAAAACATATGCATCAGAATATATTGGGAGAAGACAATTCTTTGACAAATTGCTGGACAGAAGAAAATATTTTCTCTTTGAAAAATTAACACTTTGAACTTTTCTTTATACTGATCAGAAATATGTTTATTACTCATAAAATATCTCACTCTATATTTATTTTTCTCTTCCTCAATCGAAACAAAGAAATCCAATCATTCAACAAATGTTTAGTCATAACAGATTTTTTTTCAGGACGTTTGGTTTCAGATTCGAGAAATGAATAATACAGCGTAATGTTTCAAAAAGTAAGAATGAATCACATTTATTACAAAAAATTCGTAGTCTTGAGAGTGCAATATACAAATTATCAATGCTGTCTCATCCTGGAAGTTTATTAAGTTAGTTAAGTATCATTTTGACGTTCATGTCAAAATGAGCTAGCTATTCTGTTGAAGCCAAATATCATGTTTCACTTGATGTGTTATCAAATTGTAT
Organism: Teleogryllus oceanicus; assembly: GCA_964035755.1. Classification (NCBI taxonomy): domain Eukaryota; kingdom Metazoa; phylum Arthropoda; class Insecta; order Orthoptera; family Gryllidae; genus Teleogryllus; species Teleogryllus oceanicus. The sequence goes on along the minus strand of CAXIVR010000001.1, from coordinate 327,851,621 downwards.
CACATTGCAGAGAATGAACGTGAGAGGGAAAATACAAGTTGTACTTAAAAAGCAAGATACACGTACCGGAAAGAATTTTCTTTCTTCTTATTGATGCATACATTCTGCATCGTTTAATTAGTCATTTAGTTTGAAATTACATATTTTGGAACGAATAAACAGTAAAAATGGTCCAAGTGACGATTCTTGAAAACTTCATCCATCTTTGAATCCGTCTTAGAGAAGACCGAAAAAACTGAGTAATTTATACGTTGATTCGATGAAATCTCATTAATAAAAGAAATAATGCACATGGAGCATCATCCCACATTGATATTTGAGACGAGATAAAATCGGGTTTATTTCCAGTATTGCTTACCTAAGGAAATGCAAATTGCTTACGTCGTTTTGAGGAGAAATAAAAGAGATCATCTTCGTCATCATATTATTTTTATTAAGATAGCCGGCTTTCGACGGCTTTGCCGTCATCGTCAGTCTACAAGGTACAGCAAAATATAACAAAATTACAAGTAAAATACAAAATAAGATAGGAAATTAAATTAATAAAATATAAAAATTTAGTTACAATAGAGATAACATTCAAAATTAAAGGGGTTAAAATACGATTGCAGAAAATTAGGAATAATAGCAGATAAAATTGAAAAAAGTGACGGGGGAAATTAATACAGATAATAGCGGTTCAAATTTCAGATTATAAATATAAAAAAAAACATTCTGATATTGCAAAAGATTTAAAAAAAATAAAGATAAAAAATATAAATGAATATAAAAAAGGGGGAAAGTAATAATAATTAATCGCAAATGATATTACAAAGATGGGGAAATAATGGAATAATAAGGTAGACGATGACGGCAAAGCCGTCGAAAGCCAGCTATCTTAATAAAAATAATATGTTGACGAAGATGACCTCTTTTATTTCTTCTCATCAGAACAACACCACATCCGAATTCCCACAATTACGTCGTTTTGAAACAACTTCATACGATGCAGCGAAATGACGTAATGCCAGCACATTTATTGGCAAATGAATGTGGTCCTCTAGGCGCGTGGACGCCGTAAAGTTATACAGTGGTTGAGATACTGTTGTCAAGTGACGAATCAGTAGGAAGGCGCTGCATGAGGTCAACGCTCTCCTCAGCTTGCTACAGGCGGGCAGTAGGGGAGGGCCCGGCGCCGCGAACTACCGAAGTTAGTGGCTTTAGTTTGACAGTTTCGTTTCCGACGGGTTTGTAGTCACACACGTCCCATCCCCGCCACGCCGAGTATTCGTAGAGAGCCACAGCGCGACCACGGCGACACGCGACCGCCCTTCTACCACTCTCTCGCCATTCTTCATAATAGGCCTAAAATTGCTACTCATGTTTATTACAACGAATAATGAAATCACATTTATTTTGCTGCAGCAAAAGCACCTTGTTACTATGAGAACGTCTGACTGCAATTGTTAACACTCGGATACAAACGTGGGGTCAACTGACCTCAGCATATTTGTTCCTGGTCGTGTCTTCTACATTTTTTATCAAAGATCTGAGTCTTCATGACATATTTTATTACAGTTTTATTTATTATAAACAGTGATATTTTTACTTTCGCAATTTTTAAATGCTGGTTTGAACACTTTTAACAAAAATAATGCGTGGTTACAATCGTGGGGGCACCTTTACCTCATCCATCTATTTATTCCATTATCAATATGTAATTATTTTTGTTGTATTCCTTCCCTTTTGTATGGGTATTATAAGCATGTAATTTACAGAGAATCACAAAATGGCGGCCAATAGTATTATTCTTTAATGTTTTTGACATTGCTGCCCTAAATATTTTCGTAATGTTTACAAAACAGCATCCTAATTACCAAAGTAACGTTTCTGACAGGTGTCGCTTGTTTTGGATTAACTTTCTGCTGAGATGATCAAATCTTGTATGCAGAAGAAGAGGAGTAATATTCACCTCAACAAGAAAATAAGAAATGCCATGAATATTTCTGGAATTGATTCACAATTTTTATAAATTTCTGAACAAAATATTTCTAAACGATAAAGAATGTATGTAAGGAATGATTTGCTATTGAGAAAATTATTACTGATTAAATATCAAAATATGATTCGGGGAAACAAACCTAGATATATAATTTATGAGCTTGGGGTCAACTTCAACCCACCTTTGTAATGGAGTAGGTAAATTCGTCTTTGCATCAGAGGGATAGAGAAATCATGTCCGTTGAAATCTTGTTTAGTGGAGGAACGTTCGGTGGAGCATTCGGCGCTTCAAAACAGTAAAAGATTTTTTTTGTTGTAGACGTTTGTTCACAAGAAATAGAAATGCTAAACATGCTATAATTGTTGAGTGGCTTGTCCATTTCCGATCGCTGTGAATGAAAGGTGTGGATTAGGAACGCAAAAAGCACACAGAAAGTTGTGAGGTGACGAGCCACGTAACTTCGACAAGTGATTATTTTGGTTCATTGATTGTTCGTGATGCCGAGAGCATCAACTACTGAGGTCATTAATCACATAACTGTAGTTCATGTTTTTTATCGGGATGTGACGGTGATCTTCCCCCGCTGGATGGCGAGATCTACTGTCGACTAGCGGGGTTTTCCTCAACCGGGTATCACCAAACAGCGGGACACCGCCCCAGTAGGGACAAGTTCTAAGCCCCCGACCGGCCTCTCGATATATGTGGTAATGTAGTGCATGTTAGTGTAAGTGTGTGTATTCAACCATCATTGCGGCCGCGGAAGGTTGCTTGGACTTTGCGGGCAGCAGTATGGATTACATCGAAAGCAATACACCGCAGTCTCATCAAAACGCCCTCAGCCATTCTTATATGACTGAATCATCACCGGCACTTGTCGAATCTGGGGAAGTACCATCACAACAACAAACGACTGGATCAACTCATTCAGATACGCAACAAAGCAAGGTAATGCAAGGGAAGCGAAACCGCGAGGACAGAGGTGACGCCAGTGACAGAGACGCCAAACGCATGACCTCGACTGACCCATCTTCAGAACTGAACACCGACAACATGCAAAAACCTATAATGTGAAAGTGTCAAATATATTCAGTTTTTTAAATGAAGAGTTACCTGAAGTGCCAGTAGAAGTAAAAAAAATTCTATTTAACGGGATTATTCTATCTATTTAACGGGAATTAGCAATCATACAGAATTTATAAATGAAATCAAATCTAAGTTAACAGAAAACTTCACTACCCAGCTCAAGAACAATAAAATTAAAATACAATTCACGACAATAATAGACTTCAGAACCGCAGTTAAGTATCTTTATAAATACCAACAAATAATGCCATACGTATTCAGAACCCAGTGTAAAGAAATATTCAATAGTGATAAAAAACATTCATCCCACTATCTCGGAAAACGAAATTCTCAAAGACATCGCACATAAATTTACATCAGTTACAAAGGTCACGAGACTACACAAGAACAATGTCCCTATCTCAGTAGTAGCCGTAAAATTCAACGGCACCGAAAAAATAGAAAGTGTTTTGGAATTAAAATACATTTGTAACTCCATAGGTAAACCGGAAAGAAGAAAGAAAACTGTAGGCCCCATTCAGTGCTACCGTTGCCTTGACTATGGACACAGTAGAAATAATTGTAATTACCAAGTTTCGTGTGTTTTCTGTGCAAAAAATCACCTTTCAGCAAACTGTCCATCAAAGAAATCAACTCCTACGTGTAAGAATTGCATGGAAAGCACAGGGCTGACCTCAGGTCACACGAATGTACATATTATAGGAAAATAGTCGGAAATAACAGCAATAATGTAAAATCTGGATCATCAAATACCAGATCCCACCAACCACGCCACCTCCCAATCATGACTCAACGAACTTTCCATTCTTCCCACTACAAACAATATTCCTAACTTCACTCAAAATTAAATTATCATAATCAACCAAGGAATGCAAATAATGCTAATCATCAACAATATTACAATCACCAAACACAATCAATTTAACCAATACGGCAGCAATAACATTTTCATTACAAACATCGCACAATTCATTACCAATCACGTAGTCAACCTCATTAACTCCAATTCCAATAAAACCAACTCCAATGCACTACAGTTTTTAATTGAATGCAAATGGCATCGTAAACAAAAAATCCGAATTAGAACAGTTTCTACAGGCAAAAACGATAGATATCGCATGTATAACCGAGACGCATTTAAGCCCAAACAAAACATTCACCATCCCAGGATTTAAAACCATCAGAGCTGACAGAAACGAAAATTCGTGAGGTGGTGTTTTGACTTTGATAAAGTATAGCATTCAACACCACCAAACAACCTTGCCACACACTCCAGGTATAGAAAAGATCGGGATAAAGTTACCATATGACAATAATCAAACATTAACTATAGTCACTACGTATAAACCACCCAACATAAAAATCAATACTACTTCTATCAATAAATTACTTGAATTGCAAAATCCATTTATCATAGTAGGAGATTTGAATTCAAAGCATTCTGCATGGGGATGTCGGACCACAAACCCGGCCGGCGAATACCTAAACAGAATAAAAAACACATTGCAACTTAACATACTAACGCCCACAGAACCAACACATTTCCGATATAATTCCAACAAAAAACCAGTTATATTAGTTATAACAGTAACAAATTTGAAAGATCTATTCTATTCTACTGTTCACCATGAGTTCACCTAAACTAATCAAACCGTCATCTCCTGCTCCCACACTGAACACTTACAATATAAAGTAGCATTACTTTAAAAATGCTGTTGAAAAATCAATACCAAAATTTCAAATCCTGAATTCTTCTAATGAAATAAATCATGCAATCAGTGAACTAAATAATATATTAATACAAACTGTGAATAATTCTCAAAAAACCAAAAAAAAAAACCTTCCCCACCCTAAAAATCCCAAAACTAAAAAACGAACTAAATCATCTAACTAATATTTGCAAAAAGGCAAGAAGTAAACACAACCAAGAAAAATTCAATCAATTTATTGAAGGATTAAATACTAAAAGCAATTCTCTGTGGCAATTCACAAAGAAAATTTTAAGGAAAAAGAACAGCATTCCCCCACTGTCAACTGATACTGGGAAAAAATATTCACCCACAGAGAAAGCCGTAATTCTAGCAGCGCATTTTTCCAACACATTCACACCCAATGATTCCATAAAAAATGACAAACATGACATTTTTAAATTTTCAAACGCTCCTCTTTACAACGTTCCTCACAGAATTAAATTAATTTCTCCTAATGAAATTAAACTGATAATAAAAAAAATGCCAAACAAAAGATCTCCAGGACACGACCGAATTAATACTGCAATCCTCAAAAGATTACCGAACAATGCCATCGCATTTTTAAATAAGTTATACAACTCCATACTAAGAACAGGTTATTATCCCCAAACATGGAAACATTCAATAATACAACCAATAGCAAAACCAAATAAAAATCAACCACGTGCAGAAAATTACAGACTAATCAGTCCTTTACCCATAATGTTAAAAATCTTAGAAAAATTAATTCTTACTAGATTAAACAAACATAAATAAAACGAACGCAATTCCACCTCATCAGTTCGGTTTCATATCCCATCACTCAACGATGCACCAGCTTCTGAGGCTAACTGAACACATCCACTCTGCTCTTCAAAAAGGAATATCATACAACAACTGTATTTCTAGATGTGTCACAAGCATTTGACAGGATATGGCACCCAACCCTTTACTTCAAACTAGTCGAAATTGGTACACCAAAGTATTTAATTCGACTCATCCAAAATTTTATAGCTGACAGAACTTTCTCAGTTACAGTTGAAGGTCACTACTCTAATCCCAGAAAAATTGTCGCTGGGGTCCCCCAAGGTTCGCCGCTATCCCAACCCTGTTAATCTCTACATGCAGACATTCTATTCCCATCAAATAAATCGCCCAATTCGCCGGCACTTCACTACAAACTCATCAATTCCAGCTCCAACAACATCTAAATCTAATTACAAATTGGACAAATAACTGGAAAATCAAATTAAATGCCTCAAAATCAGCAGCAAAATTCTCATAGAAAGCCTTTGCACATCCATCACCGCTACTCATAAATAATAACGCTATAAATTGAACCCCAATCACGGAAACAATAAAATATCTTGGATTAAATTTAGACACTAAACTTAATTGGAAACAACGCGTTGAAATAAAAGAACAACAGGCAAAAACCAAATTAATCCAATTAAGACCTTTGCTAAACTCATACAATCATCTCTCACTGTCAAATGCACCATCGCTATACAAATCATTCATTCGCCCAACACTATTATGCGCATGGATCTGGACCAATGTCGCCAAAACCAATCCCAACAAAATGCCAATATTTCAAAACAAATATTTAATATTAATAACAAGAGCTCCATGCTTTATTAGCAATAAACAACTAAATATGTTTAGATAAATGAAATAGCTCACCAAATAGCATACTTATCAAACAACTTTTACACTAATTTACCCTTCATAAAGGCATCAACTCACTACAGACTCGGGAAAGATCCCAGATACAAAACTAGAATAAAGAACAGATTCCCGCTCCATTCTTTCCTCCGTATATTTTCAAATATTGACTAATTCTGTTGAGGTGCTATTTGTTTCCTCTCCCTATTAATGTTTGTTAAGTACAATTTTAAACTAGATTAAGTTGATTAGATTAAGTCACCATACAATTGCAAAGTTTCACTTGTAAACTGAACATTGTAATTTCAACTAAATAAATTAATAATAATGAAAAAAGGAACGGATGATTTCTTGGAACGTAAAGTAGCAGTGGACAAACCAGTATTATGGTACTACACGAATCTGCAAAAATGTTTTCAACCAGCACACATTTTTCATTTCTCGCACTTGCGTATTTTAAAAGAGAAAGTATTATCGTGTTAAAAGAAAAGTCTTATTGTCGGCCCCTAGTAACGAAACTGTTACACGGTAACGGTACTGCAACAGCACATACATTGCACATGCCTTGCATTATTTCTAAGTGCTCCTGTATATTGTACTACTTCACAAACCGCCAAAATGTTTTCAACCAGCAATTTTTTTTTCCCGCTCCGAGACTGGATTTCAAGCCTTCCCTCTGCGTTATGGAAACGATGTGTTTCGGACTCGGTCCGACGATTAAAAGTGTAATTGACTCAACCCAATATTTCCGACACACAATTTTACTCGTTTAAAAAAATTGTTTTAAGAAATAAGTTTTAATTAAGAGATGAACAAACTTTGTGTATGGCAAAAATCGCTATTTCGCTTTTGTAGTATAGAAAAAATAACTTTTTGTAGTTTCCGAAAATACAGAGAGTTTGCTGATATGGAACTAGCACCATATTATAATCATCTCTTGATACATAAGAGGAACAAAAATAGAGGAAAAGTTTGATGTAGTTTTTGAGACTTTTTAGAAATTGCTTAAATTTTAAGCACAAATTACGCAAAATATAATCTCTGCTTTCCAAAACATTGTACATGAATAATTTTAAAGAGCTGCTATTTTTTACCAAAGATTTTGCCTAAGGCAAAAATCTCTATTTTATATTTTGTAGTTTTGAGACTTTACCAAAATTCGTGACGAGTGTGACTAGCCTCTTATTTTTTCACTGATGCTTGATTTTAATGCAAGCCACTTCACAGTATTACCATTGATTTTACTAAAAAGTCAGCCCTGAAAAATGGACATGTACAACTACAACACCGTTCCGACCCCATAGCTACTTAGTACGATTGACAAAAACCCCAATTACGAAGCACGGACAAGAAAACAAAGCCGATTTGGATCCAGACTGAGGACTAGAAATGGGATTCCCACTTCTTTGTAATAGCACGTGTTTTATATTTAATATTAGCAGGTAAGTTTGTAAATACATATGAACATTTACTGAACTATGCATTTTTCTTCAAAAAAAGAAAAGAAAACAAAAACCTTAGTATGATGATATTTGTTATAAAGGTTGTTATAGATGGCTACACATCTTAACAAAACACTACTTGGATGTGAAATGATTATAATGAACAGATTACAGTGAATAAATTCATCCACTGACTACACATCTTAACAAAACACTACTTGAATGTGAAAGATTACAGGGAACCTTTTAGGTTCTATTTGTTCTGGATCTATGATATTAAGAAAATAATTTACGAATGAATTGAAAAAAGTTTTATCAGGTAATAGAGTGTAAGCAAGACAAAAAACAAAACCCGGATTTAATTAATTAATATGGTTATTTGAAAATAAAATTCGAATTGTTTACGGAAAGTGGTGAGAGAAATTAGAAAATAAATAGCAAAAAAATATAAAATTATATGAAGCAAATTTATATTAATTACTTATAATGTTCACTGTAGTATTGAAAATTTAAACCAGGTTAGTTTTCTTTTACACATTTCTTAATCTACCTTTTGAAAGAGAAGTTTTATTGCTCAATCATGTACCGATGTAGTTTGGCAGTTCCCCAGCAGGGGCGCAGAAGAATGAAAGATAAGGGTGCGTGAGGGGAACTTGACGCCTTCCCCTTCCCCTTTCCATCGCGCTCGTTCAGTCTGTGCAGTGGGTGCCTGCTCTTCGCATCGAGAAGCTGAGAAGTGAGTAGCTCTGGTTCTCAGAATTGTTTTTGGAGCGGGTAAAATGTATTTTCTTTTTGATTTTGATACATGATCTAGCTTTAAAACATCTATATTTGGGTTTTATCTCTTATCGTAACAAGTAGGTTCCGGCGTCCCGAGGTCGGTGAACGAAAGCGAAGGGCAAGTAGCGGGAACAAGAGTATTATTTTGTAGTACATATGGAAATGGCACGTTTTAATTTATTAAAGAAATTCTTTTGGCGTAAAATGGGTTGTAAATTCTGTATTGAAAGGACTCAAAAAGTTTAACATTCATGGTGTCGATGTTATCGCAAAGGCCGGAGATTCACCATGAAATTTGACTCTCGTGGTGAAATATCAAAAGCGTAGCGCCAAATCACATTTAGTTTTCAATTTCCAAGTTGCCTATGTATTTTCCATATAGGGGCCAAAATCCTTAATTTCAAAATTTGCTTTCATCAAATGTTTACTTTTATAACTGGGTACATTGTTAACGGCGTTCCAAATGCAGATGCAACGATTGAAAACTATGCAAAAGCAAGATTCTTTTAAAATAAGTGCTTTTAGGACGCTAAAATTTAAATTGCCCTATTTTGATCTTACTATGTGGAAAGTGGAAAAATTCAATGACGAATAAATAACCCCTAAAAATTGTATAAACTGAGCTGATTGAAATCAGACAAATTTTTAGATTCTTGCGAATACTTCGGTACCTACATTAATTTTAGATTATATTACATTGTGACAGTTTTCGAAATTAATTCTTAATTTTTAATTCATTGTTGTTCCATCGTCGTAAATTGTAAAATGTTAAGTTCATGTGACCAGCAGGTTTTTAAGTGTGCCTCCGTGAAATAATAAACGGCCAAATATTGCCATGCCCGGGTTGTCAAATTTACTCCAGATGGGTTTCCGAAACGACTGACGTCAGTGAATGCCTCCGAAAGATGCCGTAGTAGCTTTGTGGGAATGCGGAAGTGTTGACGTAATTGAAAAATCAAATTATTCATCTTCGTCAAAGCAGTAGCTTTCCCCTGATATTTTTCTTTCGGTAATAGTTCAATCACAATGGATTCTGGTATAATTATTAAAAGAATCTTCTGCCCTGGAATTACGCAGCTGGATTTATTCATCCTGCGGTGCTTTTGGTAATTTTAGAAGGCAGTATGCAATTGGAGTTTTTGATTGGAGTGGTATTTTATTCTTAAAAATAATTACCAAAAAGGGGTATTGAAAATTGTTTAAAATAAGAGTACGGTATGTAGATTAGTAATTGGGGGAAGAGGTGAGATAAAGGGGTATGGAGATGGGAGTGGCTGTCTCCTGACGTACACGACATTAAATTACGACAAATACCGTATTGAAATTTAGTACATGTATATTCTAAGTTTGGATATTTGAGACACCTTCAATCAACTAGCTTGAGGATCCGCACTTAACGTGTGGAATATTTACAGAACAGTGTAGATTTTACTCTCTTTTCACACAAAATTTCTCGGGCATTTTTATACCATATTGTATGGCAGAATGTACAGTACGAAAGTATTTATTGCTAAGTATTAGAGGTCGAGACTGGTCCCTTGGCCTTAGCGATTAACATAAAACATCTGGTTTGTGCACTGCATAATAGACTTTTATCAAAAATAGTGTAAGAAAACTTATAAATCCGTTGCACAATTAATACGCACGTCGGCTCACTTTGTCCCCACACCATCTCCAGTCTAACTACGTTCGTTCATTTTACTGCCAAAACGCTTTAATTCAATTAACACTTACAATGGGCCTGCAGGTAGCTAGCTCACTTTCTCCAACCGGCCGGCAGGTAGTGAGAATAGCATGGTCGCACGGTTTTAAGACAAACGAATAACCTGTTTCCAATGCCACATTCTATATCTTGTAATAAATCAAAAGCGCTCATTATAAATAATGCAAGCGTTGCGTAAATCTTTTGTAAACGGCAATAAGTTTTCACATACTGCAAAATGCCGGTGCTAGACTCGTGACGACCATGTTGGGCATCACATCCTTATCGTTCACGCACCTAAAAGAAACTACTCCATCAGCGCCCCCTTTGTTCCACCCCACTGTTTGATAAAGGGCGGATTTTGATGACCTAAAACGCCAAAAAAACATTAAAGGAAAAAAATGAAAAATGACGTGATCAAAACTGGTTCGGATGAACTTAAGTTGTTTGATATGTTACTGATGTAATAGAGGCTCCTTTTGGCCGTTAAAGTTAATTCGGCTCTCAAACTATTGATTTGGATTGTTCTTTACTCCGAAATGTTTTCAGTTACCCAAAATCTGCTGAACCGCCAATGGTGATGGGGTCAGAGGAAACTTAATTACAGACAACGGTTAACAATAAAATTTCTGAACGAAGGAATAGAATAGGCCACTCAGGAATTCTGCGCAGAACATTTGTTAAATCTCATAAATATTATTTGAAGCAACGCCATAAGTTTAAAATCGATTAGATCAGCAAAAACTTCATTAAAAATGACTGAAAAACGTCAAAAAGGACTTGTTAGTCGAAATCGACCAAAAATACAAAAATATTTTGGTTCGGACCTGTACACTTTACATTGACCACAATGTCAAATATGAGGAACTAGGAGATGCTCTGGTTCTTTGGATATCGCGAATAAACGCTGAGTATGGAACTGTATTTCTTTACGAAAATATTCTTCACTGGGCTGCACTACAAAGAAAGACCTCGTTATAAAGCCAACCTGTTTATAGTACTATGAACGAACGTTAGTGTGTTGAAGTGATATGAACGAACGTTAGTTTAATGTGGATTGGCTGTATCTAAAGGCAGTAACATCAGGGCAAAACACGAACCAGCTCACACTAAAGCATATTGAGGATGCCTAAGCATACATTCATGAAACGTCTATGGGAAATTAAAGCCAAATTTTCCACGTACACCTTCCTTTTGACCCTGCTCTTAGATCGCGAAAGATTAATCAGATAATCTAGTATTAAACCTGAAACCAGGTTCTAATAATGAATTTTATTTAAAGTAATGGAAGTTACCATGAGTAAAGAAAAGTCTCTGAAATTTGTTGTAATCGTTCCGACAATGTTCAGGCTACAAAATTAAACTTGCTACGGATGTAGTTTTTTGAATGCGTGTTCTCTCAAATTTTCACTTTCTCGCCCGTACTAAAGTATTGTAATCGTAATTCTAATTCATAGAATATCCTTGTTCAGAAGAATGCTAGTTTGACTAAGAACAATAAATGGAAACCAATTCGGGTTTAGACTGAGCAAGACTACCTAAACAGCGTTGCTTATTTACTGAAGGAAATTATACGCTGTAGATATAAATAATTTTAACATTGGCATATTGTTTCCACGAAAACCTTGATACTGTAGATAGCCATATCTTGAGTAGAAAACTATTAACATGAACTTTTCTGGGTCGGCCTCGATAGCGAAGATCGTGAAGGCTGAAGGGCAGTAGCAGGTTACGATCCCGCCCTGGGCATGGATGTATACAGTATGAGAGTTAGATTTATTACTAATTCTGCAAATAAGTTCCAGAACTTGGTGGCAGAATACACTAACTAAACATTACAGAACTTAACTATACAAAATTTTCCTCTACCGTTACTCCCAAAGTTAAAAAACCATTGGGATTGTGATGTAGGACTTCATAGTTGGAAAGCGGCCTTTAAAAACCTGAAGAACTCATCTCGAAAACGGGCATGAACTTGGCACTTTTCAAGAAAAATGATCATTAATGAAAACTACTCGCTTTTCAATATTAAGACATGCTTCTTACTTTTATTTCAATGATTAACGAACTTCTAAACATGTAATCTTAAGCTGATTTTCAAATTTTAGTGGCATACAAACTACTTTAAGTCAGCCCGGTGGCCGAGATCGCTAAGGCAGTAGTGTCGTGGTAATCTCGGACTCAAGGGTCGGGGGTTCGAGTCCCGCCTCGGTCATGGTTGTATATGTGTTTATCGTTTCACCTTCATAGTTACCATAACGTTAACGCCAATAGTGGTCGCTAATTTTAATGCGAACTTAAACAAACAAAAAAACTACCTTTAAGTTGCTACATTCTACAATTAAATGGCCTTCCACTGGAATTTCGTAAATTTATTTAAACAAGAAGAAATAAGATCAAAATATTCACGAGAGAAGTTCGTTTCGACGGTAACATTTTTCTAATGAGCTGAAGGGAAATGTAAATAATAATAATAATAATAATAATAATAATAATAATAATAATAATAATAATAATATACAACTGAATATATTTAAATTATCTGTAGATCATAACGACATTCCGTAAATATGCGGACAAGGAAAATTACTGTGAAACTTTAGAAATCAATGATAAAATTTGACGTTAAATACAGACGAACATGTACATTTAAGAAAACTTTTAGAACGAAAAACTTCCCTTATCTAGTCCAAAACTCGCCGCTCGTCAGACAATTTTGTTGAACAAGAGTTCTTGAAGATTTCCTTGATTAGTTCATAGAATACCGGTTTATGATGATAGAAAGTACATTCAAAAATGCAGTCTCTAAAGTCTAAAATTTATTGGAAACTTCCTTGTATAAATAGCTAATTAGGGATTTTCACATTACATACTTTATCGTTATATTGTTAATGGTTATGTAATACAACTTTCGATCTACAAACACTCAGCTATCACTAGGAAAAAATTGAACGATATAACTCATTATGTAAAAACGTAATATTTTGAAAAAGTAATACATAAAATGATTTAGAAACTTAATATTGAGGAGTAGGTTGCATTGAGGAAAAAGTAGTAGAATCATTATTGAAATTGATAGATGATTCATGTAAAGTCTTTATATTACTTAAATACATTATAAAACACAAGAAAAATGAATTATTTATTTATTTTACGTCAAAAAAGCAGTTAAAACTGCGTATGACGTGCTATGGGGAAAAGTGAATTGTGTGCACATTTTCAAAATTCTGTGATCCCTACACTAAGTCATATACTACTTAAAATTTTTAAAAAAAAGCTCCCATGTAATAAAATCTATTTTCAAGAATAAAAAGGCAATAAATTTTGGCTCTTATCCATTTTGTGAATGAATTGAAAACGATTCATTTCACAATGAAATGCATTGTATTATCAAGATACTAGTTCTTTTCATCTGGCATTTTGAAACAAAATGCATGAAATTTAAGTCGCATAAGGGAGTGTCAAGACGGACCTAACGTACTAAGTTTTGTTTAGGCAAGGAATTCATCGGTTGAACCTTCACTATTATAACCTATCGACCACAAATAAGGGTAGGCTTGACGCTTATAGAAATAAATAAATCGAAACCTCTGCCATGTGTAATCCTTCGTGGAAACCTTGCGAGAAAACCATCCATTAAATTGGCTGAGGAGACGCGCACTTTTAGTATGAAGTTTTTCGCTTCAGTTAACTCTTGTGTGAAAGATGAGAAAAATATATTTGGAATATTTAAAATTGCGATATGAAGTTTTTGTAATCGTAACCTGAACGTGAGAGTTCGTATCTGAATACGTTAAACCGGAGTAAGCGTACTAGTCACATCTTTAATTTCCGATCAGGTATTATTTTGCGCATTAAATGTTAAGTTGCATGCGCATTACGAATCGTGTAATAAATCGCTAATATCGAATATCCTCTGGGTTAGAGACTTTTTGTAGACTTTGGCAACTGATCGCATAATCGTTACTATTCCGCGTAGGATGAAACAGGGAACCTTGGTCAAATAGTAACGGCGAATATTCAAATCTTAGGGCTTAAGCCCAACTTTTACTTATTTGCAAATCTATTGGTTGCTTCAAACATTATCCGGATAGTTTGGATACAGTTGTATGAAATACAATTTTTTTTCGGACATTGTCAGTTTGATGTTCGGATTAGCCAAAGGGTGCTTGGTAATGTAGGGTGATTGTTATGTATCCCAGCCAAATCATTTTCACTAATGTGGATTTCATATGGCTGAAGTGTAAAGTATGTTTAAAGTTTCTACTCCGGTCTCTCTACACCCATTTTGTATAAGTTAATACTAACCAGCTAATTTGAAAATGGACGGATTTGTAAAGTCGTAATAAATAATGCAAATATAAAGCTGACGATGGCTAGAAGATGAAAGCCGAAACGTTGCAAACTCAAACTTATAATGAATTAAAACAATAATTCACGGCTATTTACGAGAAAGCTGAATTCCTTCAATAAAGAAAGGAACTTTCATTATGAAAAATAATGTAAATGTTCCACCTATAAAATGTTCAAAGAAATTCGAATTTTGTCATTCGTAAATCATTGAGTAAAGTCTTGGTTCCGGCTTCGTTCATTTACTCAATTTGTAGCTTTTGAGAAGTCTTTGACAATTCAATCTTAACAGTCTCAAATTGAAATTTAAAAACGGTTAAAAATTGTGACATTAGATAATTTGCTAATAAATTAAAATACAGGCATAATTGGAAAATTAACGGAAAGAGTTGTACAGTGCATTGAAGCAAAATCTATCAGGACCAGACTAAACTAAAACCTAAAGTGCGCAAACTATAATTTAATTAGATGAGGGAAAACATTGGTAATAACAAAGTATAATAGTACTTGTATTGTCTATTCAAGCAAGTATTATTTTAATGAAAAAGGGTTAAAGAACATGTTTGGTCTATTGATTCACAGATCAGTCAGTGAATTTAAGATGCACAAATGTGCTCCAGGGCACTGACTTTTTCGCATAATTTCTAAATTTTTGCAGTTCCCGAAAATTTAAGAATTAAACGAAGAAGAGACCCGCGCCATTCTTTCCCTTGTTCTATATCTAGGAGAAATTGAAAGAAAAATCCGGAGCAGTTTTCGAAAAGTTTTGATGCTTCGTTTTTATGAAGGATGTTTATACCAGATGTCTTTTTCGCAGAGGCTGTGGTGAGCTGGGCTGAGCTGGACAGTGCTGCCGAATCAAATCGAGCCTAGCGATGGAAAGCGAGACCTCGTGTAGCCACCATCCCAGAGTGGTGAAGAATGGGGAGTTTGTGCCCCCCGCACGAACTTCACCGTCCGCGTCGCCTGACGAACGCATGCCCCCGGCGCCCCCCGTCACGCCCGTAACCCCCGTTGCCCCCAGCCGGTCCGCATCGTTGGACGCTAAGGTACCAACACTTGTCAACAAGCGTCCTTGAATAGCACGCCGTGCGTCGCAATTTGCTCGTGATCGGTTATCATTGTTATGTAAATTGCATCATACAATTGTCTAAACAAAATGAAGGTTGACTCTTAGACCTTAATTGTTGTATAGTCTATATTTTCTATAAATTAAGAACTTTAGAAAATGTAGTTTTATTGTATTGTATAAACAAATTTTCATGAACCTGATGGATTATTTATAGGTTGACTATATTCGAAAGTTATCCGTATGTTTTTGATCACTAATAAATTAAGGAATAGTTATACATTTACACAAACTATTAGTCACAATGTTTCGTGAATCTTGTATTTTCAAATCCTTGTGTATACAATCATTTTATATCTATAAAGAAAACTATTGATAAAATCTTATTGACAAGTTGAAATGTTTTACTCCACTCAATTATTTAAGGGTATTGTTTACTTGCTCATATAAATCTTTATTTAGGAAATGTGAAAATAAAGAAAGCAAGAGAATGAAAAGCAAAAAGAACTTAAAGTAAAAATTGTACTTCAGGTTTCGTAGAACGACATTCATTCACTCTTATAAAAGTAACGGTAAGTTAAACTACGTTGACTCAACCAGAATAAATTGAAACGAGAAGTTTGTAGTCGGTGTGCAGGGTTCTCTAGTTCTCGGTTCATTATAGCAAAGAATGTTAAAATCAGGGGCGCAGCTAGGCTTGTGCGACCGGTACGTGGTATCAGGGGACCCCAAGGACTACTGCTGACCCCCAGTAAATATGGTATTCCGTTCAAAACTTTTTAAAATGTCCAGAAATAAAAATTTAACGTTAGATCTCAACCGAACATTAAATCATTGTACATGTAAGGCGAAAATATCACAATTATTTATGAATATTGTTTCCAATTTATATTCTTCTTATGCCCTTGTCCTGATTCCGCTTTACAGGAGAGGGAGTTGGATTAGATAAGGTTTTCTCTGTACATCAGATTTCGTATCAATAGATTTAGATCTATAATTTGCATTTTCCGCTTCTTAAATCTAGAGTGGAGTTTATATTACTATTTGTTCGCTAACTCAGTCGTGTCAACTTGTAGCCCATACTGTCAAACTGAAAATTTACTTAATTTACCGATGGAAGATTCCTTTCGCTCGGGAGCGAAAATTTTGAGTTTTAGAGTTCCTAACCACGCTATGGTGGTACTGTCGGTCACCGTTCAATTATGTATTTTAAAAGAATGGGGTGGATAGGGTAGGGCTTTTGGAGGTAATGAAAACGTGCATACGTTATACCTCTTACCATACAACAGAAACATTTCCAGAAACATTAATTTGTCGTTGAAAATTTATTACAAATTCTTTTGGTTTTAAATTTTTTGACGCATTAAATTATACAAAAACTGTTAATACTCGCACTATTTACAGGATGCTTTTAAGTTTTTTAAAGTAAAAAAAGTGTTTGAATAAAGGTGTGAGGAACACCACATGGATATTGTGAACTGGGGAGTCCCGCGAACGTAGCCTCCACCATACCTCTGATTAAAACTGTTCTGAAATGGTCCAAAAGTTAAGTGTAATAATGAGCATACACTACAATGAATTTAAACGCAATGATTGGCCAGACCACGAAGATAAAGCTATAAGGCGCACCAAAATAAGAAACGGGGTTTCTTAGTATTTTAACGCTGCTGTACTGTTCGAATATTAGTATCCGGTTATGGTCTTCTTGACTCCCAAAAGTTTTGGATTCTAGTTGTGATTAGAAGGATTTTCGGACCGACCGATTTATAAAGTTGAATGTGGTTATAAAATCGTTTGTACTAAATGAAGTTATTAGATTCTTAGTGCTTTAATATTTTTTGTAATGTTGGCAAAACTAAATTAGATTTACAAATGTTTCACTAGAAGTACAACAAAATATATAACCATTTACCATTAACAAAGATATAAAACTAAAAAAAAAACAGTACATTCTGAAGCAAGTGATACATCCGAAATGAATTACACAAACGAAAGATTTTTTTACGTCCACAAAAATTGTTAATTAGTTTTCTTAATCTAATCAGGATTTATTGAAATCCATAACATAAAATCTTGTCTGTAAACATGCCGCTCGTATTGAAACACAGAATGGATGGCTGGAGAATGATTTTCCTCTTGCAAACGAATGCTCTAGTAAGCTGATAGGATTTCAGCAGCATCTTTAATTTTATTGTCTAAAGTAATTTTGAGTTTGTACAGCAGTGTTAAATTTTTTTGTCTCGAGGAAACTCGCAGAAAATCAAAGTTTTGTTCATCCCTTAAAAATAGTTTACAGCAAAAACTGCGATGAGGGATGTACTTAAAACTTTCTATTTTTTACTCACTACATACAGAAGTAATTGAATGTAAAATTAACATTTGAGGGAGCAGCTTAGTACAAGACTGATTTCTCATACACTAATTTCATTCTTTCTCTCCAGGTGTCAGGGATAAGCATGGTTTATAAATTTATCAAAACAGTTAAACTGCCATATTTCAAATACATACCTTGCACTAGTTATATTGATTTTGGCAATCTTGTCATAAACCCGAAAAGTGTATATGTAAGAACTACATTTTTAGCAAAACTGTAACAAATGGGAAAACTAATCTTACATAGTGCATTAAAAGATGTCTAGATACCAATGTTGTAAGGTATCAGAATGCTCAATAGTAAGCAAGCCTATCAGAGTAAAACAAATGTCATATAGAGCCGAAAGCTACAGCAAGATAAATATCTCGCAATCAAATCCACACCGATGTGAACTACGAACCAATGAAAGGAAAATATTCTTAATCCGCCATTTATATATTTTTTTTGTTTAATGTTTTTTTTTTTTGTTTATAA
Source organism: Teleogryllus oceanicus (assembly GCA_964035755.1). Classification (NCBI taxonomy): domain Eukaryota; kingdom Metazoa; phylum Arthropoda; class Insecta; order Orthoptera; family Gryllidae; genus Teleogryllus; species Teleogryllus oceanicus. The sequence goes on along the minus strand of CAXIVR010000001.1, from coordinate 327,832,971 downwards.
TAGACTCGTGCGCAGGCGGTGAGGGAGGACGCCCTCCGCGAGAGCCTGGAGCTGATGTGGTCAGCGATGCAGCGCGTGGAGACGTCGCTGGCGCAGGTGCGCACCACGCTGCGAGAGGCGATCGGAGAGAAGGTTGGCGAGGTGGTGGAGGCCATGGAACGCCGGCTGGAGCGGCGGCTGGATGTAGCCCTTAGCGCCGCCGAGAAACGCATAGCCAGCCGCCTGCGCGCACACTTCGACCCTCTGCGCATGAAGGGTGAGCTCCCACGCATGGTCACCGGTTTTTCCCCCCTCTCTTCTCCTCACGGAGAATACTATCGGTCGGCTCCTCTGTTCGAAAGCCTATTTATAAACTCGGTGTATACATCATATATTTGTATACAGAGTTTATGAATAGGCTTTTGAATAGAGAAGAGGGCTATTTAATACGCGTAATATATGTAGTCGTGTGAGACTTTCACAAAGTTCGTCAGGTTCTTGCAGAAGATAAGATATCAGTCATGCCATGGCACGTCGCAAGGGGTCTTTCGATTTACCTAATGCAGCGATAATTTTTGTCTACAGTGCTGGAAAAAGGTGAGAGAGACGAAACCTCGTCTCGCCCTGCCACCAAGACCACTTCCTTGCCAGCCGCCTCTGGCACTGTGGCCGCCTCCACCCCTGCACATGTCTCCGCCCTCGCCCTCTCCCGCGATCTCGCTTCCGCCTCCACCTCCAATTCAACCTTCGCCTCCGCTCCTGAAGCCGCTCCCATCCCGCAAGAGGCTCTGCCCTCAACTGATTCGGGCCCCGCTTTCATCTCTGTCGGGACTCCCTATCTCGTAGCCGCAGACGCTACCACTCCTGCTCCCGAACAAGTCTCCGCGCTCACCCGAGCTCTCGCTTCCGCCCCTGCCTCCGCCCCTGCCTCCGCCCCTGCCTCCGCCCCTGCCTCCGCCCCTGCCTCCGCCCCTGCCTCCGCCCCTGCCTCCGCCCCTGCCTCCGCCCCCGCCTCCGCCCCTGCCTCCGCCCCTGCCTCCGCCCCTGCCTCCGCCCCTGCCTCCGCCCCTGCCTCCGCCCCTGCCTCCGCCCCTGCCTCCGCCCCTGCCTCCGCCCCTGCCTCCGCCCCTGCCTCCGCCCCTGCCTCCGCCCCTGCCTCCGCCCCTGCCTCCGCCCCTGCCTCCGCCCCTGCCTCCGCCCCTGCCTCCGCCCCTGCCTCCGCCCCTGCCTCCGCCCCGGCCTCCGCCCCTGCCTCCGCCCCTGCCTCCGCCCCTGCCTCCGCCCCTGCCTCCGCCCCTGCCTCCGCCCCTGCCTCCGCCCCTGCCTCCGCCCCTGCCTCCGCCCCTGCCTCCGCCCCTGCCTCCGCCCCTGCCTCCGCCCCTGCCTCGCCCCTGCCTCCGCCCCTGCCTCCGCCCCTGCCTCCGCCCCTGCCTCCGCCCCTGCCTCCGCCCCTGCCTCCGCCCCTGCCTCGCCCCTGCCTCCCCCCGCCTCCGCCCTGCCTCCCGCCCCCTCCGCCCCCGTCCCTGCCAGAGTCTCCGCACTCAGCCTCGCCCTCGCTTCCGCTTCGGCCTCTGGCTCTGCGCCCCCGCCTTGCCCCGGTGCCTCGCAGGTCCCCGCCCCTTTAGACTGCGGTGCGGAGACAATCGGCTACACCACCCCGCCCTCTCCACTCAGTTCTCCTCCCACCTCGACCCCCTCTCGAGTCGCAACTCGCTAACAGTATCAGCCCTGTCCCCTTCGCTTGCCTCGCCCCCAGTTCTTCCTCCAGCAATGCTTCGAGCCCCGCCCACGCCACCGTCTCCAGCCCAGACCCCAGCCCCACCATCATCCCTGCACCCACGGACAACTCCAGCAACACCTCCAGTACCGCTTCAAGCCCTGCCTTTGCCCCCCTCCATGGCCCATTCACGTCCATAGATCTGTCCTCCACACCGCAAGCCCTTCAGCCCCCGTCTCTCCCCGGTTCGCTCTCTCTGCCTCCGCTCACCATGCCATTGTGGATGCCAAGAGAGGGATCTTCGGACGTTCCTCCCAACCCCACCATCGCCCCCAACCCCAACCCACGCCCTGCACCCCCAGGACACAGAGCTCGGCTCACCAACGGGCACCCGCCGGCGGCGTCGCCCTGTTCGTCCTCCCCCGAAACGGAGGGCGAGGGGGCGCTTCGCGGGGCGTCGGCGGTGCGGCTGAAGTGCCTGATGGCAGCAGCGGAGCGCGGCGACCTGGAGCAGGTGAAGGCGTGCGTGGCGGGCGGCGTCCGCATCGACGCCAAGGACTCGCGGGGCAACACGGCGCTGCACGTCGCCGCCAGCAACAACAGGTGCGTCCGGTTCGCGCAGGCGCGGGAGCGAAAGGAAGGCGTGCGACACGCTAGGAGGCTCGTTTATTCGTGGTTTAGCTCGCTCAGTAGAGCGATTTCCATTGCTTCGCTTGTACAAAACAACTCACCAGGCTGATCGGTTTTAAGGAAAATCCATGCTTATTTAATTTCCTGGACCAAATGTACATGCATTTCTATGCAGTTTAGCTAGAGCTACTGAAATATTGAAAGAAATTCTTTTAGCAATTGATATCAAGTTCTTATAATGTAGATATCGGTTAACTTTTTTTACCTTTTTAAAACAGTTAACTTCATAAACTGCAAATTGTTACTGTTAATTTTTACTAGGTAAACACTTCCATGGCCACACCATCTGTACTAATATTTGCCGCCAAAATGGAAATGCAATAAATGTGCTTTCTATTGCCGTGGTGCCATCCCCTGATACCGCATTCTCCGCATATAAACTGCGAAGAAATTTGCGGTATTGTATGCACTGAAATTCGCTAATCCTCTTTGCAGCCTTTTTAACATCCGTGGGAAAATGGAACGCAAAAGTAAAGCAGGATTATTGTACTGGAGTAATTTTTCCACTAAGTTTCCTTTTTCCACTTTTCACTAACCATTTTTCCACTAACTTTCCACTAAGTTATATTTTGTAAAATTTCTTGTTATTCAACTCTGAACTTCTAAAAGTATACGTTAAGAATTGTGAAAAATAAAGTATAAAAATAAATCCAATTATTTGTAGGTTAAAAGAGAGAAGCGAAACCAGAATCGAAAGAAATAATTGTTGCCGAAGAGGTCATTCAGAACATATTAATGTTATCAATATTCTAGGACGACAAATGCCGTACTTTTTAGCAACAAGTAGACAGGATCATATCAGATAGTTTCCAATTCTAGCAAAGTCCGAATACCTGAAAACTCGCGAAAGAGAATTTAGTTACCACTAACGCCAGTTCTGTAATGTCCTCAAGGTTACAAATAACAATTGAAAAAGCGGTAGGAACCCTCGCCAAAGCCTGTGATTTGTTGTACTGTCTGATATTATATGGTCAAAAACTTGAAACCGATCGTACGAAAGTGACAATCAAATCGAATGTGCGTTTTTCGAGATTTTTTTAGGAGGGGTAATAATTTCCACTTGCAGGTGCTGCTATGCAATGGGATCAGAAACTCGCACAGTCTTAAATAAAATGAAATCAGAATGAATATTAACCATATATATGTGTGTGTGTGTGGGGGGCGTGTTACGCAGGTTGTGCCAGTAGTATTAAAAGCTCTAGGATTTATTCCGCGAAATCAGTGTAGACTTACTCACTCTCAGGCCATTCAAGACAGATGCGAGACACGTCGTTATTGGGAACAGTCCATATTTTGCGCAAAGTGTTAGAGGCACTCGCTCATTAGACTGCTTTTTAGAAGTTGTAACTATCTGGAGTAATTTATTTGACTCAGAACACTTGTCATGAATTAGGGAATAATAATAGTAAGAGTAAATACACATCTTTTTAAGTCCGTATAAGTATAAGTCCGGGGCTAGAGCGAAACCCGAGGCACGGCGCCATGTTAGTTGGGGGCAGGCCGCGGTGGTGGAGTGGCGGCGGGCGCCCGCCCCGACATCGCGGACGCGGGCGGCAGGCGCCCCTGGACCTCGCTGCGGCCGGCGGCGACCACGTCACGTTGGAACTCCTGGCGAACGCGGAGCCCGACCCCTGTGGCGGCGTGGCGTCACATCCGGCGCGGGGCAAGGCGCAGCCTGCACGGCCGCTGGGCCTCGCCACCCCGCGCCGGCGTCATGCGCAGCATGCTCAGCCGCATAGCGCCGCCCCGACACGTAGCCACCGGCGCCATGCGCAGCCTGCACGGCCGCTGGGCCCGCCACGACATTTGGCCGCCGGGGCCAAGCCCAGCATGCTCGGCCGCATAGCGCCGCCCCGACACCTGGCCACCGGCGCAAGGTGCAGCCTCCTCGCTCGCGGAGCCCACTGACCGGCCGCCGGCAACATACGCCCGCGGGGAACGTTGGTGTGGCAGTTACTCGAAAACCCATGGTTAGGCCTCGCTCTTGTGCAGTCCTATAATTGAGAAAGAATACAATATTGAGATGAATTGGACTGGCTTATCTACCTTGAAACAAATACATTTAAAATTTATTCAAAAATGTTTTAAAAGTAGAATGAAGTGTTCGCGTTTTATCCCAAATAACAATGGTGCTCTATATCAAATTGTATGTCCGAAATTCTTTGGAGTGTCATTGATTTATATAAAGTTTTTAGGTTTTTATTGTAACTTCCACTTTGAAAAATTGCTAGATTTGACAATGGACACAATTGCATAATATTCAGTGATTTTTCTCGTTTTAATATCCCAACGACGATATTCGTGGGGGTCTTAAAGTTTTTGAAAAATTTTAAAGCAAAATAAATTGCAATATAAATGCACGAATGTAACGTATAATAAAGTAATGTATAATAGTAAAATGGTTCTAATATTTACTAGTTCTTAATTAGTGCTGCTACTGATTTACACGTTACTAGTTAATAAGAAATACTATTGATATAATGTAAAGATCGGTGTCTTGCATACAGGAATATTTGAATGTTAGAAAACATTTTGGTTAAGTTTGCTTAGCAAATGATTTCGTTTTAACTAGATTGTGAATTGAAAATTTGTGTACTTATACTTTTGTGTATTTTAAAACTTTTAAACTATTGCGTATGTTTAACAATAATTTGACACCCTATACCTAATAAACAATAATAACTAATCAGAATTATAAGTGAATTCCCAGTTTTCGTCATCGCAAAAATAACTTCAATGCTTTCATGTTATACGTCGCAGATGAAATATCTTTAGTAATAAATGCTCATTGCGGTTTTGTAATACTGTGAAGACTATACTCTAAAGCTAACAGACCCGAAACTAAATACTATCAAACAATGTGCAAAAGATAAATTGTAGGTTAATTATGTGCAGTTTCCGCATTTTACGTTTTGCCTTTCCCAATCGCGGTTTTTTTATCTGTGGTGTAGAAGCACTACCTACTGAGTAAATCTTGATTTATTGGAAGAAAAAAATTGATCTCCCATGTTCTTACGGCAGGAATTAGATTACTTCAAGGTCACGTTGAAGAGATAATATCCCAAATTTATAGCTTGTAATTTTAAAATTTGTCTCTGAAGGCAACTTTTAGCAATTATTGCCAAAAATGCGACTTTCCATCAGCATTCTGAATTACTTACGCGTGGATAAGGGTAGGAAACGTGAATTTAAGAAAATGTTTACAGGATAAAATTCTCCCATAGTACGTCATTTTCTACTTCTTGACGTTAAATAAATGGCCACACGGACACAACCACCTCCGCGCAACGGACTTTTGTCCTGTGGTCTTGTGCTAACGAATATGGATGCCGTGGAGTTAGCGATTGTGTTATTGCGCTTGCTGCTAGTCTTTTGCCTTCAAATTTCGCCATTTTCATGAACCCATGTAACCATGTAACTTCATTTTCTGTGCAAGTCTTCTAGAATTCAGTGGGAAATACAATTATTCAAATTATCGTTTCCATGTTGTCGCGGCAGGAAGTATTATTCCGAAGGAAAACATAAGAGCCAAAATTTATTGCTTATTTATCCTTGAAAATAGATTTTATTGGAGTTTTTTTTTTTCAAAAAATAAGTGGTATATGACTTGGTGTAGGGATCACAGAATTTTGAAAATGTGCACACAAGTAACTTTTCCTCATAGCACGTCATACGCAGTTTTAACTCCTTTCGTTTTGACGTAAAATAAATAAAAGTAAACCCTTCTTCCTGCGTTTTCTCTAATTTCACTATCTCATTCTGAAAAAAAAGGACAATAAGCAAATTGGATTGCTTTGATTTTAGTAAACTGTGACGTGTAGAGGTAAGTGTGATCGCAGTATTTTTTTAGCTCCCGAATTCCTATCCCAATTATAACTGTACATAGGGGTCAAACGAGAGCTTAATAAAAGTACGAACAAAACGTAATTTACGTTTGAAAATTAGAAATATTCTTTATAGAGTATGAAAAAACTTCTTTGTATTGGTAAAGAAATTAAAGTTTTGATTTTGTAGTATTGGTAACAAAATAATCCACATCGCCTGCTCCACTCCTACCTAAAATTGTTCGATAACATGCGCCTATAGTAAGGATTGATTGATGCCCAGAAGCAAAACGAGGGGTCACCTCAGTATTTGCTTAGTGGATCAAGGGAAACTAACGAAGGGTCTTACCAAGTTGAGGGTCATTGATATAAAAGGGCGATTGATTAGGAAAATTAGACTGAAGCGGAGATCTGTTCTGAATAGAAACCTCGGATTATCCTGGCTGGTTTTCCAACACAAAAATCAAACTGGTCAGATGAGAAACAATTTGCAGAAGGGGTGCAGTGCCTGGCGAATTATGGAAAATAATAAAAAATTTATTTCCAAAGTGACGTATCTAAAAAAAAAATCATGAAGGAAAAGAATCCAAACACAACCTTACAAGGGGTCCAAATTGCGAGGTCTCAAGGGTCAAAAATAAAAAAATTAATATGGTTGCGAGCCATATTTTCCTTACTCCAGCGATCCACACTTGACTTTCGCATATTGTTGATATCGGCACTTCCCTCGGCTGCTCTAAAGGGAGGAGGGTAGGGGGAATGGACTCATGCGTGACATCAGGCCGTGAAACACACAGTGAAACACATTGGAGTGATTTTGAATTTCTCAGTTTACTAGGAAAAATTCTTAAATGTAAACTTCACCTCTCTGTACATTGAAGGGGGTGTTGACTCCGGCAGGGCGCCTGCGCTAAGCGCCTAATGTTCTCGCCAGACATCGATGCAAGGCCCGTCACTTTTCACTAAATAACCTTCGCGGGTCACAATAAATGGCACCACGGGCCGCCAGTTGGATAGCCCAGTTGTAGATCATGTTAGGATTTAACGGTTGGCGGATAACGTTTAAAAGATAAGAGAAACCCCATTTTTTATTATATTTGGCATCATGCTGGAGAAACCTTCACGCCTCTCAGATTCTCCGTCTAAAATTTACAAAATATTAAGATTAACTAGAAAAGAAAAAATGAAAGTAAGATTTCAAATCGTATTCCTGAGTTTTTAGAGAGAAGTTTATTTCATTTTAAGCTTGCATCTGTATTTACTATATTTTTTTAGCATTGCTATCCTCCTCTTCTCCTTTTCTTGTGTCGTAATAATACATGTGCAGTGAAATATTTTAAAATAAAATAATATTTAATCTGGAAATGTACTTTTATTACTGTAATTTATGTAGCCTAGTTAAGAAATTAAAACTTTTATTTTCGCTTTTTAAGAATCTATTTTAAGCTCCTACAATGGGAAGTCTTAAAGACCAAAAATTGTAAAATTCTTAATCACCCATTAATGCTTTGACCAAGTTCCGCTATCCACCATCAGGTACGCTGGAGTATGGTAGGTGAATGGAACGTGAGGGGAAGTTTCAGCTTTCCTCTCCCCCCTTCTCCCTTTCCCGTACTCCCAACCCCTTTGCTCCGGCGTCGCCTATTCCCTTTGAGTCGACGCCAGCTGTTCGAACTGAAAAGCTGAGGAACTAAAGGTAAGCGGCTCTGCTTGCTTGCTCCGGAGGTTCTTGGTTTGGAGAAAATTTCGTAGTGGTTATCAAGCTTGTGATGAATTTAATCTAGTTTTCAATCCATATCTTTAACTTTCTTCAATTTGCAGTTTACTTGTGTAATTTTATTTGTGAATGTGCACTATATTAGGCTAAGAAACATTACAAACTAGTTGTAACTCGTATATTTTACCACGAAAGAGTATAGATCTGTAGTAAAACTATCTAATAAATAGGAGTTTCGGAAGAAAAGCTTCAGATAAGAAATGAATTTATTTAGATACAGTAAATTGTTTTGAAAACCGACAAATAACCAGATTCTCCTGAAAAGATAAATGTGACTGTAACAAGAGGAATAAGAAATTTTCATTTTAATAAATTTTGAGCGCTAAAACTAGCCTGCGAGGAAAGGTCTCTAAATTCATTTTTTACTAAACTAATCCATTGAAAACTGTATGCTGCATCATATAAAAATATTAAAACTGATTAATGTGTAATTGAATGCCAAGAAATTGGAACACTTCTGTATGCTGGAATTTTCAAATTCTCAAGCTGGAAAGAGGTCGGCAAGATCCTTCAAAGATCTTGAGTTTTCAGAAATATTATTTATTGGGGGAATCGCGAACTTGATATATTTTCCAGTGCCTTGCTTTGTTAGATCATATTGGAAAGAATTTAGGGTAATACAAACAATTGCTTATAAAATTCAATATATTTTTACGGTTTATATCCATGATAACAGCAGTTGGAAAACCTTAACGTACAAACTGTTAATGAAAATTACTTGGCATTGTTGAATGTGGATATGGTTAGCAAAGTGTACTATCAGTGTAATACTAGTTAGATGAAAAAATGGTGAACTACTATTGCTCTGACGCGCACGGTTCTTATTTTGACCTTGAGAAAAATTCCAACGAATTATAAAATACAAAAAATATCCACGTACAAGCCACTATCTTCTATAAGTAATACAATTCTATTCTACATGCCTTATGAATTGACAGTGTTTCAAAAGAAGATTTGTGCTAATAATATCCACGGTAAAGAATGCGCTTTTCTGAAGCTTCACCTGGCGTAAATACAATAGCAGTTAGCGGTAGCTGTAGTGCAAGCCTTCGGTCTACGAAGCATGAAGGCATCTGAGTTTATTCATAGGGTGCATTCGGCAAGATCAAAACAGAAGAAACAATTACTTTTCGGTCTTTTATTCTTAAATGCTTGGTTTCAAATCAAAATTTTTCTTTGGATCTGTAATTATGTATTCGATCTGTGAAAAGAATCCTCGCGAAAAATGCCTAATTTTTATATTTAAATTACAAAGCATTAATTTTTATTTTATGCCATCTTGAGTCACAAGTTCCAAACATCAAACTATATAGCTGAGCTTTTATTAAAGTCGTTATTTTTTGGGAGCGGTAGGCTGCGCTCTATTGCCTTCAAATTATTTGCGAAAACAATGTCCAAATGTAATTGGTAAATGTAAATATTGTATGTAGAGCATTTACATTGATTATATTTATATGTAATTCTAAGTAGCATTATAAATATTCCATTTTATTCTGATAAACGGTTTTTAAGGTTTTTAATTCAAATTGATAAGGAAGTAATATCACTTACCATAACGAATGAATTTCGACGACGCGAAATCAGTGAACGAAAGCCAGGAGCGAGGGCATGGTTTCATTGTTTAAATGGGAATTATGCGAATTGATTAAAATTAGAAATATTTTCGCGTAAAATACTTTCGAACGGATCGAGTTTTTATTAATCGCGTAGACCGAAGACCGAAGCCTCCACATAAATTCAGAACACTTATAGCGAAACGCCAAGGGCACCTTAGTTCTCTAGCAAAATGTAATTCGAAATAAAGCGTTGGAAACTTAAGTGTTAAGAAACTTCAGGATATGTTGATAGCGTAGGCTGAGGGTGGAAGTTCCGTCGTGAAATTGGATACGCGTGGCGAAGCGTAAACACGCCTTTGTTTAATAGAAATACGTAGGTCTGCTCTTGGGTCCATATTGTCTTCCCTCAGGTTCTCGTGAAAGTGAGCCGACACCTTAGTTCTTTGAGAAGAGATAAAAACTAAATAGTTAAATAAATTGCATTTTAGGAGTATTTAATTTAAAGTTAACCTCATTCGTACTGGGAATTGAAATCGATGCATAATTGATGTTCAAAATACAAAATTAAATATTTCTCTAATTTAATTATTTACGGAGTCGTGGGGATAATGAGAAAGGGAAAAAAATTGAATGGAATTACCTGTCGAAGTTACGCTATTATCCGTTCACTCTAACAAGGAACTTTCAAAAAGTTGAGGTCGACACCTGGCCTCACTTTTTTATAGATAAACATTCAAAATATTTATATGCTGTAAAAAAATTAGCTGCCATCTCGCACTGTAAGTTACTGAAAAATAAAATATAAAATGAAAATGTCCACCCTTTTCACGACGCAAAACATCGTTCGCACGAGGTTTGTGCAGCCCTGCCTACAGTGAAAGAACGTCCGTAGAGGGATAAAGCGCTCTAGGGGGGGGGAGTGGAACTTCTATTCATGGTAGCGAATCACAGATACGACACTCACGCCCTTGGCAAGCCCGTAATGCCGCACAGAACTTATTCGTCTTGGTACTAGTTCTTAGACGTTGAGAAACAGAAACCCGATGTCAGCCAAAATATTCCCAGGGCTTGAAAGTATAGTTAACATTGTTTCCCAGTTTTCGATTATTTTTGTCACGAACACAGCAATGTAGGAGGGTTCTGTTGAAGTTTGTTCACTCTGGTAAGCCATCAAACCAATTTTCGATCATAATCCACGCTGGAGTCATCTAATGAATTACCCCGAAAAACAAAATAGATTGGGACTATGATTATTTTGTTCAAAAAACGGCTCTGAGCGACTCGGAAGCTAGTGATAGATTGAAATTGTAATCAATAAGACAAGCATCACCTTCGGGGTCGCTCAAATACGCCTTGCCAATTATGCCATACCGTATTGTAAACAGTCGGTACTTAAGATGAAGCTCGATTTGTTCCGAAGTGGTGGCATTTAAAAACAATTAAATCTTAATATAAGATTAGAAATTTTAACAATTGAATTGAAATAATCGAACTGTGTAATCGTAAATATTAATGGATGTAAAAAACCATTAGTCTAAAGTTACAATATTTAATTGTGCCGATTAATATAAAATTATCGATTATCTAATCGGGATTAAAGTTCATTACTTAAAATATTTTTGTAAAAGTGCCATTATATTGTAACAGATAGAAAGGTCTGCGATATTCCTTCTAGAAACGAATGCGCTAGTAAGCTAACACGGCTATCAACAGCTCAATTTTATTTTATGGAAGTCTAAAATAATTTTGATATGGCAGTCTTAACATTTTGTGTTCAAGAAACGCACTTAAGTTTAAAGTTTATTCATCATTGGAAAATACTTTAGATAAGAATCCTATTAAAACAGGAGGAATTGAGAACTTTATTCCTTACGTGAGTGCATGTTTGACTTAATTATTCCACTAGTGCTCAGCATTATTTTTATTTTCAGAAGTGTTCCCAATTCGGACTTACGGAAATAATCGTATGACGTTATACCGCCGTGTTTCTAACTCTCATACATTACATACAAGTTCAGTAAATTGTTGACAATAGTTACATTTACCTGACAAGTAAATTTGTCAATGTTACTTTTTTTCGGGAAAAGTATAAAAATAGATAAAATATCTTCTATGCATATGGAAGATTCGTAGAGAAGTCAAGAAATATCGGAATGCTCATTCAAGCATGCCTGTAACAGCAAAAAAGTTCTATATACCCGGACACTACAGTAAAGGCAAATTATAAACTAGTGCTTCTTAAAAAAATCGAATTATAAAATCAATTAAATTATAAACTAGTGCACCTCATTTTTCGAAAATTTGAACATGTTATTTAATGAGCTGTCTTTAAAGAACAAAGAAAGAAAATAAATCTTCAATATTGTAGTTGTAGCTAGACGCCCCAAAAAATCGGGAATTTCAACAAACTAGAAACATTCACCATTCTTTTGCGTTTTTTACGCAATCAGACGGCAAATTTATAGCAAATAATTCGGAGCCTGTTTTGAGAAAATTTGAGAAAGTTAAGGCTTCTTTTGAAGTACCTTCAAAAATCTAAATATTTTGAAAGTCCTCAAGTCATAGTTCAAATGTTCAAATCGATGTTCAAATCATGGTTCAAATGTTAAATGGTTCAAATCGATCGGGGAATGTCAATTTTGGGAGAAAATCTGCTCAAAAGTTTAGGCGCTAGCGAAGGTAGTTGACCAGACAGATAGACGTTTTGGCGTCATTTGATTTTTCGGTATCAAGAAGCCACAAAACATGAATTCTGGCTCTATCACATGTTAGAGAAGTAATTTACTATGTAGAGAGGAACATGATTTAACCACTTTCTCCCCCAGGGTCCCTTAATTATTTTTTCTGCCGAAAATTCACATTTTCCGGTGCATTTTAACACAAGAACATTTTCTTACGAAGTGCGAGAAAGTAAAAATGCTCAATTTTTAATTTAATTTTCTCCTCTGATACAGGTAATGACCCTTTAAATTTGGCTCCTGTTGAATTTTCGTCGAACATACTGGATTTTCTAAAACTGCAAAGTTTTGCTAAAAATATGCGAGAAAGTGTGCTGTTGAACGCTGTTCGAGTAGTTTTAGAAACCAACTTTTGAGTTCGTATTGTGGCTCAGGCATTCTAAATATCCTAGAGCCCATTATTAAATAAGAAATTTTAAACGTATTTTAAGAGCTGCTTTTCGGAATTTCCTCTCTGGACACTCTGTATGTGTATAATCTATAGATTAGATGAAGGTTTGATCAATGAGTTGATATAAGTATTGAAATAATTCATGGTTTTTAAATACTTAAGAATAGGTCTAATTTGTAAATAGGAATGTGCAAAAGGAACAATTTTCTACCAAAAGAAAAATTAATATTCATATACTTCGGGCATATAGTAGTAGTGAAAAGATAGGCAATAAAACGGAAGTGAGAGAAAACGCTAATAGATTTGAATCGTGAAGAAACGTGTGATGCAATGAAGCTGCAATGCTGACGAAGAGTCAGGTTAAGTTTCTTCAGCCAATGGTTTTGCATTTGTTGTGCGGCGTTCCGTTAACAATATTCACTTGTGGTGCAGCGAATGATACGCATATGAGCGTATTCATGGCTAAACCTCGTAGAAAATCCCTACTCTGTACATGCCGCATGTCGCCACCTTTGTCATTTAACGTGGATTCCACATGATTTCGAAACGGCAAGTTGAATACAGTAAGATTTCGTGATACACGCATAAGAAAATTGGGCGATATTAATTATAATTTAATATATCCAAAACCATACCCCAGTAGTTGTTTGGAGGGTGCGGAGAATTGTTCTTCGTGCACCTCAAAGGTATTCAACTGTTTCAATATGAAATTTTCTTTAGGAACATGGTGAGATCCAAGTTGCTTTGCCTTGTGTTGCAGTTCACGCTGAGCTAGGCAGAGTCGAGTAGCCGATCCGAATCAAGCCAGGCAATGGGAAACGCGCATCCAGGTGATGGCCGCCGTTCGCTACAGACCGAGCAGCAGCGTCGCCGCTGCAGCCTGCTGGAGATTGAAGAGCCACCGGCAGCGCCTCCACCCGCAGCGGCCGCACCGCCCGCACCGCCCGCACCGCCCGGCCGGCGCTTCTGCCCCGCGGCCCCGGGGGCCATCGCCTCGCCCTTGCCGCCGCTGGAGACCCAGGTGCCAACACTCCCACACTCGAATACCGGCTTCAAGCATTCCCCCAAAGTGCCTCGCCATTCATTTTACATGGAATCGGGTCTGTCATGACGCACTATAAAATGCACCTAAAATTCTGTTTAGATAGAATGGCCATAATTTGTTTTGTACCTCCAATATTGATAATCAATTTTCCTAAGAATGAGCTTATGCATATAATTCTAGTTCTACTTACGGATATAATTTTTCTTCTAAAGGCGCAAATCATACTCAATAATTGTTCCTTTTCAGGAACAGCCATTTAATCTTTTCAGACATTAATTTTGCCTTTTCAAACATCCATTCCCCATTTGAGTTCCTCCTATCATTCTGTATGTAAGTGGGGGTTTGGTTCTTCTATTCTCGACTTTAGTTGGTCTCTTTAGTGTTTACTCTGGTTTTGCATGAAGAGTTGTTCACTTAACCCGACAGCAGAGCTCTTCATAACACTCGCCTGAAGAAATAAGCTAAAATTACGGAAGCTATTCAGTTAATTTTTTTAATTTATTGGTCAAGAATTGTACATCACACAGCGCTTCATATTAGAAAACGTATCAGTTTAATATACCATTAAATTTCGTAATATTTCTAATTCAGTATTAATTTGTTATAGAACTGATAGGAGTTACAATTCTTAATAATGAAATGCTCTATATTATCAATTATTGTACAGCTTATAGAATATTATACATTATAATACTTATTAATCTATTATGAATCCACTTGCTTGCTGGACAGTAAACTTTTAGAATACTTCATCCAATGCTATTAACGTAAATATTGTCTCACCAATGTATTTCAGAGGTGGCAATTTATCTCCAGAAATACCAGGTTTTCTATCCTATCTAGAATTGACTTTCTCAAATTATGTGCACAATAATATAACAAAAGAAAAAACGTCATATGAACTTTAAACCAAAGGTGCTACAGACTGTCACAGACTTTCTCGTAGCAATTTTTTCTAATTTCCTTCGTGTGATCTGGCTTTAAGTTGCTCCATTCTCTGCCAAGCTGCCATCTATCGTCGCCCAAAGTACATTTTTTTACATTTTCTAAATTTTTTGCTTTCCTAAGAGTACAACCCAAATATTACTTCAAGAATATTAAAGAAGAGTAAAACCTCGTCCTAAATAGAAATTTGCATTGAAAATTTTGAAGCCGTTTATAAGAAAATAGCGAATAAGCATGTTTGTCAATGCGAAATTTGAAGCTCCTTTCCACTGGAAAGCTCAATAGATGAGCTTTCGAAAAACTTCATTTGAAGTCCTTTCAAGCACTTCTACTCACAAATGTAGTAATGTATTCAAATCGATGGAAATGAACATATTAATGGCGTGAGAGATATTTAAGAAATATTAAATTTGTTTAATATTTTAAAAAACAAGATACACAAAAATTAAGTTCGTCATATTAAACAGTTCTATTAGCACTATCCACTGGAAAAATTTTGAAGAAAAAATTTGGAGCTAATTTTGAGAAAATGGCGTTTGAGTGTTTCTGAAAATGTGGAATTTTGAACTCATTTTTACAGAAAACTGTAAATTTCTCTAGAAATTTCACTTAACATTATTTAAAGCACATGTACTCATAAATCTAATAATGTAACGATTACCGACGGGAGACATAAAAAATTAGGTTTTTGTAAGATTTGAAATAACAAAATAATATAGCAATATGGTTTGCCATCGGATACGGTTGGTTGGGCACTAACCCTACCAAACATTTAAAAAAAATTGGAACCGTTTTGAGAAAATCTAAGTTTCTGTAATTTTTTAAAATTGCAAACATTGCACGCTCTATTGCACAAAAACTACTAAAATTTTCGAAAGTCTACATGACCTAAATGAAGGGACTATTTATGGGCAACAAATTTCATTTGAAGGCAAAATCTCTCTTTAATTTTATAGTTGTAGGAAGACGACGAAAAAATTCAAGCTTTTGCAATTTTCGAAAATTGAGTTAACCGTGGAAATCGGACCTACGCCACCTATGTAAGGGTTTTTATTTTACTATATTCTTAAAAGAACTATAAATTAAACTTTGGAGCCGTTTTGAGAATTTTGAGAATGTCCGGGGGTCTTCATGTAAGTACCCCCAAATTTAAAAAAATGTTTTTCAAAATTTCAAAGCTTCAAGTAGAGCCAGATCGATAGGGGATTCATCAGGTTGGTAAAGATCGTACGTGTGGTTTAGAAGCCAGCAGTGTTCAGACGGACAGACGTTTTGAAAAGAACCCCTTTTCCGGTATCAGGGGACACCAAAACGCGTATTTCCATTGAAATCTCAAAATCGATTTTGCGCAGCATTACACAACTTCCTCTATATTATTACGTATGTTCCTCCCGTTATACGTACGTATACGAGAAAGTAAAAATAACTCGTATCATGCGAATACAATTTTAATTAGTGTTTGAAATGCTGGAGAAGTCCCTCGGTCGTCCTTTCCAAACCCCAGTGGTTTTTGTTCATACTCCTGATGTCTTCGGAGAAGGATCTTTTACTACATGTGGGGACGAGCGGAAGGATGGTGGGGGCGGAAGGGGCGTTCCGGCCTATAGGCGTACGGGCGGATGCGAGGGAGCAATGAAAACAGGAACGACAAAACGGCAGTTTATTGGGCTGTCACTTATACGAATTGCAAAAGTTACAACCGACTAAAGCCTCCAGAGTTGGCCCAGGAAGAGACCTTGCGTCGGGGACGGTTGTGTGGGCAGGACATGGAGCAGCTGCGCGCAGCCCTGCAGTTGATGGAGGGAAAGCTGCGCCGCCTGGAGAAGGGGCTGGAGCGGTGGGGGGCAGCGGTTGGAAGAAGAGCTGGGCGATCTGCTGGGCACCGTGCTGGGCGACGTGGTGGCCGAATTGCTGGACACGATGGAGCGACGTCTGGAGCGCGCCCTGACAGCCACCGAAACGAGACTAGAACGGCGCGTGCGGGAACACGTAGACGCCCTGCGCCGCAAAGGTGAGCTTCTCCTCCATTTGCCTTTCATGTTCCTTCACCTTTGAGGAATGTTTCGCGACGTTCCTCCCTTCCCCTGACGCTCTTCATTAAATTGGGTAAATGTTTATATTCTATTCTAACGTCATGTTTGTCTGCAGAGCGAGAAGTGGTTAAGCAAAGAGGCAAGTCATCTCGCTCTACGTCTTCTAGTGCTTCCTCTGGAGCCCCCGATCCCGTGCACATCGAGCACCCTGCGCCCCTGCTTCACAAGGGGCCTCGCACCTCGCTTCTTCCTTCAACCACAGTGCATTGCCCACAATTCCCCACTCCTTCCCACAGACTCCCCGCGACCATCCTTCCTCACCGTACCCGCCCCCACAATATCTTCTCCTGCCCCCGGCGTCGCAGCTACCACTCCGCTCATCCCAATACCCCTTGGCCCCAGGGTCCCTCCCTCTACTTCAACAAAACTTGCTCCACCCCTTTCCGCTCGCCGTGCAAACGCGCAACTACAACCCTTTCTACTCCCAGAAGCTTGGGGGGTTCCCCCCCCTTCCCCCCCGCCGCCACTACTACCACCACCACTACCACCACCACTACCACCACCACTACCACCACCACTACCACCACCGCTGCAGACCCCGCACCCCTTGCTAAGGCCCCCCCCCCCCCCCTCCCTCCCTTCCCCTGCCCCTTCCCCTGCCCCTGCCACCGTCCCAGACCGTGCCATAACAGACTCCTCCTCCGTCGTCTCCTCCGCAGCATCCTCCTCTCTCCCCCCTGGCCATGCTCACTCCCCAGTCCCCCGTATTCGGCACGGCGCCCAGCTGGGCAACGGCAAGCGCCGGTCAGGGTCCTTGTCTTTCTGCTCCACCTCGTCCTCCGCCCAGTGGAGCGAAGGGTCCGGGGGCGGGGCGGAGGTGGAGAGGTTGGTGGCTGCCGCGGAGCGAGGCGACCTGGAGCAGGTGCAGGCGTGCCTGGCGGACGGCGTCCCCATCGACGCCAAGGACTCCCGCGGCAACTCGGCGCTGCACTGCGCCGCGGGGAATGGCAGGTGCGTCACGCGAATTTCACTAACACGGGGCACTTGCACGAAAATGACGATCGGAAATATAGCGCTTGATTGTTGTGTACAAAATCGGTAGAGCGTGATTCTAGAGGGAAAGATGGCTTACGAACAAATAACTTCCTGACTAATGTGATTCTAGGCGAGTATTTGGTCAGGGTAGGATTAAGATTTAGGTTGCTGGTATGGTCATCATAAACGCCAAATTTGTAGTTGCGATTGATCATGGATTAAGCCTATTGGCCTGTCTTCAAAATAAAAAAAATCATATAATCTAAGGAATGCGATTCAATAAAGTTATGGGAAAGTCCCCAAGTACCCAATCTATGAAGTATTGGACGGGTTGACGCGTTCTCCTGGCGATTACCCCCACGGTTACTGCTTGTGATGGCGAATCCGCTGCTGACTCATCCTGGCAAATTGTAGAATGTCCTACATGGGATAGTCTCGCAACAAATTGTTGCAAATTAAAATGGTAAGAGTAAATAGATTAAAAATCCAAGTTTCTTCATGTAGTCTGTTTAGCGACTTTTGTATGAATTATTGTATCAAAATATTGGTGCTCCACAACATTCTCGTATTTTTGGAAACGTTAGCATAATATAATATTACAACTTTCAACCCAACATTTGTTATTGCCTGGAAATTCTCGTAGCAAACAAAGAATTTAAAAAGTTCAGCTTGTACAGCTACGGCAGAGGGTTAAAATGTGCTTTTCGGCCCCGTGCGCAGGCTGGAGGTGGTCGAATTCCTGCTGCGAGCCGGCGCACGCACCGAAGTGCGCAACATGGACTGCGCCACGCCACTCCACGCGGCCGCCTCCTGCGACGCGTCGGGCCAGTGCGCAAGCGCGCTCCTAGCGGCGGGCGCGCAAACGGACGCCGCGGACGTGGATGGTTGGACACCCCTGCACACCGCCGCCTCCTCCGCCAATGACGTGGCGATGCAGCACCTGCTGAAGGCAGGGGCGGACCAATACGTTCGCGATGCGCATGGCTTCACACCGTACGACCTGGCTCGCGGCGCCGTGGCCAGGCTAAAAGCTTCTGAGCCCGCTCCGGCACCTGAACATGAGCGCAGCCTGCTCGGCCGCTGAGCTCTGTTCACCTATCTCCGCCCTCTAAAGTTACATTGGTCGTTGCAGACCGCAAGTGAAAGGCTGCGAGAGGCGTTGAAATACGACGCAGCTCGTACTGGTCACGATTTCTTGAAATTCTGTGGTGTGGCGTTATCTTAAAGGTGAAAAAGAACGAAAGACTAAAGACTTAGCTTTATATAGACCTGCAAGATGGCTGACGTAGGTGACCGAAACAATAGTACATTTTTGAAAGATTTGTGTAGTGGAATCAGAGATTTGGCCAACATGAAAAACTTGATAGTTTACGGTACGATTTTCAACAATATGCTTTTCATTGTAATAGAATGTATATCTGACTAGTATAAGTCATTTTTAATTTTTTAGTTTGTTAGGTAGTATTTTAAGAAGGCCATTGTATAGAAAATTACTAGGTATCCCTTAAATAAAGGGTTATTGGACTGTTCATTGGAAAAGATTAGAATAAACTAAACTATTGCACGATTTTTGTGTAGTTCTTTTTCTTTAATCTATAGTTGTCAGCTAAAAGTTCTTATTGGTCATTAACCGCTAAATAATTCGAAAATGGAAAATACGAGACTTCTTGACACAGAATAAAGATACCATAGGCGTGGCAGTAGTAAATGGAAAAAGAATGCCCTTTCTAAAGTTTTTTTGTATTGTTGAATGTGTAAAAGTTTAAAACGTTCATGGCATTGTGTATTATCTTGTTTCTTTGTGCATTTTAAATATAAGTCATTTAACTAGGTGGTTTGACAATTGTATGAAAAGTAATGAAGTACAAATAAAAATAAATTGAAGGTTTTTTAATTAATTTTATTCTTGACTTTTAATAACATGAGCAAAAGAACAGAAATCCCGGAAAGACATAAAATGTCAAAATTTTTAAGGACTACATGGCAATGGCAAGGTTTTCCAAAGTCTAGAAAACCCCTCTTAGAGGGCACGGTATATAAATTTAAGTTATTTAGATTGATTAGTTATCTTGTCCGGGATCTTCGTAGACATTGGCTGATGAACTTTTGCTTTTTCTGAGACTTGGTCGTTGTTAGTGATGGTTGCAATAAGCTACTTTACTTTTGGACACCATTATACCAATATAAGCGTCAAATCATTAGCTTAGGATTAAATATCAAGAGGACAATTGTTTTCGGAACAAAGTTAAAACTGAGGTAAAGAACTAAGTGGACTGTAAATTTCCAGCAACATAGAGCAGGTTTGTAGTGTTGGCACATGAAAGCAAATGGTAAATCAGGCCAGGCAAATTTATATACACGAAGTAAACATTTCCAGTTTTAATTAAGCTGTTCAGGGAAGATGCTCAATGCTCTCAATAGAAAATAAGCTAGCCGAAAACTTGGTAGGACGGGGGATTAACTTACGTTTCAAAAATCTCGAAATTGTCAAGCTTAACAGAAACCATTTATAAAACGAAAACCTAACAAACCATATCCAAAAAATTTTTCCTTCTTCCCTACGTCTATTTTCGTGATACCATTTGAAGCGAGAAGTGCTATCCACGTCTGGGCCTCTCACGAGCGTTGCGTTGACTCGCGTCACCTAACGCTGATGACTTCGATGCGCGACAATGCCTGCGCACACTTAACGCGTGTCGTGAAGCGTTGTTGCCAACGCGCGTCACCTAGCGGGCGTTGCGCGTTGAAAGCTAGAAAACGATCGTTGTCTTGATTTTCGTTGTAGCTAAAGCTGTGAGCACAACGCAAGTCGCAAAGAGCGCTCGTGTGCCTTTTCACATAAGATTCAGTATTAGTCTATGACGCGCGTTACGAAATTTGTTTGCGTAGGCAGCGACGTCAGCGTTAGGTGACGCGCGTGAATGCAACGTTTGTGAGACACAGGCCTTATGGTTTTATCTTATAAATTTATACTGCCTTGTGTCGGATTTGATACTACTAATGTCTTGCATAACTAATTTCTAAGTTTGAACTTAATTTATATATTGGCCTACAATGTTTGAGTAACCCCTAAAATACAAGTAAAAATTATGAGTGGTTTAGAATACGATCTTCATTGCGATGTTTTAGAAAATATTGCTAGTACTCTGCAAAGCATTGCGTTGTATTTTTATATGTGAATTTTAAAGAAACATCTATTATGCATATTTACATTCGAGTAGCACGTTTACGCATAATAAATTGCAAAAGCTTCGATTCTTCACAGAAAAAGTGATCGCTGAGTGAATTTAAAAACCTTAAAACATTTTCAGAGATTAAGAATTCCAAGTTTCCAAGATTCCAAGTTTCAAAAAGTATCAATGTTCTGGGTTATACTTTACGGAGAGGAAATGTTTTGTCCATACAATTAATTATGTAGTAGACTGAATTATACAGAATAGTATATTTGGGAAGAAAAAAGTTTCGGCCCGTTTACGAAACGGTTTAAGTATACTAATGCCCGTATGGTAAGGTTCACTATCAGATCTGATATTTACTGTACTCTATATTGTTCAAATACTATATGCAGGTCGTAATATTTACTAAACACATTGCAGATAAATTTACTAGACGAATAGTTTCATAAATTACTATACGCTGCTGATAAAGCCCCAATAAGCAGAAACTTTAAAGGGAATATTTTCTCTCTCTTTCTTCAGCTAGATACAATAAATAAACAGAGGTTGTCTGGTATCAAATTTTTATATTACGTCTTAAGATCTTTTCGATCGCGTAGCGATCATCGTCAGAGCTTGCAGCTGCTGGGCGGAAAACGAAGTTCTGCCCAGTTCGTTTTCCGCCCAGCAGCTGCAGAGTTGACGATGATGCTACGCGATCGAAAAGATCTTAAGACGTAATATAAAAATTTGATACCAGACAACCTCTGTTTATTTATTGTGAAATAATAAGGTATCTATATCACCAACATTCTAATTAATTAATTCAGCTAGATAGTTTTAGCAACTGGAGTTTCTGAGCGGTCGCCCAACCTTCGGCCCCGCGGACTTCTAACTTAATCTGTCACCTGACAGACTCAAGTCAAGCAGAACGGTTACGGACTCTAGCTGCTGACCTTTGATTACCGACGGTATTTCTACCATTAGCTTAGAATACAAACCAATTATTCAAAAATAAAATATTAAACGCGTCGTTTAAACCCGTCTTTTGGCACTCGGGCATAATTTATAAAATGCGACAACTAGGAGTCCCGGAGTATTTACAAAAGATTATCGAAAGTTTTCTCACTAACATCGTTTATTGTAAAAATCAACTCTTCAACCTCTTACCCGCGCACCATTGATGCAGTAGTGCCACAAGGATCGGCACTCTATCTCATTCTGTTCATTTTAGCTACGATACCCTCACTGAGGGTGCACTCCGAGATAGCGTTGTACACAGATGATGTCGCCCTCTTCGCAACGCACAGCGGCGTTGTCGTAGCCAAGGACTATATTCAAAACACACTAAAACTTGGGGCCGCTTGGGGCCGCTTGGGGCCGCTTGGGGCACCTTGGGGCACCTTGGGGCCGCTTGGGGCACCTTGGGGCAACTTGGGGCAACTTGGGGCAACTTGGGGCGCCTTGGGGCACCTTGGGGCAACTTGGGGCAACTTGGGGCACCTGGGGGCGCCTTGGGGCACCTTGGGGCAACTTGGGGCAACTTGGGGCAACTTGGGGCAACTTGGGCAACTTGGGGCAACTTGGGGCAACTTGGGGCAACTTGGGGCAACTTGGGGCAACTTGGGGCAACTTGGGGCAACTTGGGTAATGCCTGATCAAGTAATTTTGCATACAAATTTAATTTAATTCATGTTATTTTGTTTCTCTGTCTATAATCCTAGTTTTAATATTACACTTTTGATCACAATTGAGCATGAAGAAATGAACATTAATTGTATATTCAGAATATCAAAATAAAAATATATTCTTCTAATGAAATTAATAAATATTACATTCAATATAACCAAATTCATAAAACACATGAGCCCAATACTAGATATAATACAAGCAGAATCCTGAAATACTGCTACAATCTAACAAAATCATTGAACTTGTTTTAATTACAATATTAAGGGTTATATTAAATTGAATGTGTTTTATTGAAACCCACTGCCCTCCAATGTATACACTCAAAATCCTAACAAGTAATCTGTTTCATTTATTTTGGGCATTAAAAAAATTGTTAAAGATATTAAAAATTAATATTTTTGTTACTTAGTAGTGTGTAGCCTTTGAAATACTTGGTGTGTTTCAGATGTCTCTATTTCATTGTAAATATTTTAACTATGCCTAGTTGGCCTCATCACGACACTTAACAGACTTCAATTATTTAAATTAAAAACATCAAGTCCAATTAATGAAAACAGCAATGTTTCTAAAACCATAGATATTTCTTCAACATAATAATAATATGTATTTAAGAAAGAAGAAAGCTCAAGGATATATATGTGGAAATGCAAAAGGATATAATAGATACTGTGGAACAAAAATAATTTCAATGGTATGAACATCTGCTGAGGATGCCAGAAGAGGGGTGGCCCAAACAAGAATATAAATGGATACTACCATATAGAAAACAGTAGGGCAGACCATCAACCCCATGGAAACAATGAATACTGACTGCGATGGTAACAAGGAATTTGACAGAGGAAGATGTAGTGGATAGAGAGAGCTGGAACAGAACCGAGAAACATTGCCAGATGTAAACCACTCAGAGATAAGAATAATAGCTATTAAATTTGTTAACTTCTCTTTTTATACTATTCCAATATACATTTTTAAGTCTTTGTATATGACTATCATAAAAATATTGCAAATTATCAGGTATCATAAAGAATTTATTTTGTGGCTCTTTTTTAACTGATTCTTTTCACAATACTACTTTGAAATACCCAAATTCCAAAATCTCTTGCTATTCTGTTTAAAATTGAAAAGTAAAAACATGTCAACCTTTAAAAAATTTAAAATTTTAATTAAAAAGAAAATTAACCCATATTATTGCAATGTTTAAAAACAATATTTTTAAAGGTTAACATGTTTTCAATTTTGAATTACAGAAGCTAGGTGATGAGTGCAACAGGGCCCAAAATGTGAAAATTGTTATTTTTAATAATTATATGCTTTATTTTTGACAAGTTAGTATTTATTTATCATTTAATTACTTTTAAAAATAAGAGGAACAGGTCAGAATGTTTACTTATAAATGTTATAATATGACAGAATAACATACAATTAATTGAATTATGTACATTAGAGTATTTCTCTGAACTCTGTTAACTTTTTCACAAAACAAGATGTTTTCAAAAATGCCTTGTGGACCAGAGAAGTCAGAAAGGGAAGTCTCTTATCTTGCCTTCACCTGTGCATCAAATCAGCTAAAACTATGGATGTCTGTAATTTAGTATATACATATATAAGAGCAGATATTACATATTACATTTTACATTTCATTTTACATTTTTGAGTGAGTTTAGAAGACGTAATCCAATCTCTACATTCATAGATATTAATGTTAACAAAATTGATATATACTTAAAATTTGATAAAAATATCCAAGCATTTGAATGAAAGTTAAATGATTATTAACGAAAACTTTCAAAAGAATTGTTTATTTAGTATTCTTTTATTATTTTGTGAACTATTATAATTTTCAATTTTTAGAAATATTAACTAGTAATATCAAATGTTAAAAATCTGTTATTTGTTTTCTGTAAAAAAAACACCAAACAATATTTCTTGTAATCAATAGGATCTTGATTATACCAATCAGTTGCCAGTGTTCATTCAGCTATTGACCCCTAATCAACCAATTGATGGTCTTTAACCTCCTTTGAAATATCTTCAGTCTCGAAGGGGGTTGACACTGACTCATTGGTAAACTCACTTGATATTAATCATTCATTTGTATAAATTCTTGTAATATAATTATTGATTTGTAAAATAAAGTTAATTAAAACTTGAATTGTGATCTCTGAATTATAACAATAATCTTAATGTCTAACACCATGGGGCAGTACATCAGTATACCATGAAAAAGCTGTGCTGATTATATGGTAATAGGTGTCACATTTGTTGTGTCAAGGTACAATTTTATTTTGTATAATTTAGAGTTGGAATTATGTCAGGTATTGTGAAATATCACCAATGTGTTATTGGCTTCATTGGGGCTTATAAGACTTCAAATATTAGTTCACTTGACTAAGTGTTCATTACTGGTGGCAAAAATATTTGTAACACTTGTTGACATTGAACATTCTTTCTAGAATCTGCTAGTTGTAAATCTGTTATTCATTTGCTGATCACTTTTTTTATTCACATTCTTACTCATGTCATTTTTATAGAGGAGAAAATTTCTGTTTGTAATATACAAATTTGCTACTTGCCACCTTTTCTGAAATGTTGACTGATTTTTATAAATTTTTCCTTACTGTTACTGGAAAGTTTGGCAAAACATCTTTTGCTATGGTTATGTGTAATGCAACAAACTTTTAACAATAGGAATCGCTGAGTTGTACTTCTGAACTTGTTTTAGTAGACTTTCATTTTGTATTTTTTGCTTATTTTAGCTTTTGATGCCTATTTTTTTATATCTTGCCTTACTTCTATCTTTTTGCTATTATTTTGCTTTTTTCCTCCTGGCAGCTATTTTGATGAATTGAGCTGGAAACATACCTGCAAGCCTGAACAACTTGAATGCACAGTTGTTTTGTCTTTCTATGGAAGCAGAGACTCCAGGACCAGGTAGTATTAATAATCTACATGGAAAAAGAAGATGATTTTTCATTGATGTTGGCAGGCTTTGTTCACTGACAAGGAATCCCATCCTTTGAGTACAGCTTCCAATTTAATTGTTTAATAAAAAAATATAAATTGGACCGCAATATGAATTATAATTACATGGGTAAAAATACAAATAAAGGAATAACCTAGCCATTAAATTAGTCAATTTTATTAGTAAAAAAAAATGTGCCCATGGCAGAGTTAATTGTGACAATGAGCACAGCAGTAGCTGCCATTGATGAATTCTTTGTGGGAACAGTAGCTGCCTTTAATTTTTTATATAATTAAGGTCAAAACCAAATTTAGGGATCCCAGTAAGTATAAAATTATTTCTATGATAATACCAGCAAAGATAAAAAGAATTCAGCGAATTGTGAAGTGATGGCATGATGAAGAAATAATTAATAACAAAATGTTTCACAAAATTTATCCAACAAATATAGTTATTCTAATAATCATTCTCTATGTTATTGTGGCAGGAGATACTATTTCTTTGTGAAGGTAATGATAAGGAATAAGAGACCAAATCTATAAATGATTTGCCCTTGAAAATAGATTATATTACATCGGAGTGAATATTTTTTAATAATTCTTGCCAAAAATACTCTTATCATTCTTTATTCAGAATTCAACTTGCATATGTATTAGGCTAGGGGTCCAAGAATTAAAAAAACATGTACAGAATACACTCCTCCCTGTAGCATGTCACACACAGTTTTAAATGTTTTTAATGTAAAATAAGTATAAAAAATAGTATATAATATATTAGTATAAATGGAAGAGTAGCAAGAGTTAATGGACTCTTGAAGGTATGAGTACATAATGCTTTGCTTATGCCTATCCATTATTGGTTCTATAGGTTATATAATTGTTATATATATAAACAAGAAATTAACCAGATTGTTGGGAAAAGCATGTAAGTACATCGCCAGAAACATTTGAGATGCATTTACAGAGATTAAGAATATAATTATTCCTGTAGATCATGCCATGACAACCCTTCACATTGAAGTAATGTACCCTTTTATTCCACACATCTTGATTTATGATGGTATTCACAAGCTACTAGTAGCAATTGATGTAATATTCCAAAACAAGAAATAATCATAATAATTAGATGTATGTTATATGGCATTACTGTCAAGTTTCATAATAAAATTTACAAGCAAATTCAAGGCACTCCAAGAGGTGCATTCAAAATGTGTCAGTGCTGTTTAATAATTATAATAACAACAAAAACTTTACTGTACTTGAAAATTGAAAAGAGGTCACTGATCAATTTTCTCGACACATCTTTAATTAGAAGCAATGAAAAATTAACTGGTAAGCTGATATTGAAAACCTACATACAGAGGGGAAAACCTTAAATTTCAGATCTCAAAATAATATTTTACCATACCATCCAAGACTTTTTAACAATTTAAAATATGGATAATGGAAAGCAGATTTGAAACTTGTGCATACAATAGAAAATAAGAAATTGTACTAAATCATAGGGACACACTTGTCAAATATCATTTCATGAATGTGATATATGAAATATCAACTGCAATTTCAAACATATAGGTCAAACCAAGTGAAAAGTAAGGACTAAATTTCATGAACTTAAAAAGTGAGGCTCCTGAAAGAATATCTGTGAGTTGCCTGAGACACAAAATTCCATAACACATGGACTTATCACATCATAAAGGTTTTGAAAACACTAAAATTATAGACATTGAGCCCAGGACCAAACCCAGGTTAATATCAGAAAATCTTAATATCGAAATGAGAAATATGAAGAACAATTGAGAACACAGACATGGCCAATATTTACAACAATGCTATATTTGCACTGAAATATTATTCAATTAGACTTGAAAACATTCCTTCTTCACTTCTGACTGGTGATGAAAGAATTACCTTGGTCTGCTGATCATCATTGACCCTTAGGTTGTCATGTCACATTCGGGGTCTGAGTGCAGAAGGAAACACCTGGTGAATAGAGAGATGCCTGGCCATGAATGTTTGAAGAATGACAGTTGTTAATGTAAAGAACTACAAGTTGGTATTTACAGAGGAGAGTTAATTAAGCTGTACAGGCAAGTTTTTACTACTGTATTAATATGGGTAATATTTTATATTAATTTATATTTGATATTAATATAGGTAAGTTTCCAGTTCTTTATATCATCATATTTTTAGGCAAATCACATGATTTTGTTTTATAAATATTAAAATTATATTTTAAACCATTTTTTAAAGGTTAATTTTCAATTTTAAATTTTTTTAAAAAAAAATTTTTTGCTGTTGTTAAAATTAGGAGATCCGGACAGAACTCTTTATTAGAATAATGTAATAGTCAGAATAATATACAATTACATATGTGAAAGTGGTTGCTTAAATATTCACCACAACAAAACAAATGATCAAATCCCTAATCAATATCTTAGTACAATATGTAGCAACAACATTAAAGTAAAAACATATTACTTGAAGTAAAAGAAAAAATATTGTTGGTAAAATTAAAATGAGAAAAGCAATATGTTATACTCAGTATAAAACAGTACATACAAAGAATAAAACAGAGGTTCAAAACTTTGTTCTGTCATCGACCATTTAAATAAATGGTATTCTTCATTGACCTCCCACAATTTTTATCTTTAATATACACCACACTACATATACACTATATCTACAAATAATGACACAACAATGTTTTAAAGATAATTTATACAAAGATTATGGAAAAATTATTAACTTTATGTTTTATTATTTTTTGTATTAACATAATTTTCAAATTTACAAATAGAAATAAAAAAATTTGCCAATTCTAATTGCAAAAATTTGATTTTTATTCTGGGAACGATGTTGAATTCCAACAGAAAAACAAATTTGTAATTTACTATTGGATCAAAATATAAGAGAAACAAATGGTAAATATCAGAAAAAAGAATTATCATTTTCATCAGTAATTTTTGTAATCAATGATATCTAGATCATAGTCGGGTGTTAATCTCCAAACAACCATTTAACTCCCTCTAAAATATCAACTCCTGGGCATTTATATCAACCTTGTTGGGAACCTCTGGTATAAAATATGATTGATAGTACACCAGCAAAAATAAGTATATGCAAGTTGCATATCCAGCAGTAAAACAAAGACAATAAAATAATCCAGGTAATGAAACAGAGAATGTTAATTTAAAATGAAAATGGTTAGTTTATTTACAAAATAAAACATTTATAACATACAAACTGGTTAATACAAGTGAAAGCTTTACCACACACTCAAAATATCAACTATATTTTAAATTATAGTTCATACTTATTCATAAAAATATACATGTGTGGCAAATGCTCTGCAGTGAAATAAAATAGATTTCTAATCTTTCTGTTAAACTCAATTAGTAATAAAAAATAACACCCAATCAATAATTTCTGTTAATAAAATCAAATAAAAACATATTTAACTGGTCAATGCTTATATTCAAATGAGTTTCAGGAAGTTGGTTGTACAAACTGTTGATTTATGAATCAGTGGTTTTTGTCAAATATTACTTGCTTAAGGGTGGTTATATAGTTTCAGAAAGTGCCAACGTCTATAAGTATAACACTCGATGTAGTAATTATATCCATCTGGTGACAGTATCAACAGCTCATTACAAAAATTTCACATACAATACATGTACATTATTTTTCAACATTTTGTCACATGACATTAAACAATTAAATTCTATTGTATTTTTATTTATGTCAAAAAACAGTTGAAACTGCGTATGACGTGCTATGGGGAGAAGTGAATTCTGTGCACACTTTCACAATTCTGTGATCCCTACACTAAGTCATATACATGAAATTTGAAATTTAAATTAAAAGAAAAAAAAGCTCTTATGTAATAAAATCTATTTTCAAGGATAAATAAGCAATAAATTTTGGGCACTTATCTATGATGTCCTTCGTCAAGGAATAATATTTCCTGCCGCAACAACATGGAAAGAATAAATTGAATAACTATATTTCCCAATGAATTCTAGAAGACGTGTACCAATAATGAAGTTACATGTATGTCCAGAAGCAAAACAAGGGGCCATCTCAGCATTTGCTCACTGGATCATGGAAACTGGACGAAAAACCTGATTGAGATGGGGGTCATTGACCCGGAAGCTGCAATATAATACTTGTTACAGGTTGTTTATACACATTTATACAGTCCAAATGGTAAATAATGGATTATGTATCATTGTTAAAATTAATGTTACTTTTCTTGTGATGCTCAGTATAGTCTCTAATTGTATAGAAACATTTATGCAGCAGAAACGATTTCGCTTTAGATTTTCTATTGATTTTAATCGTTTAATGTCATATGGCAAAGTGTTGTAAAATAACGTCCATGTATTGTACGTGAATTTTTTGAAATGAGCTGTTGATACTGTCTCCTGATGAATATGATTTCTACGTCGAGTGTTATAGTAATAGACATCGGCATTTTCTGAAAATATATTCCCGCCCCTAAGCAAGTCATTTTTAACAAAAAACACTGAATCGTAAATCAACAGACAAGGTAATGGTAAAATTTCTAGATTAATGAAGAGAGGCTTACAAGAATCACGTGGGTGTGATTTGGTTATTATTCGTACAATTCGTTTTTTGTAATCTAAAAGTCTGGGAGCTATAAGATGTATTTCCTCAGAATAGTATGCCATATCTCAGGCGGGAATGAACATTCGCGAAATATACACAACGAACAGTATGAAGGCTGTCTGAGTTTGCAAGAATTCTGAACGCGTAACATAATGAACTTAACTTTGTGTTCAATTCATTTAAATGTACAACACTTTGCCAGATGACATTAAACGATTAAATTCGATAGAAAAGTTTAAATCCAAAGTGAAATCGTTTCTGCTGCATAAGTGTTTCTATACAATTAGAGACTATAGTGAGCATCACAAGGAAATTTACATTAATTTTAACAGTGATACTTAATGCATTATTTACCATTTGGACTGTATAAATGTGTGTAAACAACCTGTATCAAGTATTGTACTGCAGCCTCCGGGTCAATGACCCCCATCTCGATCAGGTTTTCCGTCTAACTTCCCTGATCCATTGAGCAAATGCGGAGTTGGCCCCTTCTTTTGCTTCTGGATATGTAACTTCATTATCTGTGCACGACTTCTAGAATTCAGTGGGAAATACAATTATTCAAATGATCGTTTCCATGTTGTCGCGGCAGGAAATATTATTCCCAAGGCCAATATGGTTAAGTGCCAAAATGTATTGCCTTTTTATCCTTGAAAGTAGATTTAGATGGGAGCTTTTTTTTACAAAATTTAAGTAGTATATGACTTAGTTTAGGGATCACAGAATTTTGAAAATATGCACACAATTCACTTTTCCCCATAGCACGTCATACGCAGTTTTATCTGTTTTTTGACGTAAAATAAAATAAAATAAAAGACTCCAGATTGACAACGACTCGCTTTAATTCTAACTTTCATTGACCAAGAGACCTAGTGACGAGGCACGGGCTTCCAAAAAACGACCAGACCCAAGTGACTAGACACTTGCTCTCAGAAAACACCAATGTCGACACCTGGCTCCCAAAAATACCCCTACACTACAAGTGACGATACTTGCCA
The DNA here is from genome assembly GCA_964035755.1 of Teleogryllus oceanicus. Lineage (NCBI taxonomy): Eukaryota > Metazoa > Arthropoda > Insecta > Orthoptera > Gryllidae > Teleogryllus > Teleogryllus oceanicus. Next base: position 327,801,803 of record CAXIVR010000001.1, on the reverse strand, counting down.
AAAAAAAACGAGACCTCCTAGTGGCGACGCACGGTGCCCCTCAAAAACATTCAGACTAAAAGAGACAAGACTCTTTCTCTCAGAAAAAACGATTTTCAACCCGGCGTCCGAAATAACCAACTGTCTAATTCAACGAAGTTTTGCTTTAACTCTAGTTATCTATCGATCCAGACTCCTAGTGACGAGGCACGGGGTACCATGAACCCTCCACACCACATGTGACGAGACACTTGCCCCCAGAAAAAAACGGTTGTTGACCCGGAGACCGTCATAAACGAGACTAGCTTGACCTACACTCGCTTTAACTCTAGTCTTGAACGATCCAGACCTTTACAGGCAGGGCACAGGCTCCTCAAAAAAGACGAGATCACTTGAGACGATATACTTGCTACCCGAAAATACGATTGTTGACACAGGGACTGTCATAAACTAAATTTATCGATCAAAGACTCCTAGTGAAGAGGCGGGTTCCCAAAAAACCAGACCCCATGTGAGGTTAGAAAATACGATTGTTGATCCGGGCTCCGTCATAAACAAAATGTAGTTTGACAATCACCTGCTTTACCTGTAATATTTATCGATCTTGTCTCCAAGTGACGACGCACGTGCACCAAAAAAGACCAGAACCAAAGGTACGAGACACTTCCATCTAAAAAACATTATCGATCCGGGGACCATCATAAATGAGGTTCTATATACGCAAAGGCTCGCTTTAACTCTACACTTTCTTGGTACATACTCCTAGTAATGTGGTTTGGGCATCCCAGGAGAAGGACGACCCGGGACCGCCACAAACCAAACACTAGCTCGAAAAAAAACCTCTCTCTAACTCTAGTCTTTATCAGCTGAAACTCCGAGTTACGACGCAGGGACTCCCAAAAACCGTCGAGACCACTAGTTACGAGACCCTTTCTCCTGAAAAAAAAAGATTGTCGACCCAGGGATTGTCATCAACGAGACTCTAACTCGACAAAGATTCGCTTTAACTTTAATATTTATCGATCCAGACCCCTAGTGACGACGCACGGGCATCCCAAGAAACAACACGACATCAAGTGACGAGACATTTTCACCAAGGAAAAACTATTGTTGACCTAGATTCCGTCATATACGAGACTCTTGCTAGACAAAGACTCACCTAACTTCTACATTTCATCGAACCAGAACCCTAGGAACGAGGCACCGGCTCAAAAAAAGACCCCATGAGAAGAGCCACTAGTTCCTAGAAATAACCAATCTCGACCCGGAGACCGTCATTAACGAGACTCTGGCTCGACAAAGATTGAATCTAACCGCCCCAATGGGGGGTTCCCAAAAAACCTAGAAAAAACGATTGTTGACACAAATACCGTCATAAATGAGATTGAAGCTCGACAAAGACTAGCTGTATCTAAAATATTTATAGATCCAGACTCCTAGTGACGACGCCCATGTACCCCAAAAGACGAACACACCACATGTGACGAGACACTTGCTCCTTGAAGAAAACCATGGTTGACCCAGGGACCATCATAAGCGAGACCGTAACTCTAATATTTATGGTTTATGATCTCTAGTGACGATGCCCGAGCACTCCGAAAAACGAAAAGACCTCAAGTAACGAGACTTTTGCTTTCAGAAAAAAATATTGTCGACCTGGGGACCGTCATAAAAGATACTTTACCACGACAAAACTCGCTTTAACTCAAATATTTATAGATCCAGACTCCCAGTGACGACGCACATGTACCCCAAAAGATGAACAGAACACGTGACGATACACTTGCTCCCAGAAGAAACGATTGTCGACCAGGGAACCGACATAAACAAGACTAGCTCGACCAAGACTCGCTTTATCTATAGTATTTTTTTAACCAGACCCCTAATGACGGGCACGGGCTCTCCATAACACGACAAGATTAGTGACGAGACACTTGCTCCCAGAAAAAACGATTGTCGTCACGGGGGCAATCAAAAACGAGACTCTAGCTCGCTAAAGACTTCCTATAACTCATATAGACCAACACTTTAACGATCCAGACCCATAGTGATGAGGCACAGACTCCCCCAAAAACGGCCCGACCACAAGTGACGAAACACTTGTCCCAGAAAAAAAACAATTGTGTACCCGAAGTCCTATGTAACAAGACTCTAATTCGACAAAGACTCGCTTTAACTCGCTTTACATAACTAGTTATTATCGACCCAGACCTCTAGTGACGACGCTCAGGCTCCCACAAAACCTCCAGACCTCAAGAGACCAAATATTTGCTCCCCGAAAAAAAATTGTCGACCTGTGGATTGTCATAAACGAGAATCTAGCTCGACAAAGACTCGCTCTACCTCTACACTTCATCGATCTAGACCCCTAGTGACAAGGTAGGGCTGCCAAAAAACGACCAGACTGACGAGACATTTGCCCCCGGAGAAAGCGATTGTCGACCCTGGGTCTGTCATAACAGACATTCTAGCTTCACCATGATTCGCTTTAAGTATAGTCTTTATCGATTCAGACTCCTGGTGTCGAGGCACAGGCTCACAAAATTCTCCAGACCACAAGAAAACGATACACTTGCTAACAGGAAAAACATGTTCACCCGGGACTGTCATAAACTAGAATTTAGCTCGACAAAGACACGCATTAACTCTCCAATCATCGATCCAGATCCCTAGTGACGAAGGAGGAGCTCCTAAAATACGCCCAGACCAAAAGTGACGAGAAATTTACTCCGAGGAAAAACTCGGGGACTGTCATAAATGACACTCTAGCTCGAAAAAGTCGACCGTCGTAAACGAGACTCTAGATGAACATAGACTCGCTTTATCTCAAGTATTAATCGATTCAGACCCCTAGTATCGAAGCACGAGCCCCTCAAAAAACGACTAGACCAGAAGTGACGGGACTCTTTCTCCCAGAAATAACGATATTCGATTCGGGGACCTAATAAACAAGAGTCTAATTCGACAAGAACTCGTTTGAACTCTAGTCATTATCGATAAAGCTTCTAGTGACGAAGGATGGGCTCCAAAAAAAAACCTCCAGACCACATGATACGAGACACTTGCTCTCACAAATACCCATTGTCAACCCGGGGCTATCATGTGACGAGACACTTGCTCCCAGAAAAAAACGATTGTCGATCCGAGGACTGTAATGAACGACACTCCAACTCGACCAAAACTCGCTTTAGCTTTAGTCTTGATCGATCCAGACCCATAGCGACGAGACACTTGCTCGTAGAAAAAAACATTGTCGATCCGAGGACTGTAATGAACCACACTCCAACTCGACCAAAACACGCGTTAGCTCTAACCAGTGCAGGCACGGGTTCCCACTAGACCACCAGTGACAAAAAAACTATTGTTGACCGAGGCCTCGTAAATGAGACATTAGCTCGCCACAAAGTCGCTTTAACTCCAATATTAATCGATATAGAACCCTTAGTGACGACGCAGTCATCCCATAAAACGACCAGACTTCGTCACGTAACTGTTTCTCCCCGAAAAAAAGATTGTCGACCGAGTATCCGTCATATACGAGACACTAGCTCGCCAAATCTCGCTTTAACTCTGCACATCATCGATGCTGATCCCCCATTGAAGAGTCACGGGCTCCTACAAAAGGGACCGGACCAAAAATGACGAGACACTAGCTCCTATAAAAAAACATTTTCGACCCACGGACCGTCATAAACGAGGCTCTAGCTCGACGAAGACTCGCTTTAACTCTAGACGTTTTCGATCCAGACCCTTCACGGCGAGGCACGGGCTCTTCAATGACCGACCAGCCCACTTGTCGACCCGGGGACTGTCATAAACGAGACCCTTGCGCCACAAAAATTCGCTTTAACTCTAAAATTTATCGATTCAAATCTGTAGTGACGGCGCACGGGCGACCCAAAAAAGATCACACCTCAAGAGACGAGACATTTGCTCCTAGAAAAAACGATTGTCGATCTGAGGACCGTCAAAACAGGACTCTAGCTCGACAAAGACTTGATTTAACTCTACTTTTACTTTGCAGGACCTTATTGTAGAGCGAGGGAATGAAATAAGTGCCCTGCTTACGGGCGTTCGTGTATTTAGTAAGAAATGATATTTATTTACCTTCTTTCAGAATTCAATTTATATGCAGTTGAAAAACTTTTTGAAATAATAGTTGTACATCTTACTACGCTCAAAATTATCTTACTTTGCATTTACAGACCTCCAACAAAGCGAGCTTAAATTATTTCCATTTGTTAGAAAATCTAGAGAAAATTCTGAACAAAGTTAGTAATCTCTCTTTTAAATCCATTGTTGTATGTGAATATTTCAATATTGATTTTCTGAGCGAATCCCACGAAAAAGAACAGTTTCTCAATTTAATTCATTTTTTTAAATTTAGGTATTACAGTGAAAGTACCTACACGGAATACACTTAAACCACAAACAAATACACAAAAACACAACAGAAAAAAAATTCTTACAATTACTAATAACATGAATACTGACACAATAAATGAAAAACGCATGTGCAGAGCATTTACTAAAGTTTACATAAAATTATTTACGAACTACTTTCTGAAGGAATCATGGGAGGCAGTTTATAACGCTATTGACACAAATGAGAAATATAATTTATTTTTCTCAAAGCTTTCATTTCACATTAAGGTGTGCTTTTTTATTAAAAAAAAAATTACACATTTCACGAGAAAGCAATACTTGGATCACACAAGGAATTAGAACATCGTGTAAAAACAAACGTACACTCCCCTTTATTTCTAAACATAACGTATCACTCGGTTTCTATGTCTACTTCCGAGAATATAAAAGAATTTTAAGGAAAATAATAGTTCAGGCAAAAATAATGAGGATATTTTGAACGCTAGAAACAAAACTAAAGCAACGTGGAATATGGTAAAAAATACGACCACGTCATCACGATATTTCGTAGAAAATGTTTTAAAGGATAATAAAAGAGAAACAAGTAATCCAGAAAGAGTTGCGAATCTTTTTAACCAACACTTTTCTAGAATTGCGGTTGATCTCATGACTATAACCACAATATTCAACATCATATGCTTCTCAAATATTTTTCGGCACGATGTTTATTTCCGAAACTTCTTCCAACAAAATCCTCAGAATAGTCAGTAAACTAAAAAATAAATATGCATCTGGTTTAGATGAATTTCCTAGATTTAGATTATTTAGATTTTAATTATTTATTAAAAACGTGTGTACTTATTGCTATTATGCACCCATTAACTCACATTGTCAATGCTTCCTTGCGCAAAGAAATATTTCCAGATGTTTTCAAAATAGCACAAATTAAGCCATTTTTAAAAAAGGTAACAAAAATGAAAATTACCGGCCAATTTCCCTTTTGTCAGTTTTCTCAACAATATTAGAGAGGCTTTTCTATACGCAAATTGAAACTTTTCTCAGGAAAAAACGTAGCGTATTCAGACTCACAACACGGCTTAAAAAAATCAAAATCTACCAAAATCGCCATTTTTTCTTTCCCTAAGATGTTGCTTCATTAATGGACCAAAATGAAGAACCTATTGGGATATTTTTAGATCTTTCGAAAGCTTTTGACGTTATTAACCATAACATCTTGCTCTCAAAATTACCTTCTTATGGAATTCGTTCTATTGCCATAGATTGGATAACCTCGTGCCTCAAACATCGATATCCAAGAGTAGAAATACCGTACTGGCACGAAAGGACATTATTTACTTATCTTTCAATTCTTTGCTAATTGAACATGGGGTCCCACAAGGTTCGATCTTAGGACCTATACTCTTTGTGGTGTTCGAAACGATATGCCCTCATCTATTAAAAATTGGAGAACAGTTCTGTTTGCCGATGGCACGAAAGTTCTTCACAAAAAAGAAACAATAAATAGTACGATTTCAGAAGCTTCAAGTTGGTTTTGTACTAACAAATTCATAGTTAACGAAGGAAAAACTGTCTCAATGCAATTTTGCGTCTCAAATCGGCAATCGTATAATCCATTGTAAATTAACAATATGCAATTAGCTGATGTTGAGGTAACAAAATTACTATGTCTCTCAATTCAGTCAAACCTCAAAGGGAATGTACATATAACAGAATTAAACACTAAATTAAGCTTATTATGTTACGCATTCAGAAATCATTCAAATTCTGTCAGCCTTCATGCAGCTCGTTGCGTGTATTTTGCAAATGTACATTCCCGCCTCAGATATGGCATAATATTTTGGGGAAGTGCACAAATATTTAGATTGCAAAAGTACATCCGAATAATGAAAAAACGCCATCCACGTGATACCTACAAGCCTCAGTTTATTGAACTTGGAATCTTACCATGGCCTTGCCTATTTATTGACGAATCTGTAGTATTTGTCAAAACTGACTTACTTCACGGTGGGAACATATTTTCACGTAATACTTATATTTATATTTACAACACTCGACGTAGAAATCATGTTCATCAAGTGTCAGTATCAACAGCTCACTACAAGTAATCCACATACAATACATGTACGTTACTTCAGAACGCACTGCCAGATGAAATTAAACAATCAAAATTAGTACACAAATTTAAGTTAGAAGTAAAATCTTTTCTGCTGCAAAACTGTTTCTATACAATTAGAGGCTATACTGATCGTCTAAAACAAAAATAATGTTTACTTAAAACAATGATATAGTATAATGAATTAGTTTGCATTTGCATTGTATAATTTCAAAAAATGACTTAAATGCCTGTAACAAGTAATTTACCTTCCGGGTCAATGACCCCCATCTCGATCGGGATTTTGTCCGGTTTCTCTGATGCATTGAGCAAATGCTGAAATGGCCCCTTGATTTGCTTCTGCACGTAAATGTAGCATCACTATGCGCACGTTTTGTTGAGCTTTCTTTTTAATCGTAGTAGTAGTAGTAGAGTTTAGGGTGAGTTTATATTTTGTTAACAATAGAGAAAAATAAAATCTGTAGCCGGCCCGGTGGCCGAGATCGCTAAGGCAGTAGTGTCGTAGTGATCTCGGACCGAAGGGTCGCAGGCTCCAGTCCCGCCTCGGGCATGGTTGTATCTGTGTTCGTCCTTTCACCCCTTATCATCAATCACCATATCGTTTCATCCACATAGTTACCATACCGTTAACAATAATAGTGGTCGCTAATGACCTTAGATGTTGAAGCGACCTTAAATAAACCAATTAAAAAATCTGTTCGTTCGTTTACCGTTTCAAATAAGTTTCCTTTAATTCGGCTTTTTTAAATTTATTATTATTACTATTATTTTTCATCATTAATAGTTAAATTGTTGGGAAGGGATTCAGAAACTCAAAAAAGAGTGCGCAGATGATTTTCTCCCCTCATATGTTACATACAGGTTTTGACTGTTTTTGATTAAATAAATAAATAAATAAATAAATAGCGTAGCGTGCGCTGATGATTTTCTCCCCCATACGTCACATACAGTTTTTGACTTTTTGTGACTAAATAAATAAATAAATTAAAAAAATGACGTTTGCTTTGGAAAACCATGAAGAGGGCACACCCCGTGCTGCCTTTCCTTTCTACGTTTAACTAAAGATTCCCAATTGACATTGGCCTTGTTGTTTCTATTCGTGAATTTAGCCTCTTCTTTCTGCACTCGGTTTAACGCTTTAACCTGAACTTTCCTATGATGATCCCAGAAAGCTACTCCGTATTCCATTATGGGACGAACCAAAGATGTATAAGCCGCTTTTTAGTGTCACAGATTTCCGTAATAGGAACACAGTGGTGGCTTGTAGGATAGCGCCGCCAGTGTGTCATGGCAAGACCAACAAAAAGGAAGGAAAGAAAATTTGCACCACAAATGTGTGTTTAAAATATCGTTTCTTCAAAACATTGTTCTTTATAGTAATTCATTTGAATTAGCAATTGATCATTCGATGTTCTATCAATACTGCCTTCAAACGCACATTACTATCCGCCGGCCTCCTCCTAAACCTCTGAGCCACTTATGAATTGTCACCGTGTCTGCCCATTTAACTGTATAAATAACGCTGTGTTTGTCTGTATGCTCTTATGGACGAAACAGAGCCAAAACTCGAAAGGGCACAGTAGTTAACGTTCTGGTTCCATGGAGCGCACCAATGACACTATCTTCATCGAACAGTCTCTCTCACTCCGAATGAGCCCGACGCTCTGGTATTTTGTACGTCTTTCCATGTGTTACGCATGTGGAGAGGCGGCGTATGCTGTGGGCGTCAGACTCCCTTTTCTTCCTGTACCCGTCTTCAACGAACTCAGGAAGCTGTGACTTCAGATTTCTTTAGGCGCTTAGTCTTTCAAGCTGGGAATCTTTATTTGTTGTTATTATTTTAATTTGTTTTGAGTTGAATCTTCGTTATAACTTAATAAACACGGTCGCTGTAAAATTAATTTGTTTTGCCCACGCATTTTATTTTAGAGATTACTAAACCAGTTTTAAAATATCGCATCGATGTTAAAAAACATAGATGGTTTTTGATCGACGCTTTATTAATATCGACGTTTTAATTATGAACATCGATAACTGTTGACATCGATGTTTTGTTATCACTGTCGCATCACTAAGTGGCACCACCAATAGAATTCTGTATCGACCGCCACTGTATTCGCCTAACAAAATGAAGAGTTTCCCAAACTTTCTATGCGGTATATCTAATGCCAGGCACGTCAAAATGCGCCCATATAAGCTACTTGCCCGTCTCTGGGGAGCTCTCATTTCCCTTCAAAATCCAGAGAGGGATAAACTACATTATTTGGGCACTAAATATCTGGGCACTAAAGGGATAAACTACATTCGCTAGATAAGGCGGCACGAGAAGGTTTCGTACGAAAATATGTTTGCAAAACTTTTTCTATCAAATAACCGATATTTATATTAGGTTTATTTTCTTCACTACTTATTACTTTTTGATGATTATTTTCTTACTAAATTCTCCCTTTCATAAATATCTTAGCCAAGTGACAGGAATATGTTTGAATGGCAAATACATTACTTTTTTTTATTTTGTGTTATGTTATTTAATCATTCAGTTATTTATTGTATTTAGCAATAATGTGAAATCAATTAACAAAGTATCTATAAGTCAACAATTCTCGCTTACGGATGGACAGCGCTTTTGATAGACAAAAATATTTGTTAAATTTTCTAACCTTAACGTAGAATCTTCATGCTCTTTCATCACTCATAAGTAAACAGGTTTCCAAATTCAAGATACTTTTGATTGGATTCCATTTTTTTCTGTCAATTGAGAATTTGAAATCGGGCTGATGTTTTATTTCATTTTAATGGTTCGTTTCTCTGCCTTAAAGACAAAATGAGAATGAATATTGCTACATTTTTTACACTAACTGTCAATTAACTTCTCCAAAAGACTGTCATCGGTCTGGATATCCAGTGACGTACTGCCTCTCCGTAGCATTTGTACAACCCTTACATTTAAATCTCGCGCCAATTTCTCTGGACACACCGCCCGCGAGCTCTAGTAAGCTTGTCACCTTGCCCGCGACTTTGACATGTCTGTCTTACGCCCAACTGAGATCGTTTCCAATTATTACTCCCAGATATTTACAACTACGTACTATATCATGGATTTTATTTCTATCCATTGTACAATGGAGTGTTTCCTGTGTTCGAGCCTCCAGAAAAGTTCATATTGAACAATGTCGGATTTGACTAATTATTAATACACGATGCAGGCACGCAAAAGTCTGGTTGTAGGAATCGTGGATTGTGGGAAGAGTTTGGTCATCGATCGAATAGCGTAATCGATTTCATTAAAATACATAAGAAAAAATAACGGCTTCAACACGCTTTCCTGGGGGACGCTAATCGACACAAAAACCTCGTCTTCGGATACAAAGTCATCAGTTCGAACTCGCTGCGTCCGACCGCGGAGAATTCTCTAATCCACGTGACTGCTCGCGGATCTACTTCCGATTGATAATTTTATTTAGTAGTCTGTGGTGGGGAACTAAATCGAATGCTTTAGAAAAGTCTATAACGATTGCAGCAATTCTTTCACCTCGGTCGAGTGTAAACTTTGGAAGCTTTTCTACTTTTAAGATAAAAATATAAATTTATTTAAACTGCAATTGAGTGAAACCCGGTGGCAGGTAAATACATAAATAAGATAATAAGTGTCAGGCAAATAATATATTAATGGTAATAATAATGTAAAATGAAACAATAAAATAATAATATAAAAATCGCTGATTCTTAAAACATTAAATTACATAAAAAAGAAAAAAACGTCTATATCTAAAGCCGCACTGAGTGTTTATACATTAGACCCCTGCACTATCCTTACTTTACTTCAGTATAACACTAAAAACATTTCCTCATTATTTCTTGCTCTACACTGCACGACTCCTCCCTTCACTGTATAACTTAATATTATTAGTTAACTCCCTCATAAACTTAGAAATACCCTAAATTAATTTCCTAAACTGTTGAACGCTTCGAGGAAAGGGTTCAAAGGTGTTTGCAGGCAATCTATTCCAATGACTTATTCTATTTCTGAAAAAGAACTTCCCGATATCCGTTCTCTGCGGTCGTAAATTTATTTTGTGCCTGTGATCCTCTCTACTGATATACGTACAAATACTTAACCGCCATTTTATTTCTTTCCGAGCTGGATGACTGCTATAAGCTTTATACAAAGTTTAAGCTTTATACATTCCAGAGTCTTGCCAATGTTCGCCTGTTTTCGAGTGAATCCCACCCTGCCATTTTCTTGTCCCTGAAAGTAAATATAGCTGCTCTACGCTGAATCCTCTCCAAATTCTTACACTGCATAATTTTGTGCAGATCCCAATAAATTGCTCCAAATTCCTTTATCGGACGCACAAGCGATAAATAAGCAATTTTCTTCGCATTTATTGTACTCTTTTTAATATGCGCATTACAAAATGAAGAGATCTCTACGCTTTACGTACAACAAAATCTACGTGACTTTTCCATTTTAATTTACTATCGAAATGGATTCCTAGGCACTTACACGAAGAAACTCTCGGAATGTCGTTACTTAAACGGTTATTTGTTGCGCTGTAATTTTGACCTCTGCCAAAAGTGATGGATTTGCTTTTAGAGCTATTTAAGTTCAAGGCGTTATTTTCCGCCCAGTAATATAATGCATCAAGATCCCGTTGCAGAATTTTTTCATCATCTTTCGAATTTATAATGCGATATATTAGGCAATCGTCCGGATATAGCCGAACAAGTGACATTAATTGCCTTGGCAGACATTAACGATCGCTAGAAATAGAAGAGGTCCAACGACACTCCCTTGCGCTATTCCAGACGTAACGCGTGCACAAGAAGATAACTCTTGTCCAATTTGGACTTTCTGCTTCCTATCTCGCAAAAACTCGCTAATCCACACCACCACCATGAGATTGATGTCTGATTTCATTAATTTATGATCAAGTCGATCGTGTGGAACAACATCGAACGCTTTGGCAAAATCTATAACTGCTGCGTCTACTCTTCCACCCACGTCAGTTTCATCTGGTAGATCCTTAAATAGCGTGACTACCTGACTTTTGCATGAATACAAGTCCTAAATCCGTGTTGGTTATGATAGAGCCATTTTTTGATATCCCATTCTTGCTTATATCTTGCCCATTCTTACTCGTAACTAGATGCTCCATAAGTTAGCAGACCACTGACATGAATCTTACCGGTTCCGGTTACCTTTTCTTTTCAGCCGTCTAATATGCTCGTTTAATATTCAGTACCCGCATTTTTTAATATTTAGTGATGAAGAAAATGCAACTGCCGATCCGTGTGGCCGAAATCCCTAAGGTAGTAGTGCCGCAGTGATCTCGGGCTGAAGGATCGCAGTACGAGTCCCGCTTCGGGCAGAGTTGTTTTTTTGTTCGTCCTTTCGCCCCTCATCACATCACTTCATTTAGTATACACTAACGTTAATCAATTGTGGTCGCTAACGATCTGTTAGTTAATGCAACCTTAAAAAGAACTAAACTGACAATGGATTGGAAGTAATTCTAGATTTCAACACCAGAGCCAGTTCCTCAAACTAGCATTTTCACGTAGAAAGCCCTGTAACTTGGGTACATTTTACGGCGGTGTTTACAGAGCTGGACCACGAGGTCACTGAATGCCCATCACCACCGTAGCATTTAGGCACGGTTTTTCGTGTCTTTCTCAGTCGAGCCGATAGTCACTTAATCTGCGTCACTGCTTGATACGGTCGCGAGCATGCGACACCTAGCGGCTCTACTGAAAATGACGCGAAAAACAGTTCCTGCTGTTTATTTTGTGACATGACGGTGTTTTTTTTTTGTCCAGGGAAAATTACCGTTTTTTGTACAGCTTCATTGCGAATAAATATGATTCAGTATTAATTGAAACATTCATCAAAGCTGATGAGTCATGGTTTTTGTATATTTCAACTTTGCTATTATTTAATACAATATTGTCAATCATTTCTAATTAAATTTAATTTAAAACTACTTTTATGAAGTACAAAATTACGACAAAAATAAAACAAAATAGTTTCTAAACTTTATTAATACAACTAATGCATTTGCGTATGTTTTTTTACATTTGTTATCGTCTAATTGTAAAACTTTACAATTACCTTCACCCTTTACCAATGTAGTAATACTATTTCGCATACTTCTTTACTGGTAATGTTAATCCAAATACTAACCAGCTAGTTAATACTTTAAAAAATAGTAAAAAATGGCAATGCTAATACCGTAGTGCACATATACGTTTTGAATTTGTAGATCATGCTAACTTCTGTGAATTACAAATGATTGGTAAATACTTTCCTTCCACTTAATTAAAATGAGAAAACCCACAAATTTACAAGCTAATTTCATCAATTTTAGTCTAATTATATCAAATGTATTCCAAGAAATCGTCAAAAAAATGAATATATACAGCCAAGTACACAAAATTTTGCGTTGTGCTATATTATTTTATTAAAAAGAGTAATTATTACTAAAAGCCTTAAAATTATTACAAATGACCCATGTTAACCAGAAACACCTTTCCAACATAATAGTCGTTACAAATGTAACGACAGTTGGCAATCAAGCCCCATTGTCATTTACTTGTCAGAAAAATCCTTTTACTTTGTTTCCACAAAAATGCAAGGTGATCGTTTTGGGCAGCATACTTTAATCATCAATTGTCCACGTAAAGCAAGGGAAATGAAACGGGACAACTTAGATGGTATAGGGGCCGAGCAGGCCGCGCTTGGCGTCGGGGCGGGCCTTAGGAGTCGAGCAGTGTTGCCAAATCCTCTTCAGTCAGATCGATCGGCGTGTAGCCGTTGACATCCCGAGCCCTTGGATCTGCTCCCGCGTCCTGCAGGTGTCGCATCGAGACCCGGTTGGCGCAGGCAGCCGCGATGTGCAAGGGCGTCCGCCCCTCCGAGTCCACGACGTCGATGCGCGCTCCCACGAAGGTAAGCATGGCCGTGCACGTGCCGCAGAGGTCCGAGGCGGCGGCGGAGTGGAGCGGCGTGGCGCCCTCCAGGTTGGGCGCTTCGACGTTTGCGCCGGCGCCCACCAGGAACTCCGCCACCTGCAACCTGCGCACGCAGTCGCCAATGCAGTGGACTGTGAAGTCGTAGGCTTCCGCGGCCAGAGTCATGTAAATGATCATGGCTGTCCAGGCTGTCCTGTGTTGCCTTGGCAACACAGCCTTCGACGCGGCGTCACCTGGACAGCCAAGATCTTTTACAATGCAGTGGACGTTTTAACCCTCACCTGCAGCCCCGCAAGGGGAGTTTACCGGTGGCGTCCTGGCGATGGTAAAGGATTAGAATTACTGCCACTCTTCAAGGAGAGTGAAAGGGTTCCGTCCCGGCAGTGAGTGAAGGATTAGAATTCATTACATTAGGCTCCCATTGCCTCTTACCTGCTATATCGACCGCAAATACAGTGAACATTTTAACCCTCTGGTAAACTATCCCATGGGGGAGGTAATGGAGTTTGCTTTGACCCTGATGAAGGATCAGAATTCCTGAGACGAAGCTTCTGGAGTTTCTCCGCGATTCTCGAATTGCGCGAGTCGAACGCGATTCGGCAAGAGCTATCCTGGACACGGGGTATTTGATAAGCAATTTATCTTGACTCAGATGAATTACATCACCTAAATGAACAACTTCAGACCCTATCTGTAAATCTGACGACCTACAAAGATTTCCAAAATCTTTCATATGGAAGGGTCGGGAGACCTACAGCAACCGCGATCCGAGGTTAACTAGATTCCAGACTTTTATTTTCACCCAGTGTTGTGGGTTGAAAATATTTCCAATAGCCATGTATTTAACATTGACGCTAACATTTTTTGCCATACTCATTGGTGGACCAGCGACCAATGACATGGAACTAATCCGGTCAATGCTCTCGTTCTTAGTTACGTGCTTATTCCACTGTGGTTAACACTAGAGGGATCCTGAGGAAATTTGCCTGAGAATGGCACAAAGGAAGCAATACCGTGACCTGACAAGCCCACACTTCGAATTCTCAAGTAAAAAAAGCAACGCACACTAATTGTAAACAACAAATAATTAGGTGGTGGACCGTTAGGAGACAATTTACCCAAGAGCCGATTTTTTTCCAAAATGCTCAATTTTCCAACCTTTTTTAAAAACATTTGCACATTTCCTTACCCTTTTTAATTTAACACTTGGATATTAGCAATTTTTGCCAGCCGGTAGAATTCGCGAGACAATATTTGGATTACACCCAGCTATTTGACTAGCACTGAAAATCCGCCAACATCGATACTCAAATTAGGACCTCCGCAGCAAGACACCACGGTGGCAACAGTAGTTGCACTCAGTCATTTTCGCCGGTAATTTTAGAAGAGTGAAACCTCACATTTGTCCCCATATTAGCAATAAAATAAAAGAAAACCTGTAGCCAGTGTCACCGCAACTTTATGTGCATTACCTGGAATGGAAGATGCTGATGCTGACTAAGTTATTAGCACAGCGAGTGCACTGCAATTCTGACAGCTCGTTAAGTTACTGACAAATTAGGGAAGAAGGAGCCACGCAAGATACAAAGCTGCAGTAATTTCGGGCTGAGTCAATTTGTTTTTTCTCCATTCGAAAAAGTATTTTTGGGGTTTTCTTCGGCAATACTGATAACTATTCTGAGAGCTTGGTCTCCCTATGAACATCTTTGGAATTTAAATGGGAAGAAATTCTGAAGAAACTGCAGTGCAGAAACCAAGCATTTCCCGGAAATATTACATTAGACATTAGTTCACCTAACTAAGAAGACTTCTGAAGCGACTCCTTGCATATGTGTACGTGTATTTAAATGTTCAGATCTCAATACAAAGTATACATTACCTGCACGACAGCGGAGAAAGCGAACGCGAGCGGGAGCGGAACCATGAACGGAAGGGCAACGTACCTGCCATTACCGGCAGCGACATGCAACGCCGTGTGGCCTCGGGAGTCAGTCGAGTTGATCCGTACACCGGCCGCCATGCATTCGAAGACCTGCTCCAAGTCACCCTGCTCCGCCGCTGCCATCAGATTAGCCTGCTCCGTTTCGGTGCCCGAGGAGGAGGAGGAGGAGGAGGAGAGGGCGGCGGTGCCGGAGGAGAAGGAGGAGGAGGAGGAGGAGGAGGAGAAGGAGGAGAGGGCGGCGGCGCCGGAGGAGGAGGAGGAGGGAGGAGGAGGAGGAGGAGAGGAGGAGGAGGGGCGGCGGCGCGCGCACGCGCCGCGAAGGAGGAGGCGGCGCCGGAGGAGGAGGCGGAGGCGGCGGCGCCGGAGAAGGAGGTGGCGGCGGCGGCGCCGGAGGAGGAGGCAGCGGCGGCGCCGGGAGAAGGAGAGGAGGCGGCGGCGGCGCCGGAGAAGGAGGCGGCGGCGCGGCGCCGGAGGAGGAAGGGCGGCGGCGGCGGCGAGAGGAGGCGGCGGCGGCGCCGCGAGAGGAGGCGGCAGGCGGCGCCGGAGGAGGAGGCAGGCGGCGGCGCCGGAGAGGAGGCGGCGGCGGCGAGCGCCGGGAGGAAGGCGGCGGGCGACGCCGGGGAGGCGGTGGCGGCGCCGAGGAGGAGGAGGAGGAGGAGGGCGGCGGCGGCGGCGGCGCCGCGAGGAGGAGGAGGAGGTGGAGGAGGGGGCGGCAGCGCCAGAGGAGGAAGAGGATGAGGAGGAGGAGGAGGAGGAGGAGGAGGCGGCTGCGCAGCGCCGGAGGAGGAGGAGGAGGAGGAGGCGGCGGCGGCGCCGGAGGAGGAGGAGGAGGAGGCGGGGGCGGCGCCGAGGGAGGAGGGAGGAGGGCGGCGCCGAAGGAGGAGGAGGAGGGAGGAGGAGGGGCGAGCGCCAGAGGAGGAGGAGGAGGAGGAGGGCGCGCGCAGAGGAGGAGGAGGGAGGAGGGCGGCGGCGCCGGAGGAGAGGAGGAGGGGGCGGCGCCGAGGGAGGAGGAGGAGGGGGGGCGGCGGCGCCAGAGGAGGAGGAGGGCGGCGCCAGGGAGGAGAGGAGGAGGAGGAGGAGGAGGAGGAGGAGGCGCAGGAGGAGGAGGAGGTGCCGACGCTGGTAGTGGGGACAGTGTCTGCGGCGGCTGGTGACATAGGGCTTAAGTTGGAAGGGCGAGATGACCTTTGATCTTTCTCACATTCTTCTAGATCTGCATACAGAAACACCAGTCCATCAGTACATCAGGTGAACAGCATGCGGATGACCTGATGCGATTACTAAATCGTCAGGTATCTTTCGATGATTTCATTCTGCCAGAACGTTTTCTACTCGGTAAACTCTTTCAAATTCACATTTTACGTTCGTTAACTTAGCCTTTTCTGTTATTCTTTGCATAGATTTTAAAACTCATGATAAATACCGTTTTACAGATCTGTAAGTTTAGCATATCGATGTCATTCGATTTAATATATTATCAACTAATAGGTGGAACAAGATTCTGCCGGAACTGGACATTAAATGTCAAAAAAATTCAATTCCTATAAAATGTACTATATTTAAATATTTTTATTACCATCAAATCTGGAGTATTTTCCAAGTTCCACTCGTAGACATTTTTAACTAATTGATGTAATGTTTGTTTATCTAAAAAAGGAGAGCGAAGAGAACCGACCTTGACGAGCCTGGAGGGGAGAGTAAGCAGAAAAATGCGAGGTGCTCTACGCTTACCTTCTCCCTGCTGGGAATAGTCGCGCAGACGCCGGTGTATCCGTTCCTCGGTGGCGACAAGGGCTTCCTCTAGCCGCCTCTTCATCCGCTGTTCAATGGAGTTGAACACATCGACAAGGGAAGCAAACAACTTTTCGCCCAACGGCTCGTCCATAGCCTTCTGCACGCGCTCATCCATCTCTCGCAGCCACGTGTCCAGGCGGCACAGCTTAGCCGTCATCAGGCGCATCGATTCGCGAAGGCCATCTGCCCTCGCCGCCTGCAATGTTCAGTCCTCGCGTCATTCGTATGTAGTACATGAAACCAGGCATGTCAAGCTGCACCCGTCGAGGCCAGAGCAACCCAAATTGCCCACCTAAGAAGCC
The DNA here is from genome assembly GCA_964035755.1 of Teleogryllus oceanicus. NCBI lineage: Eukaryota > Metazoa > Arthropoda > Insecta > Orthoptera > Gryllidae > Teleogryllus > Teleogryllus oceanicus. The sequence continues at coordinate 327,784,315 of CAXIVR010000001.1, read as the reverse complement.
CAGCGCGCCTGCGAGCGTGGACAATTTCCCCCGACTCTGCTCATTTCCTGTCTCCAAATATAGAAAGTTGTACACGCTACTTTAATCTGGGAGTGGAAGCGCAATGAGTGCTCAAAAATTCACAAATGTGGAGGATTCATTCGGCAATGCCTTACGTTTTCTATTAAAACCCAAATTTTAGTAATTTTTACTTTCTTCCCACCTATTAATTAATTTGATGTATATTCATAAAATCGCCTCAATCATTTCTGCCAAGGAACAGTATTTAAACGACATTCTTTACTATTTTCCGTTTTGAGTTATTTGTTGTATGTAACAATACCATAGAAAAACAACTAGTTTGGCTTACCGGCGAACAGCCCTGTGTTCGCTACACTTCCTAACTTGAAGGAGTTCACGTAATTACTGCACTCGGTAGACACGATTAGAAAACCAAGATCTTTTAGATTCAAAATATAGAGTTTAATTCCCAATTTACAATTTGGAATATTACTTACGTAATATTTGGCCAAACTGATGTTTTATTTCATATTCATTTATAATTTCTTTACTTTTTTAATGAAATTATCAGTTTCGTTTTGAGGACAGGAACTGAACAGACTTCTTCAAAAATTGTGCTGAGACGTATTCAGTGACATATCGCGACCCCAAAGCAATACATTGTCAGCGATCTCTACTAAGCTAGTTTCTTTGCCCGCGGCATTGACATGCGTCCTTTAAACTGGTCTGGCACAGCATTCAAAGTTGAACCAAACTGCGAAAGGAAACGTCTGTTAAAGTAATTTTCGAAAGTGTTTTATTTTTTAATTTAAAAAAGGTAGATCATAAAATACTAAAAAATTCAAAAATCCATAAGGGAAACATGCCAATTGTAAATTGTCGAGTAGGTATGTAGATATGGGAATTGGGATTGGTAATCTTCCCTTAATTGTGTTTTTGGATTATCCTATACATTTTTAAAATGTTTTATTTTATTTTATTTTGAAAATTCATTAACGTAAAATGTTTTCATGTTTTGGTTGCAAGCCCTGAGGATGGAAATAAATTTTCCCAATCGTCGGCAAACAACAAACTTATAGTTCGTGTTTACTTGTGACCAAACCCCGTTTACCTGCCTTCCAATATTTCATCAATTGGTTGTTAAGAATTCTTCATGTAAAATATTTTCACAAACCTCTATTTGTTTATACCTATACAACCCCTGCAGAGTTTAAAAAACTACACTTATACTTGGTTTAGGCTGAGTGGTACCGAACGATATGATTCGCTATGGTTTTCAGTGGCCTATTTTACAGGTGGAATAGCCAGTAATAATTGGCCTGAGAGGTTATGAAATCCGAAGGAAGAGTTTTCATAATGAAATAAAACTTACAAGAATCTTCCATATTATTTTGATAATTAGATTTAGAAATATCAAAAATGATCACAATCTCAAGGGAACTTGGCCAATACAATGTTTAGGAATAATAAAAATAAAACGAGAATTCTAGCAATAAATGAAGTTCTGTGGAAGATGCTAAAAAGCCACATTGCCCTTCTTTCATAAATTTAAGAAATCATTTTTAGATAAAAACAATTACACGAGATTAACGATAATACTACTATAATAACAATATTTATCTAATTATTATGAATCTTGCTCTCACATACCCAACCTATCGATACAACGGTATTGTTACAATTATATCTGAATTCATATCGTTTTGTTTTCAATGTAGTATGGTATTCTTTTGTAGTTGACCTATATAACGTAGTACTATGAAAGGAAGTCCATTAAACTGGCAGTCAGCTCTCATGCGAGGGGAAAATGCACGGTGGGTGGCACTAGGGGTAGTTAGATTTTGAAGCCGAACTGTCTACAGGCAGGGTTAGTGAACAATATACGTAACAAAATACACGATTATAATCTACAAGAGGTGGGAAGTTTCACCGTTCATGTAGCAGCTTCTATTTAAGAAGACTATAAATATCAAACTATTGAAATAATTTTCTTGCTTCAGAGGTTGTCACTTGCTATATTACGTAATTTCAGTTCCTAGTAGTACCTTGTCAGAGCATCAGAGTTGTACCTTGTCTGAGAGCCATTATTCTTAAGCAAAAGTTGTGTAGATATAATTTTGGTTTTGATCTTTTGGTGCCAGGGAAACGACAAAAGTTGTTACCTATTTTTATGTTTAACAGTTCTATTTTTTGCGCTCTTCTGATCCTCAGCGATGTGGTTTGGTTCTCGAGTGCCGAATATTTGTGCTTCAATGGTGAGAATCAATGTTCTTGCGCGCTGCGTCGAATCAAATGGTCGAATGTGATTAAGTGGATTCGCCACTATACATTGATTGCGACGGTGCCCCGTGTGCAAGCGTTACCAGTTGTCCAAGAGTTGTTTGACGTTTCAGCCAACTTTTAAGAACGTAATTCTGCGCTAATTGTTTAGTGCGAGATACAGGTCTGGTTAGCAACAATGCGCAATGGAGATTACTAAGTCTACTTTCCTCGGCAAGGTAATGTACAAAACGATTGATTTTTGTGTGTTTCCGGGCGCGTCAACTGCTTGGGTCATTATTCCCGTTAGTGTAGTGCACTTTTTTTCTCGGGAGATGGCGGTGATCTTCCCCCGCGGAATGGTGAGATCCGGCGCCGACCTACCGTCGGCTAGTGGGGTTTCCCCCTAACCAGGACTCTCCCACCAGCGGGGCACCGCTCCAGCCGGGACAAGCTCTAAGCTCCCGACCGGTTTCCCAGAATATGTGGTAGTACAGTGCATGTTAGTGTAAGTGTGTGTGTGTGTGTGTGTGTATGTGTGTAAGGGGAGAGGATAAGACAAGGGAGAGGAAGGAAAGATCGCGCGCGGTCCGTGGCCCGTTGTGTAGGGTACTGCTGTGGCATTCGCCTGGTGTTGATAAGAGAAATCTCGGAAAGCTACGAATCAGAGCAGCCGGCCGCTTGAATTCTCCTCCAGACAGCGACTGAATTCGACCTAGCTGAAAATACTACCGCCGTCAGGACTTGGACCTAGATCTTTCCGGACAGAGGCTCTGCAGTGACATCAGTTGGTGCACTGATCTACTGCTCCCGGTATGTACAGAACGAAAAAAATCTTACTTCGGTAAGTTTTATTCATCAATTTCAGAACGGTTTTCAGAACTTTAAATGAGGTCATTAGGAGGCCCGCCCAACTCTCCTCACCTCTTCCAGCCCACGATCTAAGGGCGTTCGTGTTCTTTACGTTGACGTATTAAGTTTCTTGTTCAAAATATTACTTATTTCCAATTTTATATTTCTTGTATTGTTGGCACTCATTATGATTCCGTTGTAAAGATTGATGATACTATTGTTCTGTAGCATCAACGTTGATACACCTTCAAAGCATTGGCCAGCTAGTAAATTTTATATAACCGTCTAATTTCCATCTACAAGATACTGGCTATTTGTGGTCGTGAGTACCAATGATGTCAAACAATTTTAGTGAGATTAACCGAGAGTGATGACTGGACAGACTCCGTGATGAAAAAAAGCTGAACAGACTCTTCGCATGGCGACACACGGCATACGACGCTTATTGGGAAGTTCACCCTTCAGTGGTCGCGTGGATTACTATTGAATTCCAGTCTTATTCATTCGCTGTTTACAGCGTGAGTTGACAAACGTTTGGCATGGACTTTTCAATACCTTTCGAAGAACGCATCAGCTATTGAATTATAGCGAAATATGACAAGTGATCACTGCTGCTCTAGCGATAAGCGCCGAATTACAATAATAGTCCACGCGACCACTCGCGGTTTTGACCTAAGCTGACCTAATGAATATCGCTGCAATCTATGCTCTGAATGCTTATGCAAAGTACAACTATGGAGAACGGTTGACGAGAAGGGGAACTCTAAAGGAGCTTGATTTGTTCTTTATGAAACCAGAAATGAAAAGGAAGATGAAGAGAAAATTTGTGCCGACAGCAATAAGAGTCGACGTGGAAGACTTCTACTGAGAAGCAACTGAGGGTTCAGCGGAGCACAAGGCTTTCAAAAACAAATATCAACTCGCATGTATTTGAGTATATTTGTTTAAAAGCATAATACATGCATTTTTGTGTAACATTTCATAGACTTTGAAACATATCAACATTCTATTTAATAGTATTTTGTAACTGTTCAGAATTTTAGATACCATTACTCATCCATATTTGAACTAAAAACGATGTTTGTAAAATATTTTAACAAGAATTTTTAAAGCGATTACAATTATAATCCACGCGACCACTCCTTTCAATTTTGAGCGCGTCTACAGAAGGGTTGAGAGTGTCGGTACCTGGGCGTCCAGCGGTATCCAGTGCAGCGCTGGTGCCTCTGGTGCGTCGGGTGCCGCAGGGGGCGGCGGGGGCGAGTGCTCATCGAACGACTCTGGGGACTCTGGCGGGGAAGGTGGCGTGGAGGCGGCCTGCCCGCTCGCCCCGTTCTGCCCGTTCTCCACCAGCAGCAAGCGGCGGCGGCGATTACGCGTAGACTCGTTGTCCATCGCTCGGCTCGATTCGGCAGCACTTGTTTCAGCTCAGCCCAACGCACTGCAGCCTTTCAACGAAACATAACACGGATCACCACCTTTATCCATAAAAATAAAAATACAATACAGCAATTTTAAAATTTCTATTGTTCAATAAGTCATAGGTGTTGACGCAAAATCGCCCATCTGTTTGCAGACTGCGGAGGTGCAGGTTAGAGCCCACTTTGAGAGCTGCTTCTGGAGACTAAGAATTCTCCCTCTGAGTAGTGGATTCTTGGAGCTGTTCCCTGATTGATGACACTCAACTGGAGCGGGGAACGTATCGTTTGATTTTTTCGTGTTTCCGGGCGCGTCAACTGCTTCGGTCATTAGTTCCGTTAGTGTAGTGCATGTTTTTTCTCGGGATATGGCGGTGATCTTCCCCCGCTGGATGACGAAATTCGGCGCCGACCTACCGTCGGCTAGTGGGGTTTCCCCCCTAACCAGATCTCTCCCACCAGTGGGGCACCGCCCAAGCTCTAAGCTCCCGACCGGTCTTCCGGAATATGTGGTAGTGTAGTGCATGTTAGTGAAAGTGTGTGTGTAAGGTGAGAGGATAGGACAAGGAAGAGGAAGGAGAGATCCCGCGCGGTCCGTGGCTCGTTTTGTAGGGTAATGCTCCGGCATTTGCCTGGTGTTGATCGGAGAAACCACGGAAAACTACCGATCAAAGCAGCCGGCCGCTAGAAATCTCCTCGAGACAGCGACCGAATTCGACATAGCTGAAAAGCTAGTGTCGAAAATCCTGCCGCCGACTGGACTCTAACCTAGGACCTCCTGGTCAGAAGAGCTGCAGCGACATCAGTTGATGCACTGAGCTACCGCTACCGGTGGGGACGTATCAACAAATCGCGCTTGAAAAGAACCAACTCACCGAAGGGGTGCCCACAATTTTATCGAAGGAGAAATTGACTTCAATCAAACGGTAGGTACCGAAATACAATGGCAGGGAAGAAATTCGTTTCTATACATTCAACTGAAGTCTAAATAGAAAATTTAAGAATAATTTTATTAAATTATTTCTAATCTAATAAATACAACAATGTGCATACGCGTGGTACCTAATGAAGATTGAATTAAAGCTTGTAAATTGCGAAAGGAGACCTTGTTCGTAGCCCAAGGAAGGTGTTGCCTACCCTCTTGTGCGATGCATAATGTGACTATGGACAAGATGCGGTCGCTCTCTACATGCCGAACGCGACGGCCACAGTCACAGCGATGACAGATTTTAAATCGGGAAAGTGGTTTTCGCGCGCTTTCAAATGATGTTTCGACCATTGCTCGTTACACGCATTTTGCTTATGTTGTCTGGGATATTGTCACCTTGGTATGCATCTGGGAAATAGTTTTCCAATCAACCGCCAAATTTGGTGCGTTCGTTAAGGGTGGTCTTCACTATACATAGTTGCAATTTGGCACGTGTAAATGTGGACCTCGAGGAAAGTAATCAGTAAGTACGATGCTTTCAAAAAAACCTTCAACTTGGTATCTAAAGTTCTCATCTCTAATAAACATTTCAATCAATAAAATATTCCTGGAATGAGGAAACCACCAAATTTTGAAATTAAGAATTGGAATATGAAGTGTTGTAACTTCGCACATGGTGCTCGTAATTTTTTTACCCAAACCTTAAAATATTGTTGCAATAGTGGCAATCGCAAGTCATCTTTTATACCTTTTATTAAACTTTCTTTTACCTAACTTGACTAAAAATAAATCTATAATTTTAACAAAAATTCTATGCATAAAAATTGTGCTGAAAATTAACATTCTGCATTCGTATTTTGAAATATAATTTGCAGGGAAAAGTGTATATTAAAAAATTATGAATCCTTGTAGAAAAATTCAAAATTGCTATCCAGGCGTTTACACTACTTTTGACACTCCTATTTGAGACTCCGTCAATGGAAATTGCAGTTAAAACATTTCGCCGTAACCTTTTAGTTCGGCCTACAACGATTACTTACTTTTGCTGGCACTACAAAAATAAGCAGTTTCCCTCACGCTTTGTTAAAGCAATACAACTGCTGTTAATGAAATAAATGTGGGTCATGACTTTAGATAAGACATCTAAAATACTGTCAAGAAATTTATCGGAGTACTTCATAGAATTATCTGAATTAAGACAAAGCTACTAAAATAGTACAATACGATTCCAGCAATAATATTTTGGAAAATGAGTCTTCCGCGGCGTCCATTTTGGAGGGCCCCGCTGACCTCCCATTATACTTCGGGAAACAACCGGGCGAATTGCAGGTTTGTTTTCGGGGAGTTCTGATTACTTGACAAGTTCAATTTAACAATATTTCTCAGCTCTAGTTTTACTAAACCTGATCGCGTGGTTATTATTTTAAACAAACTTATGAGTTCGTAGATCACACATCTAAGTACATCATAACACGACCCCAAACTAATGATTTGTAGCCCAGTATACCGTGATGAAAACTGCTAAAAGTTTGAGGAATCTATAAAAACTAGAGTAGTAATTGCAATACCAAATGTATAAATTTTTATAACATTCCAAAGGACCTTTTTTACAGCATTTTTTCCTATTTTCACACTGATCCGAAATCGACAAAACTGCATTAAATTTCGACATCGTAGAAGCATTACTTTAAAGAAAAACACTTCTGAACTGGTTTTGTTAAAAATGTAACGATTTATCCGTTTTGTAATCTGTGCGTACCTGTTTATACATAAGCGTTATCACCCTTGCGCATGAAAGGAAAAAATTGAAGATACAGTACTTGGATCTTCTTTTGCAACATATCTATATTAATGGCTTCGCAAACCACACGTGCGTTTTCCCCCAGATAATAAAATTCAATATAGTTTTTTAAATTGTTTTTTAACCTGCAAATACATATAGATCTATATTTAGAACGAAAAATACATTCGTAACTTAATGTTGGACAAAAACACTCGATTCATCACAATCCTGAAAATTCAGACCGAACATTTCCTTACATTAACTTCATTGGCGACCAGGGAGAGCTTACCTGCAGATTCTCGGCTTTTCGATGCGAACGGCACGCAACTCCTCCACAGACTGAGCAAGGAGGGAAGGGGAAGGGTTAAGGGGAGGGGCGGAGGGCGCGTGTAAAGGGCGGGAACTTCCCCTCCATCAGAAACTAAGTCCTCGCCACTCGAGTTACACTCTTTCGCCACTTCGAGGCCAAATCACATTCTTTAATGTGAAGAACAAGTGGCTTTCGGTTTCATAGCCGAAATAGGAATGATGCGTTTTAATTAATAGAATAAAAATGTTTTACCTTATTCAATCACCTTTGTAGGCTGCTTATGTGTTCGGAGTCGATAAAATGGCTATTCATTACACCTCTGTAATTGGCTATCAATTGTTACGATAAACACCATAACTGCAAACCGAACAATATGATGCACACAAAAACATTATTTTATTGAAACATTAAGGAATATGCAAAGTTAAAAAATAAAAGTTGTTGTCCAGTATCAAATATACATTTCATCTTTATTTAATTATTAGAATGTATCTACCTCACATGGATCTTATTCATTAAAGAATATGTGAAGAAATACGATTTTGCTTAATAATTTATTAATGAGAATAACATATTTACTCATAATATTCATCAAACAAGAAAATATAATGCTCACTTTCGTGTACAATCTTAGAATACTATTAAGTATTGGTATATCTTCCCTATACTTTAAGTTTACTGTGTAATAAATCTTCCAGAGTTCTCGTAGATTTTTACCTTTTAATACTACCTTTTAACTTTCTCATATACATACATATATGCGGAAGTAATATACTTAGTAGAGAGAAAGTGATGTAAGGCTGCGGAAAATTGATTTCGAGATTTCAACGGAAATACAAGTTTTGGGGTCCCCTGATAACGAAAACCTGTTTTTTGTTTGTTTTTTTCAAAACCTCTATCTGTCCGTTTGTCCGCCTGTCTTTCCGTCTGTCCATCTATCCGCCTGTCTGCAGGTCTGTCCGTCCGTGTGTGAACACTACTAGCGCCTAAACAATTCGTATGAGATATGAAGTGAAGAACCCTCTCTCGATCTGGCTCTAGTTGAAGCTTTGAAATTTTGAAACACATTCTTTACATGAAGATCCCCGGACTTTTTCAAAATTTTCTCAACAACGGCTCCAATTTTTTTCTTGAAATTCCTTGTAAGAATAGAGAACAATATACTGATAAAACTGGCATAGGTCCAATTTTCACGATTAACTATGAATTTTCGAAAATTGCAAAAGTTTGAATTTCTCCGGCGTCTTCCTACAACTACAAAATTGAAGATAGAGATTTTTCCATCAATTGAAATTTGTCCATAAATAGTTCTTTCATAAAGATCACGTAAATTTTTTTTAAAAATTAGTAGTTTTCGTGCAATATTTGCAATTTTAAAAAATAACAAAATCAAGATTTTCTTGAAAATGGTTCCAATTTTTTCTTTAAATTTTTGGTAGAATTAGTACTAGACGAACCCAATAACAGACGTAAACGTTATATTGCACTATTCTTTGTTGTTTTTTTTCAAAATTATGAATGTAATTTTTTGACATGTCTCTCGCGTTGGTAATATTTACACTAGGGGCAATTTCTTCACTGTATTATATTCATGAGTGCATGTGCTTTAAATAATGTCAAATAAATTTCTCAAAACCTCAACAGTTTTCAGGGAAAATGAGCTCAAATTTGCGCATTTTCCGAAACGCTCAAACACCATTTCCTCAGAAATGGCTCCAAATATTTTCTTCACATTTTTTAAATCAATATTCATTTTTTTTAAAAAATACACAAATACAATTTTTTCGAAATAACTCTCACGTCGTTAATATGCTCATTTTCATCAATTTGTATACATTATTGAATTTGTGGGTGGAAGTGCTTTAAACGACTTTGAATGAAGGTTTTTCAAAACTCAAGAGATTCGTGTGAAAAAGAGCTTTAAATCTACATTTACAGTAAAGCTTAATCGCTATTTTCTTAAAAACGGCTTCAATTGTTTTTATGAATATTCCTATTTAGGACGAGTTTATACTTTTCTTTAATATTTTTAACGTAGTATTTCAGATCCACTATAAAAAACAAAAAAGTTAGGAAATTGTAAAGAAATGTAGTTTGGGCGACGATAGATGGCAGCTGGCTAGACAATCGAGCCAGAGAATGGAGAGAAGATCATAGAGTCATTCCACACCAAGGAAATTATAAAAATTTGCTACGAGAAAATCTGTGCCATTCTGTAGCACATCTGTCCCGCTCAACAGTTTATCTGTCCCGCTCAACTTCCTGTTAACCTATCATTGTCTTTCTGTATGTATCCAGACAAATGGAAAATATGTAAAATTGTGCCGATATTTAGATCTGGTGATATTAGTGTACAGAGAAAGGGAAGAATGGCCAGGACGGGAGGGGTTGCTTTAGCGGACTGACCTTCTCTGTACAATGACAAGCTTACGCCGCGCCGGGCTGTGAGCTAACCGGTGAGGGAGAGGGGGATGGCGCTGTTTGAGGGAAGAAGCAGGGGTTGTCTGAATTCAACTTACTCACATTGCACATACTATTTATTATTAATTTTACAATATTTACATTTGCAATGACCACCTTTAATCTGCTGAGGGCAGGACTAGTTTGAGCTACCTCAGTGGATTCTGAACATGGTCCATAAAATGCACCTGCGCTACGGACGGCGTTGTCCGTTAGGCGACTCGTCTCCAGAAGCACAGTCACTGGGCTGTTCCTACACGCACCTTCACGGACCACTGTTTGAAGGGCATGTGTTGCTGGAGATGTGAGGCGTTGCACTGGCGGGGCGCAAATGAATGCGCGCTCTCACAAGGTCCGTCGACGTGCCTCAGCGGAGGCTCTTAGGAGGCGATCATGGCTCGTGGAAGCCGGAATCCGTGCAGGCGGCGCGGAAACGCGACTCTCTGGGCCAGGCTACCCCTGGGCTCGAAGACGTCGCGGCGCCTCCGACGCTAGAGTGAATTTGGCGCCGTGGCGAGCAAAGATCAAAGTGAAGTGTAAAGAGTGAAGTGTAAATAGTGAAGTATTGTGTTGTATGAATAAGTGAATGAATGTGTTTGTAAATATAGATTAAGAATGAATGAGAGTGTGAATGAATAAAAATTTAAAAACAAGACTAAAAAAAATTCTTAAGAACTTTTGCACAAAATCCAGAATTTTTTTATATATTAAAGCAAACAACGCCCAAAAAGGCAATTGTTATTAGTTTAAGGTTAATTTTTAATTAGTATTATTACGATAGGCCCTCCTCACCGCTGCAAAACCAAATGGGCTGCAGCTAATCTGTACCCCATTTCATGAATAAGTTCTCGCCTCTCCAGGGCTACTGGAGAGGGGGAAATGTAAAAGCGGACACGTCAGTCGCCGCCGTGCTGCCAGGTAGAACACTTCGCCCCCGCCATTATCGCCACAAAAGGTGCCTGCCGCAGTTGCAGGCGAAGCATCTGGAGCAGTCTCCAATGGGCCACGGCCTAAAAGCCCGGAAACGTCGAATAATTTGGATACAGAATAAGTTCTACACAAAAGAAGCTACCCACTATTCGCAGACATAATGCGCATGGTCGCCATATTGAAATGGTGTAAAGAGCTGTACGACCCGTCACTTGTTGTGTGGTAAACAGTGGTGTAGATGCCTTTTATTTCAGTTTTACTCGTATTAGGTGTGTTTATAACAAGCAAAAACATACGTAAATCATAGGGACATTTGCTTCGTATACGCTAATATAGCACGCTAATATAGCACCTAGGCAAATATTAATAAAAAAGAAAGATAAAAAGGTAAAGAATTATAGATACATTACTAGTTGTTACAGAATAGCACGGACTTTCTCGTATTATTCTATTTTCTTTGGCCTGGGCCAGTTTATTGGTCCAGCTACATACTCTAGCCAGCTGTCATCTATCTCCTCCCAAAGTCCATTATTTTTAATTTTTCTCAAATCTTCGGGTTTCTAATAGTAGGACCGAAATATTTAAAAATATTAAATAAGAGTTAACCTCGTCGGAAATGAAAATTTTCAATAAAAAAAATTGTAGCCATTTTTAATAAAATATCGTTTAAGCGTTACAAAAATGCTAAATTTGAACCTCTTTTTCACAGATAATTGTTTAGTTTTCAGGAAACTTTACTTGAAGTAATTTTAAAGCCCTTTATTTCACAAATGTAACAGTGTTTACAGCTTGCTGGAAATGTGCATATTAACGGCGTGAGAGACATTAAAGAAAATGCATTTGTATAATTTTGCAAAAAATAAAATACAGCAAAATGAATTTTATGTCATAATGAACAGAGCAATTAGCACTACCCGTTGGAAAAGTTGGAAGTAAAATATGGAGCCGTTTTTTGAGAAAATCGCGTTTGAGCTGGCTCACTGAAGATCAAAGGAGCTTCCTTCTACTTTCCTTTCTGTATAGTATCTATTCTGTGACGAGGAAACCGACCGTAAAAGCTTACATTGTATGTTATGTGATTAGTATCGAAGAGCCCGTACCATCCAGACTCGAACCTAGGACCTCCTTGGCCAGAGGCACTGCAGTGACATCAGTCGATGATTTGAGACACCTCTCTCCATCTCTATGAATATGTATCTCCACATCTAATAAATTAATGCAGATAGTGTTAACATGCTAGTGAGAAGACCATACGATATATTAAATTATAGGCCTTCCACTAAAGGAAATGTAGCACAATGATTGTTTAGAATAACATATCTCGAAAAATTTTCGAAAGTCCATTTATTTTAGAACATTAAATTCACGATTACCAGGTACCCTCACCAATATTACTTTATCTTACCATGTATTTTTTTACCGTGACGTCACAACACCTGCCTAAATAGGACAAAGACGAAATTTCTTCGACCAATTTTTTTTTTAATTCACCACTGAAAAGGCGAAAATGAGAATTGTTTATTTGAACTTCACTTTATTACAACTACCAAACAAATATTTATAAAGTTGCAAGGATATAAAATACACGAAAAGCATATGATTCCAAAAAGTTTTGAATGCCAATAAAACAAAAAAGGCAAATTTAGGTGAACGTTTCTCTAAAAACAAAAATACAGTACGCCGTCGTTAGCACGAACCCGCTTAACTCGAATTTCACCGTAACACGAACAAAACATGTTCCAACAAATGATTACGGTAATACACTTTTAACACTCCGATAACACTTTTTAATAACAATATTTTTATAACACGAACTCCGATTATTTCGGGCCCTTGGAATTCGTGTTAATGAGGGTTTTCTGTAGTAACAATCGTTAGAGACCATTTAAACACTTCCTTATTCTGTAGCAGAAAGTAATAGGTAATTTGTTATTTTTAGGAGTGTTCCGTTAATTAAAACCGCAATTTTTTTCAGATTTAATACTATGAAAAATTCTACATAGGTCATTTTTTTTTTTAATAATTTTTCAAGATCACCGATTATATAAATTTATGTTGCTGTTCATGATTCCATTGATTTTGCGAGAGTCATGCACGTTCAGTCTGAATAATAACGGTAAACCTTCAAAATTAAAATAAATTTATTTATAAAAAGGCAATTTACAAGTATCAACTTTCTTTAAAATCCCACTATTATTGCTAAATATGTCACATTAATAAAAACCAACAATTCGGGGACACTAATCTTCAGGTTTCTGGTATCAAATACATGTGTACTTGTGTCTTGTTAGATTTTACATTACAATACAAGTTTCCATATAAAATCATGTATCACGTGCCACGGGATTTGTCGCACGTTAGAGTTCACGGATCTGCGTCATGACCAAGCGAACCTTACTCATTTTGGATGTTGATTTTTGATTCAATTCACCACTGAAAAGACGGAAATGAGAGGTTTTGATCGAGAGAATGACAATGGTGGGACGGAGAGAGTGAAGGTGAATTATTTATGTGAAAGCAAGTCTTAGTAATTAGCGATTGTTAACATTAGCTTTGATTAGATAAATGGTGTAATATGACATAAGTATAAACATTAACTCATTGAAACCATTAAAGACGAAATGAATAAAAAACAGGTTACTTATAAATTTGATTTTCAATCCATAAAAAAAGCATCTCTAAAAATAACGTCATCAATGATCTCTCGAGGGCCCTAGTCATTTACTTCTAGGAAAAGGCTCATTACATTTCTTCAGTTCATTGTAAACAAACTCTTACGCATTTGTTTCGAGCAGCGTATCGTCTTCAACTGCTGTCCGAAAGCGTCCCGAATCTTCCGTTCTTGCCCTTCCCCAAATGAAGCGCGGTGGCAGAACATTACCAACCAGAGACTTTGGACAGGACATCACTGCCCCACCAACGATCGCTCTTCCTCTTCACTCTTTACCACCAACGACCAAGGCAGCGTCAGGGCGGGGCGCAGGGAGTGAGGAAGAGGATGGCTAAGCAGCCCAGCAGTCTGCCCATGGCGCCGGCAGCCAGGTCCCCGGGCGCAGCACAGCGGCCGAGCAACTGCACATGGCGTTAACGGCCAGGTGTGGGGACGGGACTCCGTGAACGAACGGGCTGAGCAGGACACCGGTGGCCAGGTGTGGGGACGGAGCTTGGCGAACGAGCAGGCTGAGCTGGCGAGGTGTGGGGACGACGCTCGGCGGCCAAGAAGTCCCACGTTAACTTGCTGGGGGGCAGGTGTCTGTCTCGAGTGTGGGGTAGAACAGTTTGAGCATGGCGCTGCGAGCCAGGTCGAATGGTGTGAAGCCGTGCACTTCACGAGCGTGTTGGTTCGCCCCTGCCTGCGGCGGTTCGCGCGCCCGCCGCCAGGAGCGGTCGCAGGAGGCGGCCGCGTGGAGGGGCGTGGCGCAGTCCACGTTGCACATTTGGGTGTTGGCGCCAGCGCCCACCAGGAACTGGACCACCGCCAGCCTGCGCAATAGATGGCAAGAAAGAGGCGTTTTAACGCTTCAACTCCAAAGAGGGAATTAAGGGGTTTCGTCCAGTGGCGGCTGGTTCTTAAGAGCACTAGGGTGGCGCCCTCCTCAGAAATAACGACCACGAAAAAAGTTGCAGAAGGTATTAAACACAATAAATCTACGCGTTTAATTTATACACCAACGCAATTTCTGAGGAGAATTTAATTTATGTGTCCGATTAGGCAAAAAATAAAATGTTTTTAGAATGGGTTGTATCGTGGAGTACCGCGAGTCCGTCCGTAGCATCCGAGGCAATGGAGGCTTGAGGAGAGGGAAGATATTAGAAATTGGGTGGAGGCATCGCAGTGTCGCCAATCGCACCGGCGAATCGGGGAGGAAGAGGTAAAAGAAACATCCGACCAGCGTTTTCTTGCACGGATGGAAAATACCTGAGACGACACAAGAAAGATGTTTCGCAAAATTAAGTTTGATTCTCTTAAAAATTTATAATGCTGTTATACAAAATAAGCGTATGCAACTCGTTTATAATGTTGCTTTATTGCATTCGTACAAATTGGAAAACGCGCTCCTAACGACGCTCCTTTTCAAAACGAACTCGAGCAATAAAACCACATTATAAACTAATTGCATAAACTTTTATAAGAGTTACCTCGTAGTAATGTATGCAATGCAATGTTTATGCTTTCATGTAAGTGACTGTTCGGACACTATGCCTCGTAACTTGGAATCCACCGGCCGCCACTGGATTCGTCTCTGGTCTGCTGCCAGAAAAGCAGACGCGTGACCGTCCGTGTGACCGTCCGCGTGACCGTCAGCGTGACCGTCAGCGTGACCGTCAGCGTGACGTCAGCGTGACAGTCAGCGTGACCGGCCGCCTTGACCGTCTGCGTGACCGTCTGCGTGACCGTCTGCGTGACCGTCTGCGTGACCGTCTGCGTGACCGTCTGCGTGACCGTCTGCGTGACCGTCTGCGTGACCGTCTGCGTGACCGTCTGCGTGACCGTCTGCGTGACCGTCTGCGTGACAGTCTGCGTGACAGTCTGCGTGACAGTCTGCGTGACAGTCTGCGTGACAGTCTGCGTGACAGTCTGCGTGACAGTCTGCGTGACAGTCTGCGTGACAGTCTGCGTGACAGTCATGCGTGACAGTCTGCGTGACAGTCTGCGTGACAGTCTGCGTGACGAGTCTGCGTGACAGTCTGCGTGACGAGTCTGCGTGACAGTCTGCGTGACAGTCTGCGTGACAGTCTGCGTGACAGTCTGCGTGACAGTCTGCGTGACAGTCTGCGTGACAGTCTGCGTGACAGTCTGCGTGACAGTCTGCGTGACAGTCTGCGTGACGTCTGCGTGACGTCTGCGTGACGTCTGCGTGACGTCTGCGTGACAGTCTGCGTGACCGTCTGCGTGACGTCTGCGTGACCGTCTGCGTGACCGTCTGCGTGACCGTCTGCGTGACCGTCTGCGTGACCGTCTGCGTGACCGTCTGCGTGACCGTCTGCGTGACCGTCTGCGTGACCGTCTGCGTGACCGTCTGCGTGACCGTCTGCGTGACCGTCTGCGTGACCGTCTGCGTGACCGTCTGCGTGACCGTCTGCGTGACCGTCTGCGTGACCGTCTGCGTGACCGTCTGCGTGACCGTCTGCGTGACCGTCTGCGTGACCGTCTGCGTGACCGTCTGCGTGACCGTCTGCGTGACCGCCTGCGCGTGACCGTCTGCGTGACCGTCTGCGTGACCGTCTGCGTGACCGTCTGCGTGACCGTCTGCCGGTGACCGCGGCGCAATGCAGCGCCGTGTTGCCTTGGGAGTCCCTCGCGTCGATGTGGACGCCAGAGGCCAGGCACGCCTGCACATGGTCCAAGTCGCCCGCCTCAGCCGCTGCCATTACCGAGACACGTGGGTTCAATAGGGCCGTACCGGGAAGGAGGATTTGGAGCAAGAGTGGGAAGTCAAGTGGCAGCCGCCGTTGGACACTTGTGCTTCTTGTGTAAGGGGAGCGGTGGCAAGATGGTTGAGTATAGCGGAAGGAGTGGGATTGACAGGTAGAGATGGGGAGGGTGGAGGGGTGATTGATGAGAGAGTACTAGTTGAAGCGGGAGCGGAGACGAATGCGATGCCGGGGCCACAGGTGGGTACAGAGACAAAACTAGTGGCGGGGAAGCGAGCAGGGGCAGGAACGGGGGGGGGGGAAGGGGAGGGGCGAGGGCGGTGGGGGAGCAGCGGTAGGGACAGGCGCTGGGGCACGGGTAAGAACACGTACTGGGGCTGGGGCGGAGGCAGGGGCAGGGGCTGGGGCGGGGCCGGGGGCAGGGGCGGAGGCGGAGGCAAGGGGGGGGGGGGCCTGGAGGGCAGCAGAATCTTCGCGGACAGAGATAGAGGTGGAGTAAGGAGTGAACATGGACGTGCGCGTAGCTAAGGGATCATAGCTGAACAAGGGATGCTGAAAGGGGATAGGACCGGCAGACACGGGGTATTCGAATAAACGGAAAGTTGGTGGCGGTGGCTGTGACAGGAAATGATATTGCACCGTCGGATAGAGGTTTGAAGTAAGGCCAAGGAGAGGTTGCGGGAAGGAGTTATGGATGATTGGGAGCGCACGGCCATTTAAGGTGGATCCCTGGGAGGGTGGCCCAGCAACAGGCGCGGAATCAGGGTAACCCGACGAGCTACATCGGTGAGTGGAACCTCGAGCCGACATTTCATCTCGTTCACGGAATTCCCGCCCTGGAGACAAACAGACGGCATTACAAAAGGATAACGTTTAAAAATTTAAATAAATTAAATTTAACAAACAAGGAAAAAGCAGCAAAGCGTCTCGAAAAATGTAGCAAAGCGTCTTGAAAAATGCAGCAAAATGTTTCCAAAAGAAAGCCTAGCGTCTCCAAAAGAAAGCCAAGCGTCTCCAAAAGAAAGCCAAGCGTCTCCAAAAGAAGCAAGCGTCTCCAAAAGAAAGCCAAGCGTCTCCAAAAGAAAGCCAAGCGTCTCAAAAGAAAGCCAAGCGTCTCCAAAAGAAAGCCAAGCGTCTCCAAAAGAAAGTGGTCTCAAAGAAAGCCAAGCAAGCGTCTCCAAAAGAAAGCCAAGCGTCTCCAAAAGAAAGCCAAGCGTCTCCAAAAGAAAGCCAAGCGTCTCCAAAAGAAAGCCAAGCGTCTCCAAAAGAAAGCCAAGCGTCTCCAAAAAGAAAGCCAAGCGTCTCCAAAAGAAAGCCAAGCGTCTCCAAAAGAAAGCCAAGCGTCTCCAAAGAAAGCCAAGGTCTCCAAAGAAAGAAGCGTCTCCAAAAGAAAGCCAAGCGTCTCAAAAGAAAGCCAAGGTCTCCAAAAGAAAGCCAAGCGTCTCCAAAAGAAAGCCAAGCGTCTCCAAAAGAAAGCCAAGCGTCTCCAAAAGAAAGCCAAGCGTCTCCAAAGAAATCCAAGCGTCTTGGAAAAAACGAAGCGTCGCAGAAAAAGCAACGCATTGTAAAATAAAAAAAGGTTTCTTGAAGATTACCAGGGAGAAGTTAAACATTTGAACTGGGTACCATTGGAAAGGATGCTCACCGCTACGCTGTAGAGCATCGAATTGTACACGGAGGTTCCTGTTCAGTCTCCTCTCGGTCGCTAAAAGGGTCCGCTCCAGCCGGCGTTCCATCGCTTTCAATAATTGGTCCATCGCGTAGCCCACCATATCCCTCAAGGACTCTTCCATCCACTCACGCATGCGCCCGTCCAATTCCTCCAGCACCCTCTCCAGGCGGCGCATCTTCTCCGACATCACGTGCAGGCTGACGCTCATGTCCCCCACTGCCTGTTGAGAAAACAGTTCGTGTGCAAGTTGTACTTTTCGTGAACTGTGATTCCTGTCGCGTCAAATGGGAAGGTTATCGTCGCAATCGTCAGAACGCCAAGCATGGGCCAGCTGATCACCCGCAAAGACTTAAGTAATTGAATTCTTTCTTAACAATAATGTTTTAAGATTTTACAATATTTCCGAGGCTGTAATACATCGGGTACTTACGAAACATTCCGGAAAACTATCCACAGATAATCTAACATAATAGCATAATAGCATGAGCAGTGCTATTAATACCACCACCACCACCACCACTTCGAGCAGTAGTAGTACTACTCGCCGATCCGATGTTAACTAATTGCCGTCCGTAAAATCTGATAACGGCGCTTATCATAGTACAGGTCTATAAATTCTAAATGGTGTCGCATAAGTAGCATATCTACTTGTCTTTGAAGTCATTTCAATCTGTCAATAACTTTTTGCAAAATCTACAATTATTATATATTTAGCTTAACCTAACTTTTCTATCCTTTCCTCAATATTAGGAAAGGAATAACATTTTGTTTTAGTTAGATTATTTAATTTACGATTGTCTAGACATGGACTAGCACCTTTCCCATTCATCTTTACAAGTATCATGGGTGATAGATCTTACGTCCCTACCTGTATTATATGACCTTCAAGTATCAGATTGATTTCCTTTCTTATGATCCACTTTTGTCGCGGGACAATCTACATGGTTTGCTGAAAATAGGTTCTTCAGTCAATTTTATCGATTCCTACGGGACTCCACGTGCGATTGGCAAAGAGTTGGGAAGTTGTGTACATAATGTTCCATCATTCCAATAAGATATTTCCACTCTTTTAAATACTTTTTCAGGTACGAATGTAATCGTTATAGCGCAACACCACGGATTCCATATGAAGGTAATTTTGAAAGTAAAAGGTTATGATCAATGACATCAAAAGCTTTTGAAAAATCTAAAGAGAATCCAAAACTTGCTTCGTTTGGTCCAATGGTGGGGCGCCATGAAAAGAAAATTGGCTGTTTCCGAAATTTTGATTTTGGATATCCATGTTGGGAATCTGAAAACGAGTCGTGTTTACCGGGAAATGTTTCCATTCGCACGTAAGAAAGTCTCCCTGACATTCTTGAAAAACTGACAAAAGATAAATTAGCCTATAACTTTGAATTTCATTTTTGATGCCTTCTTTGAAGAGAGGAAAAATCTGGAAAAGTTCCTGCGTATATTGCTGCATTCATTAAATATGTGAGTGAACGGGGGTATAATGGCAGGCGCACAGGTCTTTAAAAACCACACATAAATTGATATACACCGGCCGAATATTTATTTTCTAGTTTACCTTTTATTTTGAGAAATTCATGAGGAAGTTTCGGAAACGAACACTGTGTGTAAAGTTTTTGGGGAAACAAAGAATCCGGGAATTCACCTAAACCGGACGAATATTTATTTTTTAGTTTACCGATTATTTTGAGAATTTTATAGGAAGAAGTTTCGGAAATGAACATCGTGTCTTAAAGTTTGAGTGAACCGTCTGTTTTTGAATTTTGTGGCTGAAGACACTGAGTGAGATCGGTAGCAATGAGTGAGACTAGCCACTGTTGCCGGATCGTTCACATTATCTGGAAGGTTTCTAGTTAGATTTTGTCGTATTTTTTATTATATTCCACAATATTTTGTTTTGTTATTCGAGTTCAAAATATCCTGATCGTGTTTCATGATTTTAACCCGCCTTATACAATGATTTGTATTTTTTTAAGTTTAGGAGGCAATCTTGAGATGCGTTGTGACACTTAGAAATGAAAGAAAGAATTAGTGTGTTTTTACATGATGTCCTAATCCCGTGTCTTCTCCAAGAAATTAATTTCCGTGAAATATTTAATTTTCTTTTTTGAAGAGGAAAACAAGTGTTAAACTGAAATGAAAACATTAAGAAAAAAAGAACTATATTTATCGTTTGTATTAAAAGTATTATAAACAGCGTCCCATGATTCCTGCAGAAAGTAATCAATAAATAATTTTATTTTACTTTGAGTAAACAATCTACTCATACGTGTATTATTTAATGTGTCAGTGTACTCATTTCTTGTAATGGTAAGAATTTGTGCATCGTGGTCACTGTATCCTAAAGCTTTTGTTTCAATATAATATCGAGTAGTAGTTTTGTTAATTATAATTTGATCGATTGCCTTTGATTTTAGTGTGATCCGTGTAGGTATATATATTTTAATATATAAACCAAATGAATTATATTGAAAATATGTTCCTCGTAAGATTCGACCTTGGTTCTTTTTTTATTTTACTTTTTCTATTATAATAGTTTTTTATTTTCTCTTTTATTCTGTTCGTTTTGCCTATCAATTTCCCGATTACTTTCCGAGTGCGTTAATAATTTTAGGTATATAACCAACAACTGTTCCTTCATTCTTTTCCGTACTTTTCCACTTATTCTTCGGTTTTGTCAATGGGGTTCTCAAATGTTTTCGGAGCCTCCCCACAACTGCAAAAATTAATATAAAGATTTTATCTTGAAGTAAATTTTTTCTACATAATTTTTCCGTTAAGGTTATGTTCATTTTTTGAAAATGTTAGTAATTTTCGCGCAATACTGCGTGCAATATTAAAATGCAGCAAAAACAAGATATTATCAAAATCGGCTCCAAATTTTTCTATAAACTTTTCGTAAGGATAGAGTTAAAAATACTGTAAGATGACATATGCGGCATGTTGCACATTGTCCTTAAATATTTTAATAAAGGTATTCTTTCCCTAATTCATCTTCGCTTTCATCTACATTATCGTTTGTAACATTTTCCTGTTTGGTCATGTTTCTAGTTTTTACTTCTCTTACTAAATAAGTATCAAATTCCATATTAAGTAATTTGGCAGTTTGACTACCTAAGTATTTATTGGAATCTAAATTATTTTAAACTACTACCGTTTAGTAGACAACACTCCAAAAGGTTCTTGTAGTATGATTCACGCAATTGGACAATTGGAAGACAAACTAAATGTTCCATTACCGGCGATTCACAGGAATTTCAAATTTTTAAACTAAAAAAATTGGTTTTAATTGTTTGCACTTCTGTCCACATTGTTCAAAAGCCTGAAAAATATGTTATAGAATGTTACGAGACCCATTTTAGGGGGAAATTGGGACAGTTCCAACGTTACTCCAACGTTATCGCATCGAAAATGAATTTCAAAAATTTATTTATTTTTTCTATATGAATTTGCCATCAAAACTCGTTGAAAAATACCTTCAAATTGAACTATATTTCCCCGTCTCAGCAATTTTTTCAGCCTGATACATGCAATAGATGCTGAGAAAAAATAAAACATGCAAACCACGTTTCTCGTATCTCTGCAACAGATTGCCCTAGGGGGCTGATTTTTTGTGAACCACGATCATTTCGTATTCTCTTTCATATGAGCATCGCGATTATGGATTTAGTTTGGGGGCACTTTCACTTTCATAAGTCAGTTTTATTATCTTCTTTTTACGCTACCAATTTTTTATATCGTTCTTTGGAACGATCGATATTTTGATATTTCAGTAGAAGGCAAGTTAAATCCAGATAACTAAATGGAAAAAATCTCCGATTCTGATCGTTAAAATTTGTATTTCTTAGTGTGATGTCTGTGTCAACAACAAGGATTGCTGTAGTTATGTCTACTCTCTCCCACCGCTACCCCTCTCAGTCTCTCTTCACACAAGAGTCTTCACGACGCGAAGGTCGCCTTCCCCGAAGGCGAGAGTTGCAAGGGCTGCTACACGATTGCCCATTCAAAATCACATGCCAGAAATTCTATTTTTATACTCTAGTCACTTTCAAAATATTAGCTGATGATTCATCCTCTTTCCATTGTCTAGCCATTGAGAAAAATATATAGTTTCATTTAAAAAATCACAGATGATTAAATTTCTCGAAAAGTAAAAATATTATAGACAATTTCTCCACGACCATGTTACTTGCCCCAAGATTCCGCATTGTTCAGCAAAAATTATATTTCGATATCCTGAACAGTTTAGAAGTTATGGGGGTGGTCCATAGTTTGTAGGACATCCTGTATATTCCTAATGTAGCGCGCCAGGGAAGTTTCCGCAGTGGCATCTTGCAGGTGTTTAGCATCAGAAATTTTCTTGGAAGGACAAGTTGCAGCTTGCAACAAAAGAAAACTTAAATTGCGTACTCAACACAATCATCATCATCATCATCATCATCATCATCATTATCATAATAATAATAATAATAATAATAATAATAATAATAATAATAATAATAATAATACATGCTGGAAGTTTTCCTCCTTCACTTGTTTCCCAGTGATCTGCTTGCTACCAATATAAATGCAATTCTTAATGGGAGGCCCTGAGTCTGCTCAGTGCGGAGAGATTTTCCTCGCGCACTGCATTTGAAGCGCAAGTTCTTAAATATGTAACTTTTCCCTCCAATTATTTTGCAGTATATTCTGCAGTCCGTGATTAACAATCATCCCACAATGGTTTTCTTCGGGTAGCAGAATGGCATTGGACATGTCAGAGTTATGCTCCTCTGAAACGCAAGCAGAATTTGGCTACAGGAAACGTTGGTACCTGGGCGTCCTGCGGTGGTAAGGTCGGCGTGGGTGGCGAGAGGGGCGAGGGGCGCACGTCCGGCAAGACGGGCGAGGGGGGCGAGGGGCGCACGGCGGGGGGCGGTGTGAGTGGCCCCTCGTTTGGCAGCGAACAGCGGTCGCGGTGCGAGTGCGCCTTGTCCATGGCTCCGATTTGTCGCCGCAAACTGCAACAGACAAGTCCACAGATCGCTATTCTCCTGAAGAAAAAGCTCAATTCAAAATAAATTAAGAAATTTTTCTAATTAAAGGGTCCAAAAAATTATTTACATCTGATTTTTGCGATACGCTCAATTTAAGATCTCTGCGCATTCGTGGTCTAACCCACAAAAGTGAGAAAAGTTCTAGTTGCATAGCTTTGGTTAGAAAGCTGTGAAGAGAAACAATACTGACTTCATTCTTTACTTATAGAGGAAACTGATCAGACCGATAATGTACAAAGATAGCTGACCTTCTTTGGAAACGAATCGTGTAAATAACTTTTTATGGGGGTGAGGGTGGAGTAGACCACTATAGCGCTCAACCCTTCGATCTGATTTCTACTCTACAAATACACCGCATATAAAATGGGTGTGATTTCTTTGGTTGATGCAATGGACATTGATGCCCCGCAAATTGACGCCCGATACGCAGTACGGAATCATGCTTGATAGTCCATCTTACCTAAAGAAAATCTATACATCTCTGTGCTTTAGGCAAACTCAATGAAACGCTAACAAATTCAAATTTGATGAAACGAGAATAATGGACAAATATGCCTATATATTTTTCAAAGACTTCTTTTTTGCCGTTTCAAAATTCTTCCCCTCGTCATTCCCTTAAAATCCTCCGTTCGGTGCGCTGAATCTGTCAGATACACGCCCATCGGATTTGCTGATTTTCTTGAAAAAGTTAACAGATTTAGTGAGAAACTACGCATTACCTTCGTCCCTAACGTCTTGGAATCTACTTACGTGATGTCACCTCATTTGACGCTTTGGTTTAGTCTCGGAGTAATGATTGCATCAGTGACGTGTTGCGATCCCCGTGTAAAACCTTCTAGTAAAAACCTTCAAAATAGGCAAATTCGTGAATTTAAAGCCGGACAATGTACTCCTTACTCAATTTGTTTGTGATACTGTTTAACAACACGCACAAGACTAACCAAGTATTCGTGCATTAAATATGAGAAATTTTTGTGTTTAGTACATGTCGGTTTTTAAATATTGGTAGACACTAACCACAAGATCGATTTTAAAATGTTTATTCATAAAGGGGGTAAATAAAGTGTAATTTATCGAAAAGTGTCATTTAAGAGCTTCAACTGAATTATTAGAGATGAAGCGCGACCGTTGGTGTTCGTTTTGCAGAGGGTCAACGTTTTTTTCTTAATCTCTTACTTTATATTTTTTTAGAACACCAAACGCGGTTCATGTCCCTCGGATATAAGCAGTATTTTTCTATTCAGAAGTAAAATAAAGGAAAATGTGATGCTGAGAGCGTAGGCTTCCGCGGCCGGAATTGGAACTTACGTGGCTATCCAGGGACGCCGCGTCCAGGGCACAGGTGCCGACGTTCCGGTCGCCATTCTGCGACCTTCATCAGGGCGTAGTATTGCGCTTCTACGCCCTGATGAAGGTCCGAAACGTCGGCACCTGTGCCCTGGACGCGGCGTCACCCGGATAGTCACGTAAGTTCAAAATGTGATGCTATTCTATTATCAAAATTTTGCTTTTGTGGTGAAAGAAAATGTCGTATAGATAAAAGTAAGTAAATACATGTATTTCGGCGAATAAAACTTGACTAGCTTTTACTTGTAGAAAGTACTATTTAGTTCTAGTACATTCTTGCTCTCTGAGAAATAACACTTTTCTAGCATTTACTTGAAATTATATAAATAAAACGGGCCGTTTATTTAATGTCTTAAGTAAGTATTGCGAATTTTAAAAACGGCGATGTTCGCACTTAAATGAACTTTTGCTGTCATGATCAGCGAATGTGATTGTGTTCGAAACAAGAGAAATTTGAACTTTAATACAAGGATATAATCGTTTGATATTGTGGATATATTTTTGTGATAATTGTGGTGATTTGTGATAATTGTGGATATATTTTTGAATTTACGAGTACCAAAAAATCTGCACTCACGATATTACAACTGAAATTGATGAGGGGTATATTAAGTCGAATATTACCAAATAGAGCATAAGAAACCATAAAAATGTATAATTTACTTAATTTATAATCATACAGGGAAGCGTGCGTAAATGTCAATATTTGTTATCTCTGAGGGTAAATGGTCACTGTACATACTTCTGTATAATACCTATTATTTTAGGCCTCATAAAAATTGAATAAATGGCCAAACTTTGGCAAGGTTGTGTTTTTCTTGTATGTTGTGGAATATAACATATCCATTATCTTAATTAGGAAACCATACCTAATTACTATGTTTTTTGTAACGAATATAGCGAAAAAAATATATATTAGCGTTCCGCCAATGCTTGTCGAGTCAACAGAACGACGAAGAAGTGTTCCAGTGGTGAGGTTCAAAGCCTGGTCGTGAGCCTGACTAGTTGTAATTTACAAGAAATAAGCATTTCTTTGGTCTGAGATATTTTGACCTCGCTTTAAGCAATTGCGAAATTCCAGAAGCTCCCTTTTAGGAATGGTAGTTGGAGTGCAGGAAACTATAACGGAGCTTGCAGCAATATTGAAGGTCGCTAATAGAATCACAAAAAGCGATATCATACAATGTTACCGAAATTATAGAAATGGGTGAATGTAGATATGAACTTGTGAAATGTGAAGTTAAAATGACTTAATGGTTCAAAAATATGAAAAACTATTATTTGAATAAATATTTATTCCCTCACTGACCATCAGAGTCTCTGCGGATGCTTGTCTGCTATGTGCCGTCCTCAACAATAGTTACTCATTATTAGGGCACTTCAGACACTTCAGGTTATCCGTGTTCAATAAAAGTAACCAGCAGTTTTGTTAACTTCGAACGCTAAAGAATTTTATTGCCGTCGTCATTGGTAGTAACAAAAAAAACGAAGAGAATTGTATATGATTTTGATATTACTGCCACAAAATTCTCCTAATATCTCATACCGTCTGATTGCAAACAAGGAAAATAACTTGACAACTAACCATATTATTATTATTATTATTATTATTATTATTATTATTATTATTATTATTATTATTATTATTATTATTATTATTATTATTATTATTATTATTATTTTCCAATTTCTGTAGATATACACTGATGCTGGGGTTCTCAAAATCACCCAAGGCAACAATGGTTCGCACGTAAAGTGGAACAAGAATAAATTTTGATTTTTATATCAGTCAAGTCAGACTTAAGAATTTACGGACTATATTTGCTGTTCCCAATAATGCGGCTTTTTGAATTGTCCGTATATGCTTTTCAGTCAATTCCAACTTCTTCGCGATCTCTTATTATTATTATTATTATTATTATTATTATTATTATTATTATTATTATTATTATTATTATTAATATATTATAATATATTATGCAAAACATTAATTTAAAATGGAATACGAAAATTGCCAAAACTACATAATACAATCTGACATATTGAATTGCCCCTTGCACTGAAATGAGTACCGCGAAAATAATCGAGAAGAATAAAATAATCAGACTGCCTAGTTGCCTATCAGATACATTTTTCCTGAAACAAAAAGCAATTGGAATTGCTTATAGAAGACTTAACGTTTTCCAGGTATCCAAATTACCTCATGGTACTTAGCATTTTAGATGTGGTTTTATTTCACAGAATTTTTTTTCTCTCGCATGTCTTTTTGCGATGATGTGATTCATCTATTTTTGTAACAACTCTGAAACCTATGTACGCAATGAATTTGTATCTTTATTCTTTTACGTAGTCCGTATCTGGATTAATTACATAATTTTCGTAAAATCTATTTTTACCTATTAAAATAAGTAAGAACCGTTTCATCTTTAAATTCTCCCCATGTCTAGACCCGTATATTCACAAACAGAAAATTGTATAAGTAGCCTGAGAAATCAAGAAACTTATGATCTCGATTCCAAACTACTCATTATAATGCTAAAAGAACTTGATGTGATTTCTGCAACGCCAACCTCCCTGGCCTCCAGAACCACTTACTTGCAGCTCCTTAACCGTCGATGCGAACTGCACACCTCACCTCCAACGACTGCGCGAGCGCCACGGATATGGCGGCGGGGGGCGGGGCAGGGATGGCGGGAAGAAAGGGCCGAATCTCCCCTCACGCTCCCTTATCGTTCTCCAGCGTGCCTCTGTACAGCTGCAACTCCCCACTCCTCAGACCGGGAATGGTAGCTCAGTGCATCAACTGATGTCACTTCAGCACTCGAACCTAGACCGGGATGTCCTAGGTTCGAGTTCTGACGGCGGCAGGATTTTCGACACTAGCTTTTCAGCTAGATCGAATTCAGTCGCTGTCTGGTGGGGAATTCTAGCGGCCGGCTGCTCTGACCGGCAGTGTGCCGTGGTTTCTCCAATCAACACCAGGCGAATGCCGGAACAGTACCCTAACAAACGGACCGCGCACGATCTTTCCTTCCTTGTCCTATCCTCTCGCCTTGCACTAACATGCACTACACTACCACATATATCCGGAGCTTAGAGCTCCCCGCTGGGAGAGTCCTGGTTAGGGGGAACCCCACTAGCCGCCGGGAGGTCGGCGCCGGATCTCGCCATCCAGCGGGGGATGATCACCGCAATCTCCCGAGAAAACATGCACTACAGTAATGGGATAAACGACCAAAGCAGTTGACGCGCCCGGAAACACGAAAAAATTAAAATCGAGCCACTCCTCAGAAATTAAAAATCAACTAGCCAAATTTTGTACTAATTTTATTCTAAAATATGTGTGCTGAATTTTGTGCTTGAGGTCAAGCTAGCACCCTCACTTGTTAAAAATAAAAAGAATCAAATCTTCTATATTAATGCAGTAATTAAGTACCAATTTTGTACTAAAATTTAGAAAAAATGTACTATGTATTAAACAATGAAAAGTAGGGGTGCAATATAAATAAGTTAGTGGGAGTGCAAAAGTGGGAGTGACAGATTGAAGTACGCTAGCAACTCCACAAGTCTGAAACTGAACCATCAACTTCGCTACAATAATGCATTAATTAAGCACTAACTTTTGACCATAACAAAATATGTTAAAAAATAATATCAAACATTTTATAGAAGAGTTTTGCTTCAATGGCGGTGGAGGCGACATCGTGCGCACCGAGCGACGCATCTTGGTAACAATAGTTACTGGAGGTGCTACAAAATGGCACAGACTTTCTCGTAGCAATTTTTTCTAATTTCTCGGTGTGGACTAACTTTAAGGTCTTGCTCCATTCTCTGGCCAGCTGCCACCAATCGACACGGAAATACATTTTCTTCACATTTTTTCATCATTTCGATTTCTTTATAGTAGCAATTTTTTCTAATTTCCTTGGTGTGGACTAACTTTAAGGTCTTGCTCCATTCTCTGGCCAGCTGCCACCAATCGACACGGAAATACATTTTCTTCACATTTTTTCATCATTTCGATTTCTTTATAGTATGACTTCAAGAATATGCAAGAAGAGTAAAATCTCGTCCAAAACAGAAATATTAATTTGAAAATTTTGATGACATTTTTTTAGATAATGGCAACTAAGCATTACTGTGAATGCGAAATTTGAAGCTTTTTATCACAGAAATCTGTTTAACTTTCAAAAAAGTTTATTTGAAGTCATTTAAAGCACTTCTACTCACAAATGTAACAATGTATATCAATTGATGGAAGTATGTATATTAACAACGCGTGAGATATTTAAAAAAATAATTTGGTAATTAAAAAAACAACAACAAAGGAATACACCACAATGAACTTTACGTCATATTAAACAGTGCAATTAGCACTATCCATTGAAAAAAATAAGAAAAAATGTAGAGCCATTTTGGATAAAATGGCATTTGAACGTTTCTGAAAATGCGGAATTTTGGGCACATTTTTACGGAAAATTGTTGCGTTTTCGAGAAATTTTATGTGACATTGTGCTCATAAATATAATGGAGTGAAAAAATCGTCTCTAGGTAACTATTACCGACGTAAGAGTCAAGTCATAGAATTACATTTTTATAATTTTTGAAAAAACAAAAGGATAGAGCCATATGACCTTTATGTCATGGAACAGGGGGCTTTTGGTACTACCAGTACAAAAAATTTAAGAAAAAACTTGGAGCCTTTTTGAGAAAATCTTCTTTTTGTAATTTTTTAATAACATCAAAAGCTTTCGAAAGATCTAAAAATATTCCAATTGGTTCCTCGGTTTGGTTCACTGATGAAGCACTACATGCATTAAAGATGTTTTAAGAAAAGAAAAAATGGCACTTTACGTTGATTTTGATTTTCACAAAACCGCGTTGTGAATCTGAAAACGCTTCGTTTTTCTGGAGAAAAGTTTCCATTCGCGTATAGAAAAGCCTCTCTGACATTTTTCAAACTGACAAAAGAGAAATTGCCCGGTAATTTTGAATTTTATTTTTGTAATCTTTTTTAAAAAGTGGCTTAATTTTTGCTGTTTTGAAAATATTTGGAAATATTCCTGTGCATAAGAAAGCATTGCAAATGTGAGTTAATGGGTGAATAATGGTAGGTGCAAAATTTTTTAATAAACACTCCGGAAATTCATCTACACCTGATGAATATATATTTTTTAGTTTACTGTCTATACTGAGGATTTCTTTGAAAAACGTTTCGGAAATATACATCGTGCTGAAAATATTTTGTGAAACGTATGATGTTGAATTTTGTGGTTTTAATCCCTTCGTGAGATTAGCCGCAATTCTAGAATAGTGTTGGTTGAAGATCATCTCGATCAGGTTTTTCGTCTAGTTTCCCTGATCCATTGAGCAAATGCTGAGATGGCCCCTTGTTTTGCTTCTTGACGTAAATGTAACTTCATTTTCTGTGCACGTCTTCTAGAATTCAGTGGGAAATACAATTATTCAAATTATCGTTTCCAAGTTGTCGCGCCAGGAAGTATTATTCTGAAGGACAACATGGATAAGAGCCAAAATTTATTGCCTTTTTATCCTTGAAAATAGATTTTATTACATGGGAGTTTTTTTCTCTTTTTTTTTCTCCCTTTCAAAATTCAAAATTTAAGTAGTATATGACTTAGTGTAGGGATCACAGAATTTTGAAAATGTGCACACAATTAACTTTTCCCCATAGCACGTCACACGCGGTTTTAACTGTTTTTGACGTAAAATAAATAAATAAATAAAACGAGATTCGCAATTTTTTCTGGATTACTTACTTCTCATTCATTATCCTTTAAAACAACATTCTTTACGAAGTATCGTGATGACGTGGTCGCATTTTATGCGATATTCCACATTGCTTTAGTTTTGTTACTAGCGTTCAAAATACCTTCATTAAGTTTCATTATTTTTGCGTGAACTCTTACTTTCCTTAAAATTATTTTGTATTCTCAGAAGTAGACATGAAAACCGGGTGATATATTAAGATATTTAAAAATAAAGTAAAGCGTACGTTTGTTTTTACACGATTTCTAACTTCATCCAAGTATTACTGCTTCGTGAAATGTTTAATTTTCTGTTTTTAAGAGGAAAACACACGTTAAAGTGAAATGGAAGCTTTGAGAAAAATAAAATATTTTTTCACTTGTATCAACAGCGTTATAAACTGCGGTTTTCCTCAGCAAGTAGTTTGATTCGATGTACAGAGAAATTCTCAGCAGTTTGCTTAATGTCAAAAACGTAATTTTCCTCCATTATATTCACAGCAGATGGGTTCTTCATCTTCTTGGACACCTTCAATCATAGATTTTAAATCTGCTGGCTCAATGCATCATGAAACAAATTTTCCTTCCTCTCTATGATGGCAAAATCACGATCGCAATCTAGCCCCTTCAGACCAGTTTTTTGGGGGGAACTGTGAAAAAAGTTATCTAATAAGACTGGCTTCTTAAAAAATAAATAATATACGATAAATAAATGATAATAAATGACGAAAGATAAAATCTTCTATCTTCATCCATTTGAATTCTTACAGACGTTTAGTAAAGAATTGACAACGCTGTAAATAACATGTACATTGGGATGCACGCCTGGTCTGAAGGGGCTAGTGTTATATTCAAATGACGAAAAGTGGACAAAATTATTTTAAGTTACGGTCGCCAGCTGTGTTAAACAGCAAAAAAATAAATTAATAAACACCCAACCCAAGAACGAAATAGGGGAGGTGGACCATGCGGAAATTACCTACTGGATTTTGTCAGAGCTAACACTAAAACCCCTGAGCATTGAACTTTGACTACAGGCATATCTTTCAAACTTCTAGAAAGAACGCATAAGGTCCGGTCACAGACAGGAGCTTTCAAACTACAGAATCTTAAAGTGAAGATATGACAATCCAGTACACTCAAAAATTCAACATTTATTAAATAAATGACCAAAATGCATATGAAAATATTACAAAAATACATAAGAATATTTCTCTTCCTGTACAGCAAAATCTGAAAGAGAAATTACACTGAAATACATAATATTGAATGACGTGACTGGCAAAAATAAGTGCCGTTATACAGAAAAGAGATCAATAAAATAGCTAAGCTGAAAGACAGCTTTTCGAAGTGTTCTCGCGTAATGTACACTTTAGGACGCGAGAACCGAATGCGAAAGAATACAAACTGACAAAGGCGCCGACTTCGGCCGCCTTTCTTTACAAAACTTAATGATAAACTGTATTTAAAGCGAAAAAACAATTAAAAGGTTTTGCGTATGAGGGAACATTGAACAGAGAAATACATGGAAGTGGATCCTTTAAACCTTACAGCCTTTTTACCAAACATTTGAAACTGCTCTGCGACGAGAGCCGGTTGGCCTTCCACGCCCATCGGCTGTTGCCCGAGCTACATGTTTGTAGTTCACGGGGCCAGAGAGAGGAAGCTTCGAATGAACCACGGCTATTACACCGACCGTACGGGCTCTGCTGTCGTCTATTAACAAAAAACTCCTAATGGTCGAATGCGACAGAGGTCGTCTTACTCACGACCGGAGCGAGGCACTGCAACATTCACAAAAAACACATTAGTAATGCGCAGACCTATATCTCAGCACCCAAGAAACATAACATGAGGCTGCGAGCAGCCCACGCGTCACCATTATGTACAACGCGGGGCTGTAAACACGGAAATGCAGAGCAACAATGCAAACAAGTGAGAAAGGCTTATTAACACATACGCACAAACTTCAAAGATAATGCACATCTATATTAATTCCACCTCATAACGATAAATTCGACCCAAATTGGGCATAGAATACCTCATACGCAAAACCAGTTTAAAAATATATTTCACGACTTATAGGGAGTCGGGCCCTCTGAGCTCAAACAGAGGAACATCAACACAGATTAAGAGAATGGCTTGGAGAGAGGCGATGGGGCAGAGGCGCGCCGCCCTCTTAAAGGCTCCACAGTGGGGGAGGGGGTCACCGAGGCACGACGGAGTAGCTATGGATTCAAGGAAAGAAGATATAAACCCATTGCCACACAAAGAAAATAAATGCGCCTGCAAAATTTGCGAAACATGGATGTCCGGCGGACTTGCTGCTGAAAGGCGTGGCAGCTAGAGCAGGGCGCTCTATGAGCGGCTAATGGAAACTTCATGTTGTAATATTTTTAATTTTGCTCTAAAATTGTTAATGGCCTTTCAGAAGCAAAACGATGGTTCCATTCATCACAAATTTGATGTAAATTTGAGATTTGTTAGAACAACCATTTCTATTGCTATTTCCTTAGAATCAATAAATACCTGTTTTGAAATTATTAAATTTAATTACATGAAGTACCAATTTTTTCTCAAAGACAAATTAGCAATAGAAGTTGATGTTTATAACAAAATGCTGTCTTTTTGACACCTTCTTATGGCTATAAGATCACAATTTGATTTGTCTGATATACCAGTTTTAAGAAAAAGGTGACAAAACTTTTAACTTATCCTAGCACGCTTAACCTATATACAACGTTATTCCTTAAAAGCTAGGGTTATAAATTCTTCTCAGCTGCCTTCTCAGGAGATTGATAGCTTGAAGATGTTGTAGCACACACTTTCACAAATCAGAATGTGCCTTAAATTTCAAATTTAACAGCTAGAAACGAATGCCCACTTACTGGGAATTTGTGATTAATTTGGCAATACGTCTATTGTAACAAAATATATCCGCAAAAAGCACATTTTGTTGTTTGGTCCGCAGTAGTTGTTTCTGCAAACTTTCAAACACTTTTAGCAGCACATACATATTTAATAACTGAGAAAACAAAACATGCTACTTCTTTTGCCCTTCCCCCATGTCATATTTGACTTCAGGCTAAATATTCATTACACTTTTGCCGCCGTGGAAATGTGTACAAAGATGGTTGAAATGTGTACAACGGACAGCTGTCGTGTGCAGAACATCTGAGAGTAAGCAAAAGTGAGCCACAAAATAATTTTTGAAGGTCCATAGAGAAACACACTCCTTTGACTTAGGGCGCTGAGCCTCTCTGTATAAGCTACCTTCACCTCTGATCTGTCTTTATTTGCTTTCAAATGGTGGAGTTTCAATTTTTCTTGCAAAAATGTTTTATGTTTGCCCACTACTACGGCAATCTTAGCTGATTAACGATCACCTAACATCATTTACTGACATGAGTCCTAGTGCAATTCTGTTGCTTATCATTTTTCTTTTCTTTTATTTAGGTTACATCTGTTTTTCTTCACACTTCACCATCAGAATGATTCAGAAGATATGGAAATCATAGTCTATCTATCTTTTCTTCGGTCTGCCTGGGTCGCGTTTTCCTGCAGGGTTTGACTCTCTCGCAATCTTCGTTATTTTGCAGTCTGCCCTAGTAACGTGATTATTCCATTCTCTTCTTCTTGTTCTTATAAATTTTACTAAGTCGGTTATGTCGCATTCATTTCTTGTATTTTGGTTTTTCAATCTATCCCATCTTGTTACACCCAATATTGATCTTAATGTTCTCATTTATGATGTTCTAAGTAGAGTCTTAGTTCTTATATTATCGGCCATTGTTTCTGCTCCATATGTTATTATTGGTCTTACCATAGTTTTATACATTTTTACTTTGTTTTCTATATTAATAATTTTGTTTCTCCATGTCATATTTTTCAAATACCCTCATATCCTCGCCCCTTTCATTACTGGTTTGACTTCATTATACGTATTCCGGGTGCTTGAAATTTCAACTCCTATGTGAATTTCATAACTTGCTCTATTTTTTATTATTTATCATCAGTTTTCACAGTATAGGCTCTTTTGAGATCTCCATTGATTTTGTTTTCTCGGTTGAGATGGCCATGTTGTAATATTCTGCACTTTTCGAAAAGTTTTGAAAGAACCTTTGCAAGTTGTCTTCTGAATCTGCCTATAACACTGCATCACCCTCATAACTCAATATACATATATTCTCGCACTACTAATCCTGACATTTATTTTACACTGTCAATAAGCTTCTCCATAATTAAATTAAAAAGTATAGAGCTTAGAAAATCCCCCTGTCTAATGTCAGATGCACATGTAATTTTGTTACCATATTTATAATTTGCAGTTTTGTGGCTAGTGTTTGTATTCATATTCTCTATTACGTTTATTAATGCCTTTGGTATATACTTCTCTCTCAGAATTGTTATTATAACTATCACTTATATCACTATTATATACTTATCACTATCACGATTATATCTATCTATTATTATCTTACACAATCAAATGCCTTCTTTAGATCTAGAAAACATAAAGGGGCTGGATTATTAAATTCAATCGCTTTTTCGACTACTTGACAGACCACAGATATGGCGTCTGTTGTTGATCTATTTAAACGAAATCATTGTTGTTCTTCATTTATATGTATACATGGCTGTATCTTTTGTAGTATTATTTTTTAATTTTTTTTTTTGGGTAAGTTTACGTGGTATTTCCATTCTAATGGTATTCTTTATTCTTTGATTATATTATTAAATAATTCATCATACTAAATTCTTTCCGCCATATTTTAGTAACTCATTACTTATCCCAACTCTACTAGGTGCTTTTCTGTCTGTCAAGGTTTTTACCATGTCTTGCGCTTCTTCTGACATAAATTCTACATTATCTAAATTGAAGTCGTCGTTATAACATATCTCTCGGTTATATTCTGTATCCTTGTATAAATCTGTCCAAATGTTATTTCCATTCATCATTGTCTATATTATTATTAATTTTTATGGTTTCACTAATTTCAGATTTTCTGTTTCTTAATAATCTCCACACCTTTTTTTGTGATCCATAAAGGTCTCTTACAAAGTCCTTCGTAAATTTCTCCCAATACGTTTCTCTCAAATTTCTTATTTTATATGAGCTAAATTTCTTTCTTGTTTATAACGTATGTTGTTTTCTGCATTTTAGGAAGATCTGTTAGGTAAATAAGATTCCTTTTTCTTTTTGCGTTTTATATTTACGTGATGGGTCATATTTAACTCTTCTTTTACGTAACGACTCTTCAGCAGCTATTATAATATTACCTTTTATTTTCTTCCATGCACCTTCCACTTTTCTTCCTCCTTTATAGGTGCATTATCGATTGGGTAATTAAGTCTAGCCATACACAAATGTTTCGTACAGTCATTTTCAAGAGATGCTATGTTAAGATTTTACTTCCATTCAATGTTTGTCACTTTTTTAATTGGGAGGTTCATCCTTATTTAATATAATTGCAGGGAACGGTCACTTCCTATATTAGCAGAGGTTAAAGTTCTTACTTCTAAAACTTCTGACTGTGTAAACTGTTCATTAGTTATCACGTAATCTATCATAGATTGTTGTCTTTGTGCATTTAGACATGTATATTTATATTTAAAGTTATGGTCAGAAAATGTATTGTTAATCCGTAAATTATTCTGTGCACAGATCAACAGATCACTGTTATCATTAGTGATATGTTCATGAAAGCGATGTTTTACTCCGTTTAATGGTTGATTTCCAATTCTTGCATTAAGATCTCCCATTTTTAGAATATTATATGTTTTGAACTGCATTTAAAATTATATCAAGCACTTTCACTCACAAATTCCGTTATGTATAAAAACGCTCGTAATGTAAATATTAACGACGGTAAATATATAAAAAAATTACATTTGTTGAAAGTATTTTTTAAATAAAGTGATACATCAAAATGTAGTTGATGTCTTTTTATTTAGTCAATTTAGCACTACACATACAGAACGTTTAAATAAAATATGATGCAATTTTGGGAACATCTTGTTATTCATATTTAATATTGCTCATATTTTAATCAAGTTTGCGCGAATACAACTAATATTTTCAGAAAAGTTTACACGATATTTAGAATGAACTGATTGTGAAGGACTAATATCATCTTAAGAAAAACTCCCTTCGACTAAATCACCCTCAATACATAAAGAAATCTTTACAAATTGCAGGGCCACAATTTGGGTCAGATCGATTATGGAATTTTTTTGGCAAAATTTCTACAAATAGTGTAAGCACTATTGTTTTCACAGTGGACCGACGAACGGACGTTTGGAAAAAAAGAAAAAGAAAGAAAACAACAACAATCGTTCCGTAACACAGGTTCTCAAAACGTGTATTTTCGTTGAAATCTTGAAATCGATTGCAATATTCTAAGCGAACGAATAGGAACGATAGAAGACGTCTCGTAGAAGAAACCTCGATATATTTGCATTTCATGTGTTTTTTACTATTTCTCTTCTGCAAATATACAATCAGTTCATCTGTTAACATGAAGCAAATGGTATCAAGAATAACAGAAAATAACAAATAAATCACCTTGCAAAGACGTCTCATGTTTTAGTTTTGAATCTTCGAAGAACATCCAATACAGTTATTACTTCTCAGCGATGTTGTATTAATCCATTCGCGTTGGAAGGTGTAATATTATTAGTTCAGCTCCACAACTGCATTCTAGATATGAATGTCTTTCGTACATATGTGGGCATTACTTTGCAGTAGGTTCTCGTATTACCATATTTACAACACCGATGGCATTGAACTGGTTTTCTTTTAAAATGGATGTTCAGATTTGATAATTGCATTCAAAATTTGTCAATTTTGTAAATTTCTTTGTGGTTTTCATGTGGTTCTAAATATATAAGGGAGAGAGAGAGAAAGAAAGAGAGAGAAAAAGGAGAGAGAGAGAGAGAGAGAGAGAGAGAGAGAGAGAGAGAGAGAAAGAGAGAGACTTGTTGGTTTCCGATGTCGTACATAATGTATGTTAGGAACAAGATGGCACTGAGATTTATGTTTATGTTTGATTCCTTCTTCGTTCACTGATGGGTGAATGAAACGAAGTACTACACAACATGGTCTGTTTTGTTTTGGTTGAAATGTGCGGTATTCCGCTTCTTTTTTGTCCAGTTCTTTAATTGTTTCTGTATGCTTCGATACTGTGTATGGTATTACTTTTAATTCGTCACAACACATTTTTATGTGATTTCTTTTACATGCACGTGTTAATTCAGAAATTTCATTAATATCCATTAATTCGTAATTTTTTCCACAAATATCGATAATGTACTGATATTTGTCTCATTTTTTGTTAGCATGAAATTCAGGTAGCTGTATTATTCCCATTAAACCCCAAACTATCCAAGAAGTCATTTCAAATTCAAAAAACTCTACAATTCCGTCGCCAATAAAATTAATCTGACATGATTTTCTACAACCATTAAAAGGATATGAGGACTTACCCCTGACAGAAGGGTTAAAAGTAATGACTGAAGACTGACTGACTTCTTTAAAAAAGAATTTCAAGGAGGATTCTACCAAGCGCTCAATGCCTCCCGAAGGGCTTATAGACGCGTTTCGAAGACGTAACCAATTTTTAAAAAACTTATCCTTACTATGGTGATTATTAGTTTAAATGATAGTTTTAATGTTTGTTTTTCAGAGACGCGGGATGCATTTAAAGAACACAATAAATAAAAGAAATTTTGGATACTATAAGGTAGTGGCTTCGTCGTTGAAATGACTGATTCTTTCATATATTCGAATAATTTATGCGTTCCCATAAGATGACCTTCTTAGCATTTACGTACTGAGGTAACGTATGTAAGTTTCCATGATTTTGGTTCGATAAGTAACGGCCTTAAACAACCGACCTGCATTCTGAAAGTAGTTTCAAATTGGTGTGCCAGGGTCAAATGGAAAAGGAGTGTTCTATGCATTTGCAAAACGGTTTGAAGAGAACTCTTGTGAGGTAACTGCGAAAGGACTGACTTCCAAAGCAATGAAAGTGGTCAAGAGATGTTAATTTGCTTTAAACAAAAACATACCTCGTAAACGAAAGGCGATAGCGCCAATCGGATTGCGAAAGTTCGAATCTCGTTTAAAGCCAGTTTAGAAAAGACAATTAAAATTTGCAAAATTATAAACAATTCCAATTTTTGCAATTCTGAAGTGAAAAAGTTTCCCGGATGTCCCGAACCGAAAACTGAGAATTTTGGAATAATTCACAGTTTTATAAACAAATTCGAAATACGCACTAGAACGGCCGAGAAGGCTCCGCAAATTGTTCCTGAGATGAATACTTTAAAATAGTAGTTTGATAGGAGTTACAAATTGATTGCTGAAAGTTAGTGTAATTGTTTCTAAAATGCTAAATATTTACTGGCCTATTGACAGTAATTGTGAACGGAAAACCCTCGCTCAGAAATATTTTTTCGTGATGGTGTGCACGTTATGTTCATTCTCGCCGTAAAACAGACTGTTTCAGCGTATTTAAATTGACCACAGAATTTGTTTACAAGCTAAGTGCTTTTGAAACGTATGTGGTGGGCAAAAGCGCGACATTGGGGAACTATTTTTTCAGTACGCTTGTGTAGAGTGAATTAATTGAGTTCCAAAATATGGGATCATTTGAAGATGCTAATTTCTTATAAGCAATAACATATCTCGAGAACGAAATATGATAGCACCGATCGGATTCCCGAATTTTTTATCGCGTTTAAACGCCATTCAGATGAGAAAAAATACACTTTCTAATTTATAAACAATTTCCAACTTTTGAAAATATAAAGGGGGAAGAGCCTCCCGATGTCCCAGAACCATAAAAGTCGAACAATTTTTCAACAATTTAAAAGTTTATAAACAAATTCGAAATATGCGTTTGAAAGGCCAGGAAGGCTTCGCAAATTGTGTGTGAAATGATCATTTTACAATAGTTTGACAGGAGTTACAAATTGAACGCTAAAAGTTAGTATAATTTTTGCTAAAATACTGAATATTTAGTTAACTATTGATAGTAATTCTGTACGGAAAACTCCCGCTCAGAAATATATTTTATCATGACGTACTCGCATGCAAAATGATATTTCCGCTTCTTACGCAAAAA
Source organism: Teleogryllus oceanicus (assembly GCA_964035755.1). Classification (NCBI taxonomy): domain Eukaryota; kingdom Metazoa; phylum Arthropoda; class Insecta; order Orthoptera; family Gryllidae; genus Teleogryllus; species Teleogryllus oceanicus. The sequence continues at coordinate 327,745,036 of CAXIVR010000001.1, read as the reverse complement.
AAACAGGCCCCACCCCCCAGACCCATGTTTTCTATCCCTTGGGATTTTGCACGAATCACAGACACGGCTATAGCCTGCCCTCTATTAAGAGTACGGAGAATTACGCGACCTACGCCGTGAGGTGCTCTTCCGCCATGTTGATTATGGTGATTTCGTATTTCTTGAATGCAGGAGTCCTTTCGCCGCTCGCAATCGCGGGCGGCGACGTGGCCCCTGTAGTGGTGGTTGCGTTTCCGCAGGCGCGGTAACAGCGTAGCGTGCAGTTGCGGTTTCGGAATAAAATGAAGTTTGAGAAGATAGTTAAGAAGTATAGTGGAAGAATGTGGTGTTTAGTTATTGAAGAAGATTTTATTAAATTTGCTGATTCTCCGCGTTGGGGTGTTTTATGATTACGGAGCTCGGTGGAAGCATACGTCAGTCGATAGTGTTTTGCGGCCGTTGTCGGATTGCATTGAGTAATTTTGTAGATAATTTTGGAAAAGTGGGAAAGCAGAGTTTTTAGAAAAGGATTTGTTTATTTCATTTTTCGGCAGTTTCGAATAAGTAAGTCTCTATGTCAGGGAGCTTGTTTTTGGTCCGTACTTCTTTGTAGGCTGTTCCGAGTTCGGGGTGAAATGCGACCCGTATGAAGCGGTTTTCTGCAGTTTGGAGTGTTTTTGTGCTGGTTTTGTTAGCAGGTGTCCATGCTTCGCAAACGTAGGTTCCTGCACTTCTAATACTCACCTTGTATAGAAGTATTTTAGTTTTATTGCGGAGGTATTTTGTTCGTAATGACGGTGCTATTCCAGCTATCCGGGAGCCCATAGTTTTTGCGTATTTGATGCATTCCTGCTTCCAAGTGAGTTTTACGTTGAAGGTGACGACTAGGTAGTTTATGTTGGCCCACCACGGTATTCTGTACCCGTCTATTTCGATCGGGAGGGACTTTTCTTTCCGACTCCTCGTAAGATGATAGCTTGTCATTTTTGTAGGTTTATTGTGAGCCCGTTTAATGCGCACCTGTGGTAGAGCGAGTTTGCGACAAATTGCAGGCGCTTAATGGCGTGGGGTAGATGCGCCGCTTTTGAGGTAAAATACACGTCGTCGGCGTAAGCTGACGTTCGCTGACAAGAGGGAAGGAGGGAAGGTCGTAAATGAATAGTGTGAAAAGAATAGGAGAGAGCACGGCTCCTTGCGGGACGCCGGTGAGGATTTGTTTTTTACTAGAAATGTGAGATTGACAGCGAATTTGGAATGTTCTATTGCGTGGGTAGCTTTTCAATAGAAGGTAAAGGTGTTTAGGGAGGAGACTTGTGCATTTTTCTAGCAGAAGGTGGTGATTAACTTAATCGAAAGCGGAGGAGAAATCGAAGAAAAGTGCGGGAAGCGTGCATGAAAGAGAAAGTGAAGAAGATGCTTCCATAGCCAGGCGGATGGCTTGAAGTTCCGACGAGCGACCTGTCCTGAATCTAAACTGAGTGCCGCTGTTGGCTTCTAGATGCGCTCCGATTTTAGGTAGAAGAAGGTTTTCGCTGTTTGCGATAGTAGACCTATCGAATCTCTATGATTTGTTCCGAGTTTATTTAGTAGAATTACCGTGGCTTGCTTCCATATTTCAGGGAAATAGCTGACGGAAATGCAGGACTTGAAAATTTGTAAAAACATTTTAATAGCGCTACGGGGGAGGTTTTTGAGCATTTAGTTTATCCGCTAGCTTTTTTCACGTTTAGATGTTTCAGAGCTTGTGTTAATTCTTTTTCGGTGAAGATATTGTTAGAGGCTACCGATATCTATGGTTTCGTCGTCGTCTTCTTGTCTAATGTCGTCTGTTGGTAGGTAAACTTGATTGATGTGTAGCTTGTCATGGGGGTAAGCGTGAAGGTCTCTTCTAGAACGCTGGCAAAGATTTCGGCTTTTCTTGCCGGGTCGTATGTTGTAGTATTTTTTACTTCGTCTCGTAATTCGGTCACGGGTTTTTGCGGTTTTCGTAGTTTTTTTGTAGTTTCCAAATGTCGGTTCTGTCTTTAATGTCTGCTGTTTTCATAAAATTGTCCCATGACTCTGCTCTGTGAGCGCATAGGGGGCGGGATACGTTTTGTCTGATGCGCTGAAAGACGGCTTTGTGGGGCGGGGGAATTTTCTCTGGCTCGTCTCGTGGCTTGAATTTGGGTTGTTAAAGGTTTCGACTGGTTTCAATTTTTTCCGTGAAGCGGTTGTAGGCCGAGCAGAGTTGATAGTTGAATTTTTCTACTGCTCTATCGATTACGGTAGACGTGGCGGGAGCTCGGTCGTAAGAGTGAAGTTTGTGGGCTAGTCTTTCCAGTTTGTTTTGGATTTAGTTTTAGAAATTGAGTAGGGATAGCCAAGGTATATTGCGGAAATGATAGGTAGGTGGTCTTATTGCAGTTCGGAAAGGGGGTTGGGTACTGATGGGTTAAGCGAAGAAGAGTGAATGAATATATCTAAGATATAGTGAGGTTCGTCATTTAGGAAGTGAGTAGGGCCGGAAGGAGGGAGAATGGGGAGAGTTGTGGAAGAGAGAAGATAATGATGAAGAAGATCGCCTGCTTGCGAGTTGCGTCGGCAGCCCCATTCGACGCGTTTCGCATTGAGGTCGCCTGCGAGCAGTATTGTTTCGCCGAGGGAGACGAGCGCAGTTATGTCGTCAGTTATAAATTGACGACAGGGGCTACGGTAGGCAGAGATGAAGGTGACGGGACCCGTTGCGGTGCCGACTTCTACTATTGTGGCCTCCGTTGTTTGTAAGGCGCGTGTTGATGCGCGTGTGCGGGAGGGCGCGCCGGATTGCTATTGCGGTCCCGCCACCTCGGCCTGTAGATCGGTCATCGCGGTATATATGGTAACCTCGAAGTGAGAAGGGTCGGCTTGAAGTTAAGAAGGTTTCTGGAATTAATAAGATTGCTATGGAATAGTCTTCGCAGAACTTTCCAATTTCCAATTTGCTAGTGGACACGGATCACCCTGCGTTCCAGGACGTTTTGCGGAGGAGGCATTTAAAATACGAAAGCTACCGCTTCTACTGCAGTGAGTACTTTGGTGAGTATGTCACCTGACCTTTTGGGAATGCTTAAGGCAGTTTTAACTCCAGAAATTACTCTCTGGAGGTTGATTTCTTTGACAAGAACGATTAGTTCGCTAATTTCTGAGAAAGCGCCTGGCGCGCTGCTACCCGCAGTACTTTCCTATAGTTTGGGTTGCTTCTACCAGGGGAACATAGCGCCTAGCGGAGCGGTCGTTTTCTAGTCTGGGAAATCCTGCGCGTTGTTTTGAGATACTCCGCAGGATGCGGCTGTGGCGGCGCGAAGTTCTTTAGCTTCCTGCAGTTTCTTTATCACGTTTCGTCTGGATTCTATTACGTTCAAGTACACGGGGCAACCTTTGAAATTGGCGAGGTGTTCCTCCTCACAGCGCATTTCGGTTTGTTCGGCTGTATTGACATCAGTTGTTGCAGTGAGCTACCGCTCCTGGTGCATCTTTTCGGGTGACGCGGTGGAAATAATAAGCGCAGATGGCTTCGGAATCGGATTTTGCAACGCTTAGAAACTCCTTGATTTTGCCATGGTCTTTGTGCTAGGGTGAATGATTAATTCAGAGTTGGTAATTTGAGCTCGCGGCGGCTTTTCCACTTGAGGTTTTGGATGGCGTGCTTGTCCAAAAAGAACGCGCCTATATTGCCCTGTTGCGCTCTTTGCCCAGGTGCAACAGGCTGTGAGGGTTTCGGCTGATTTGGAGTTGCATTATCAGTTTCTTCCGAAACGACGGTGATCTCGTCTAGATCACAGGGAGCTGCGGAGTTTTGCTTTTCTTGTGAGATTTCTAGGCTATTAAACCTGTTAGCGGTATAAACTGGGGGCTGTTCCGGAACTGTGCGCCTTTTAAAAAATTTGCTTGGAGTTATAAAGCCGTGTCGTCCACTGACAACGGCGGTTCTACGTGCAAAGATCAATGCGCCCCTCTCCCGGGCTGCGGAGTGTCCAAGTTTCTCGGTCGGTTGAAAAGAATTTTGCCAGTGAATTTTTGGGAGCGTTACTAAACTTTGTACATTAAAAGGATATTAATGTACTAGTACATAAAAGTTAATGTTTAAATTAAAATCAATGCAGATTGAATGTAGATCAGTACATGAAATGTAATACACCTTTTACATTAAAGAAAGATTAATGTAATTCCACATTAAATTTAATCTTTAAATTAAAATTTACCGAGAATTGATACGTAATTGCGGAACACACGGAACATAGATCAAAGAAAATACTTCGGAACGTATCTTATAGCGTGACGCCGTAATTTTTATTTATTTATTCATTTATTTTTCGTCAAAAAACAGTTAAAAACTGTGCGACGTGCTAGGAGGAAGTGAATTCTGTGCACGTTTTCACAGTTATGTGAACTCTACACAAAGCTATATACTAGTTAAATTTTGAATATAGAAGAAAGGAGCGATTGCAAGGATTGTTAAAAAAATCCCTCCGATATAATAAATATAATTTTAAGTGTAAATTGGCTATAAAATTGAGCTCTTAACCCTCATCATGCCCTTCGCGAAGGAATAATACTTCCTGCCGCGACAACATGGAGAACGATTTTTTTAATAAGTAGATTTCCCTCAGAATTCTAGAAGACGTACACAGATAATGAAGTTACATTTATGATGAAGTTACATTTCAAATTATGCTCCACAAATGCCATTTTTCCTTTAAGCAATGAAATAAACTTCCCCTCAGCGAGTGGGGGGAGTCAGGTATCCGTTATCCATCACATTTCGCAAAATGCAGTCAGAATGGCGTCTTTATTTTCTATACTTTATTTCGCAACCTTGACAGCAAACGTTGTTCGCGTTGCGCTGCAACTCCCCAAACAATGATTAATTTTCATTTACGATCATTGCCACATGGTTGTTTGAGCTTTATGTTTTATTCTGTACAATAATGCATCATTATTTCCTAAAATTATTCAGTAGAATATTGTATTTCGACGTTCAGTATTTGCAGTTGTGATGCGTTTTTGCGTTTCCCTTATGGGGGTCGTCTGCTTGCTCGGTACTTTATTATGGGAGCGGCTTAGAAGATTCCGAACCCTTCCAGTCGCTTGCAGACAAAGGGCATGACGGCATTATCATAAACTGACAAAAACATCGTCTTTCTTTAGCGTATGATTACTTATGCAAAAGATAAGAAAGATTAAAAAATAATGATTTGTAACTAATCTCCAAAATCATAATATTACTGGGTGCTTCAACCATGTATACAATTGTGTAATAAACACTAAAATAAACGCACAGAACTGTTGCAGTCATTTTCAAAGTATATTTAAATTCAAGGTGATTAAAAGACGGGAAATCATTATTTTTTCACTGCAGCCCAGTTGTCGAAAAAAAACAACTAAAAATATTCACAACCATGTGTGTTTTAAGAGGAACCTTTGAGATTGTATTTGAATTGGGGTTTGAGAAAATATCAAAAAAATATTTTTCTGATATAGTAAATAAGACAATTTATCCCTTTTTCAGTCAGATAAATGAGTTTAAGTTCCCGAGAAAAAATAAAATAAAAAAATGCGTATTCTGCTCTATAGGGGTGTGTGAGGTGGGACGCAGGCTAAGAAACTTTTCAAAATTATTTTTGTTAGAATTATGTAACCACTCATATGTCATTTGGTTTAGGGGAACTTTTTAGCATCTTATCTGGGTTACCCTTTGTGTTGATATTTGCTGGAAAATATTTAATTTTTGCACCTAATGATCTTCGATTTCTAATGTTTTACAAACAATTCTTACTGAGATATGTTAATTCTGAGAGAAATTGTGGTATAAATAGTATTACATAACCATTACTAGAGATGAGTAAAGTACGGGCTGTTTTAGCACTGCTAGTTTAGTATTACAGCGAATTCAAGGGTAATGTAAAAGCACCAGAAAAATCGTCCAGAATTGTCCCACGTTTCTTCTTCACTAAAACTCACCAGTAAATCATGGATTACAGCAAGCTCACCCATGTAGTAAAATACCAAATAACAAGAAAGCCAAGCTTGAAGGCATTCAGGTGGTGTACCTATTTACTATATTCATGATGACTATTAACTACTCCCTATGAAATTTTTCAATGGCCCACAGGGGCTGATGGAAATCGTGATTTGGGTGACTGACGGTAATATGTTGCTACTAGACTTTTAGGGCTTGTACATGGCCTATTTTTAACAGAATTAATGTTCAATGATCGTCAGAATTATCATAATTATTATTAATAATATTTTTATTTTTTACTATTATTTAAACAGTTACAAATATATGAAGATAATTGTCACGTTAATATTAATATGTAACACTAGTGTCCTCTTTCATTTCTGGTAATCAAGAAACATTTTCCCCTCCAAAAACTGTATTATCCATACAATGTTGACAAAAACAGGCGTGATGTTTACACTCATCAGGTTATACAAATAATATGGTTGTGTGTAAACATGAAAAAATGACAAACGTATCTTAAAATAAAAATTACACAGATATGAGATGAAATTATCTAAAAAAAGATGTAAGAAAAATAAAGAGGGAAATTACGAAATCATGTTAAATTAAGCAATGTTTCTTTAAACGATTTTAAAAGGATAAATCCAAACAAAAAGGGGTCTTTTTTGTTGCAAGCATTGTAAGTCCACACATCCTCACTTAAGGATGACGAGGCTAATATGAACCGGTCGTTATGTTAATCAGCTCACTGTCTACATGAATCTGCAAATGTGTTTTCAATCACCAAATTATTTTCAGCAACGAGATTGGAACTCAGTTCTCCGACTTAATTCGCCGCTCGACTTTTCTCCACGCCATGGAACCATTCTGAAGTTCCAACTGGGACTGACGTTTAAAAATCTAATTGTCTCAACTCAATTATTCCAACACACAATTTTCAAAAATTCAGAGAGATCAACGAATTTGAGACACAACATTCTTCTAAGTGCCCCTTGTTTTATACATGGGAGAAATTTAAGAAAGAAGTAGACAGTGTTTTACAAAAACACAGAATTAAATAAATGTACGAAATGAAAATGGATTTTTTATTTGGTTTTTACAATTTGTTATATCATACATCACCAGTGAGAAGGAAATTATTAGAATTTCATGCACACAAAGAAAACGAAATAAATCTAACATAACAAACGTTGTGAAGTAGTTTTGAACTTAACAATAAAATGAGTTCAATATTTGAGAAAATATCGATTTTATCTTATTTCACTCATTTACTGGTGTCAAATTGAAAATACACTTTACAGACATTGCTTCCAGAATGTAATATAGGGTTTATTGGCTCTTTAATAACAATGTTTTCTATTAAAAAATAAAACCTCCCGAAGATACTTATGAATCATCCCCGTTATATTTTTATAATAAATCTGCTGCTGTTTTAGAAATGTTAGTCTAAAATCAAATATATAAGCAATCGTCTACAACTGATAATTGAATATCCCAGTACGGATATAAGTTTCTGTATCGCACAAATCGACGTTTTAAAGATATTGAAATATAAAACAGTAAAAACATCACATTATTTAAAATCAACTTATTACGTAGAAATACAATATCGATTTCAAAATGTACGAAATATCTTTTTGAAACTAACGTCATTAATTGAAAAAGGATAAATGTTATTCACTTCAATAATGTCCCATTAATTTCATTGAACTGGCATATTTTGACACATTTTAATGTATTTCTGTTTCGAGATGCACACGTCGACCTATTGCCTCTCTACAGCGACATCTTTAATGCTCCATTCTTTTTACTCCCGCAAATCATGCATAACCAAAGACTTATTTAAAGTTTATGCGATCTTACACGTGAGTAACCGGGTCCATACATCAATGTACCTGACTGTTTTTACTCGCTGCCTCAATCGATAAAGGAAGCATCACAAGGAAAACCTATATGAAGGAACAAGGAGAAGCTGCGGAGCAGGCGCTGGTGGTCGCCGCTGTCGGGGCGGGGCGGGGCGGGCGGGGCGGGGCGGGGCGGGGCGGGCGGGGCGGGGCGGGGCGGGGCGGGCGCTGAGCAGCTGAGCAGCTGAGCAGCTGAGCGGCCGAGCAGCCGCATGGCGCCGACGGCCAGTTGTCGGGTGAGGCTCAGCGCCAAGCAGGCTGCGCATGGCGCCAGCGGCCACTTGTCGCGTAGGGCTCAGCGCTAAGCAGGCTGCGCATGGCGCCAGCGGCCAGTTGTCACCTAGGGCCCAGCGCTAAGCAGGCTGCGCATTGCGCCAGCAGCCAGTTGTCACCTAGGGCTCAGCGCTAAGCAGGCTGCGCATGGCGCCAGCAGACACTTGTCGCGTAGGGCTCAGCATTAAGCAGGCTGCGCATGGCGCCAGCTGGCACTTGTCGCGTAGGGCTCAGCATTAAGCAGGCTGCGCATGGCGCCAGCGGGCAGTTGTCGCCCAGGGCTCAGTATTAAGCAGGCTGCGCATGGCGCCAGCAGGCACTCGTCGCGTAGGGCTCAGCATTAAGCAGGCTACGCATGGCGCCAGCGGGCAGTTTTTTCCTAGGGCTCAGCGCCAAGCAGGCTGCGCATGGCCAGCAGTTGTCGCCTAGGGTCAGGCCAAGCAGGTGCGCATGGCCCAGCTGGCAGTTGTCGCCTACGGCACATCGCCAAGCTGGCTGCGCATAGCGCAGCGACAGTTGTCGCCTAGGGCTCGGCATTAAGCAGGCTACGCATGGCGCCAGCGGGCAGTTGTCACCTTAGGCTGGGCATTAAGCAGGTTGAACATGGAGCAGTTGTTGTCTAGGGCTCAGCGCCAAGCAGGCTGCGCAAGGCGCCATTGGCCAGTTGTCGCCTAGGGCTCAGCACCAAGCAGGCTGCGCATGGCGCCAGCGGAGTTTCCTAGGGCTCGGCCAAGCAGGCTGCATGGCGCCAGTGAGCAGTTGTCTACAGCTCAGCCGCAAGCAGGCGGCGCACGGCGCCAGCCCAGTTGTCGCCTAGGCGTCGGCAATAAGCAGGTTTCGGATGGAGCAGTTGTTGTCTAGGGCTCAGCGCCAAGCAGGTTGCGCATGGCGCCAGCGACCAGTTAGCGTCTAGGGCTCAGCGCCAAGCAGGCTGCGCATGGCGCCAGCGACCAGTTAGCGTCTAGGGCTCAGCGCCAAGAAGGCTGCGCATGGCGCCAGCGGCCAGTTGTCGCCGAGGGCCTAGCGCCAAGCAGGCTACGCATTGCGCCAGCAGCTAGTTGTCGCCTAGGGCTCAGCAACAAGCGGGGGGCCGGGGTTAGGGCAGGCTCTCCATGTTGTCGGATGCCAGGTCGAACGGAGTGTAACCGCTTACGTCGACAGCGTCTCTGTCCGCCCCCGCCTGTAGCAGCCGTTTAATTGAGGCCTCGTTAGCGGAAAGGACGGCGGTGTGCAGAGGCGTCCAACCGTCGAAGTCGGTGATATCTGTTCTCGCTCCCGCCGCCAGGAGCGCGCTGGTGCAGTGGCCCGACATGTCGCCGGCGGCTGCCGTGTGAAGTGGCGTGGCGCCGTTCACGTTGTGCGAATCCTGATGCGCGCCGGCCTTCAGCAGGAACTTCACCACCTCCAACCTGCGCATATGACAGTAAATTAATGGACATTGTAACCGACCTACACACTCTGAGGCAGGAGAGTGAACGTGTTTGGTCTCGACCCTGATGAAGTTTAAATCGTTCCATAGTCTAGGTTTCTCAGCGACTTCAGCGTCAAGGATGCGAGTGTGGCTTGAGAAAATCACCAATAGCCAGGTGTGGAATCTTGAGACCTAAAGGTCTTCGTGTCCAATAATGGCGCGTGGGCCTTCGACAAAGATATAAACCAAAATTGCTTCGGTTAATTTCGTTATGCGCTTAATTTTCTGTGGTATTTTATTTAACAGTGTTGGGAACTTGTTAACATTTGGCGGTGGGCCAGACAATAGTAATCAGTGTGAGGAAAACCGCGGCAAATTCTGAAGCAAAATTGAGCTACGCATTCTATATTTGCATCTGCGAAGAACAACTGCTAACTGATAGGGAAAGTATGACCGACGGGTGTGCCAATTCATGCAGAAGTAACATCCCAGCGTGTCTCTTATTTTGGCCTCTGAAGCTTAGACTCCCCTATAAAACTTTTTCTAATTTTCCAATTTCAGTGCAGCTGCAATTGGGCAATGACACCGAACCTTAGAAATAGTTGCGGTATCACACTCACAGCTTACACTATTATGAGTCGCAAAGAGCAACACTCTATAAGCATCGACTGATGCAGATATTTAATCGTCTTCCGAGAGAACAGTGAATATAAGCGTTGTCACTAATAATTAATTTTCTTCGTAAATTGTTTTGAAACTGTTCGAATAATACATGATACATGTATTGATTAGTCTTAAATTCACAAAGTATCGAAGATCGGTTTAATAGAAAACTCGAAACAATATTTTAATCCTGGGATATTAATCCTTATTGTAGTAAAACAATGTACCGAGAATCTGAATCAAACATTGAATTAAAAGGACAGGTAACTTACAATACTTTGTCTAATAAAATAATTCTTGGAAATAATTTGTTGTAGAAATAAGCTCTCAATTTCTGTGGCGTCCCTATTCCTTTTTAGTTTTAAAATATCCACTATGAAGCACGAAGTCGGAGAATCCATAGAAAAACTCTGGATAAGAGCAGCCGGAAACTAGAATTCTCCTCCCGACAGTGGTCGAAATGAATCCAGTTACTTAGCTGGTGGTAAAATAATTCTTCGTCGGTAGTAAAAAAACTTGGACCTCCCGAAGAACGAAGATTCAGAGAAAATGACGTTGTCCCCGGGCAATTTATGCCTATGTTTTAACCTCCTAATGTCGCTTGTTACACCTAAGTAACAACATTCCAGGTCAACTCATATTTGCTTCTTTTGTGGTAATTTCCAAAATTCATTTCTTCCATTGACAGAGACATTCTGAATAAAACATAAGCAAGTTTTTTCATTCCCGATTTCTAGATGACGATTTAGCCGAAATCGCTAAGGCACTGTACACTACTGGCAGGGCGTATTAATGATTTCCGTCGGTTCGGATCTTCACCTAAAACCGTTCTGAGCTGCTATATGCCTGTGGTTAAGTCGGACAGAGACGCCAGTATAAAGCAAACGGTGGTTGATCTACTCCGAACTTCTGTTCAACAATGGTTTAGCAATAAAAGTTGCAAATTCTTGCGGTCACAGAACCCAACAATGGCACTGACAATAGGGAGCACTATACGCAAGAAATTACTTTGGGCATTAAAATGTTAAGGTATGGCACAAAATATGGAAGTAAACATACGTTCAAGTATCGCATGTAAGGTGTGACTCGATTATTAACCTGGACGGATCTGTATTGAATTTGGCGGCAAAAGATAATCCCTAGTAACCTACATATTTTAACACATTTCCAAAAGTAGTTCGCCAAGCTTAATATATTTTGTAGACGTGAAATGAGATGGATATTTTCCCATATAAGCTTTCAACATTTGATCTATTCACCTTCAACCCTCAAAACCGCCCCACATCGTTCCACATGAAGAGTTACAGCGCCCAATGGCGAGGCTAAAGGTAAAGAAGGTGAAGGTGAGGGGGAAAATAGGAGAAAAGGGAGAGGGAGCCGAGCGAGGCAGAGAGAGAGAAGGGGGAGCAGAGAGAAGGGGGAGCCTAGAGAAGGGGGAGCAGAGTGAGGGGGAGTAGAGTGAGGGGGAGTAGAGTGAGGGGGCGGGGGGGGGGGGGGGGGGGGGGCGTTGGCGGTGACGGCGGAGGCGGTGACGGCGGGGCGGGGGGGGGAGAGCGTTGGGCTGACGCACCTGCCGTTGCCTGCGGCGCAATGTAGTGCCGTGTTGCCCCAGGAGTCTCTTGCGTCGATGAGAATGCCGCTGGCTAAGCACGTCTGCACCTGGTGCAAATTGCCGCACCCAGCGGCTGCCACCAGCCTCTCCGCTTGCGTGTCTCCCTCGTCGTCCATCCTTTCGCACACGCCCCCAGGGGCCGTCCGTGTTAGATGTGTTCGGGGCTGGGGGCTGGGGTCTGACTCGAGGCAGGAGCTGGGGCCGGGCAAGACAGAGGGGCTGGGGCTGGGAAGGGGGGCTGGGGCTGGGGGGGGCTGGGGGCAAGGCGCCAGCTTTGGGGCAGGAAGCGGGGCAAACTCTGAGGTGAGGGTTTGTGATTGGGTCAGGACCGAAGGTGGCGGTATAGGCGAATCTATGGGTTGAGCTGAGGATGCCGTCGGCGGCAGGGGTTGGGAGGGTAGTTGAACGGAATGGGACAGTTTCAAGAACGTCAACGGGATCTGGTTCGCCAGTAGAACCAGCAGAGTTGGAGGTGGGAGTGAAGATTGACGTGTTCATAGTGAGTGGTCGTAAGTCTGAGCAGGGTTGGATGGGAGGTGCAAAATGAAGGGGATTAGGGGCAAAGGGGGAAGAGACTGTACTTGGTATAAGCAGCTGCGCAGTTTGGAGAGGCTGGGAGGGTGAGCAAGGATTGGAGGGGGTTGAAGGTGGCGGAGGCACACGAGGCCCCCTCGAATTGGGGCCTGGCTGTGGCGGTGCCGCAGGCTTGGTTCTGGACCCATGCGTTGGGTGAAACCGGAGCGAGAGCGGAGCCATGGACGGACGGAGCGGGAGTGGGGCGGAGGGGAGGGGAGATAGAAAGGAAGGGGTGTAACATGGTAGATGCGGATTAGGAGGGAGAGGTGGAACGAATGCAAAAGCAGAATCTGGATTAGAAACAAAAGGAACTTAAAGGAAAGGGAAATGGGAAAAAGAGTGCAAAAACGAATCGAAGCGGATGTAACAGTGGATATGGAAAAATACCACAGTCTTGAGCGGAAACAAAAGTGGAATATGGTGCGGGCGCAAAAGCGTAATCTGGACCTGAAGCAAAAGCGGGATCTGGAGCTGGAACTAAAGCTGGGTGTGGTGCCGGAGCCGAAGCAAAAGCTGGAGCGGCAGCCAGAACTGGAGCCGGAGCGGGATCCGGAGCCGAAGCAAAAGCGGGAGCTGGACTGGAGCCGGACACGAAGCAAAAGCTGGAGCTGGAGCGGGAACTGGAGTCGGAGCAAAAGCGGGAGCTGGAGCCGGGGCCCAAGGAAAAGCGGGAGCTGGAGCCGGAGCTGGAGCCGGAGCTGGAGCCGGAGCTGGAGCCGGAGCTGGAGCCGGAGCTGGAGCCGGAGCCGGAGCTGGAGCTGGAGCCGGAGCAGGAGCGGGAGCGGGAGCGGGAGCGGGAGCGGGAGCGGGAGCGGGAGCTGGAGCGGGAGCTGGAGCGGGAGCTGGAGCGGGAGCGGGAGCTGGAGCGGGAGCTGGAGCGGAGCTGGAGCGGGAGCTGGAGCGGGAGCTGGAGCGGAGCTGGAGCGGAGCTGGAGCTGGAGCTGGAGCTGGAGCTGGAGCTGGAGCGGGAGGGAGGGAGCTTGAGCGGGAGCGGAGGGGAGCTGGAGCTGGAGCTGGAGCGGGAGCCGAAACAAAAGCGGGAGCTGGAGCCGGAGTAAAAGCGGGAGTCGAAGCCGAAGCCGGAGACAGAGCGTGAGCGGCAGTAGCAACGGCAGCGGGACCGGGAGCGGCAGGAGCGGGAGTGGAAGGAGCGGGAGCGGCAAGGCAGGAGCGCAAGGCAGGAGCAGTAAGGCAGGAGCAGCAAGAGCAGGAGCGCAAGGCAGGGCAGCAAGGCGCAGGAGCGGCAGCGGCAGGAGCGGGAGCGGCAGGAGCGGGAGCGGCAGGAGCGGGAGCGGCAGGAGCGGGAGCGGGAGCAGCGGCAGGAGCGGGAGCGGCAGGAGCGGGAGCGGCAGGAGCGGGAGCGGGAGCAGGGGCGGGAGCAGGTGCAGGGGCAGGAGCAGGAGAAGGGGCGGGAGCAGGTGCAGGGGCGGGAGCAGGAGCAGGGGCAGGAGGGGAGCACGAGCGGGACACGAGCGGGAGCAGGAGCGGGAGCAGGAGTGGGAGCAGGGTGGGAGCGGGAGTGGGAGCGGGAACCGGAGCAGGAGCGGGAGCCGGAGCGGGAGCAGGAGCAGGAGCAGAAGCGGAAGCGGGAGCAGGAGCGGGAGCGGGAGCGGGAGCGGGAGCGGGAGCGGGAGCGGGAGCGGGGAGCAGGAGCAGGAGCAGGAGCAGGAGCGGGGCGGAGCGGGAGCAGGAGCGGGAGCAGGAGCGGAGCAGGGCAGGGCAGAGCGGAGCAGGAGCAGGAGCAGGGCAGGAGCAGGGCAGGAGCAGGGAGCGGAGCGGAGCAGGAGCGCGGCGGAGCGGGAGCAGGAGCGGAGCGGGCAGGAGCAGGAGCAGGAGCAGGAGCGGGAGCAGGAGCGGAGGCAGGGCGGGAGCAGGAGCAGGAGCAGGAGCAGGAGCGAGGAGCGGAGCGGAGGCAGGAGCGGCAGGGCAGGAGCGAGCGGCAGGAGGAGAGCTGGAGAGCGATGCGAAAGCTGAGTGCAGTAGGTGAAGAGGATGGGGTAGACCTGGAACGGAGTGTGAGCGGAGGCTGGCGGCCTGGAAGGAGCCTAGCGGAGGCGTGGCGCCATGGGCAGCTCTGTTCCCTGGCATCCCGCAGACACCAACTCAAACATCACTGCACCACGCAAACAGAGGACGCGAGCGCTGCTTTGTCACGAAGCATAATATACTTTCGTACTTTTTACTTGGTGTGTGGCGGGTGGAGCGACAGATCTACATTTAATTACAGAGTATAGTGGTTGTATTTTGGAGATAATTTTATATATATATATATATATATATATATATATATATATATATATATATATATATATATATAATTCATGTACTAGAAGTATGATAAGTCTCGCCAATAACAGGTTTCGCAAACACTACCAAGTTCCTCGCTTTGAAAGCATAATAGAAAAAGTGAGTTGATTCTATTGCTACGAGATTACAAATCTGTAGTTGTGAAGTTTGTTTTCTCTAAGACCTGTGCCCTCAGCTTGGAAATTGTGGGCAGCTGCAAGGATGCAGATCGTGTAAGGGGTTCTTACTAAAGGGAGCGTCTAAACACGATGCCAAGTTGGATTGCAGATATCGTGGTCTCGTGAAATTTATAAAGAATTCTTAATTGAATCGAGTATCAACAGGCATTACTTATTTCTAAAACAATCTAAAAATACGCGAACTTGAATCTACACACTCCACTCCACCTCCACAGTTTTGACGTTTTATATAAGGTGTTGAAATAGAACAAAGAAACTTAATTAAGAATATTAAAGTTAACATCGTAACGATAAACTAAGTTATAACTAATAGCGATATTGTCAATTTATATCTCTGAGGATGACCGCGCCCCGAGTACAGATTCTTTGGTTAATTGATGTTTCCTGGCGCCCCAACTTCTATGGTCGATGATTCCGTAAGTGTTGTGAATGTTATATCTTGGAAGATAGTGTTACTCTCCCGCAATAACACGAGATTGAACATCAACCTACATATCGGTTTTCAGGATAATCTCCCTTCCAAATATTTCCGCCATTGACCTAATGTGTGTCAATGTGCTTGTGCTCGGTTGTTTGTGCTACATAACAAAGTCTTCACACTAAAAATAACCGCAATTAGATTACCGTGGGTACCTTTCTCAAGAAGCAAAACAAGTGTCCGTACTGTAACCGTTCTCAGTGTGGCTTCGGGTTTTGCATGTTCAATAAAAACACCGTCATGAACTTAAAACACATTTAATTAACTTAATGTGATGATGCCGAGAGCATGCAAAATGGTTCTTACATAAGTTTCACAAGCATTTCGTAATACGACTGCGGCTTCCTACTATAATTAGATTTTTTAACAAGCAAACAAATACAATTAGCCGTTGCAATAACATGCCAGGCTATCGGTATTCCCGTTCCCAGCTTGGTTTATTTGAGTCCTTCCGCCCCTCAGCGGGAAAAGAAGCTGAGCGTCCCCCTATTACATATCATATATAACATTTACTATTACATATCATATATCATATATACTATTACATATCATATCATATATAACTGGTACCGACGTGATGACTTCGTCTTCACGGCGGGATGTCGGCGGTGAGCTTTCCTCAGCACAGCGGCGATGATCCAGTCAGCATACCGCGCAGATCCAGTTTCCCCCGTTCTGCAGCCAGGCGTTCTGCAGCCAGGCGCTACCGTCGGACGCACTGCGATATTTTGGCGTCGCACACGTACACGTGATAACTGCCGGTTGTTTCCCGCTCAAGTTCATTACCGAGATTATAATTGCCTCCTTAATGATCCTTAGTGGTCCCACGTTCAATACACAAGTCAGAAATGCTAACTTATGCAAGCTTGTACGCATCAAATACCTCGAGCTATGAGTCCGAGTTCGGAATGGCAATATTGAAGTGGTGAATTGAAAGATTAAAATCTTAGTAATTTTCAAACTGTTACACTGGAGTAAAAATTCCGACGTTGTAAGTTGAAAGATGCGAATCTAAGTAATGAAAACATGTGAGTAATGAAGTGATGTGTAGGAGCCAAGTGATTTTGAGGCCTCGCACGCGTCCAGACGAAGACTTCGATCCCACCTCTGATCGAAATGCCTTCTCGTGATTTGTGGTTTTGATTGATTGAGTTTAAAGACGCTTCAGCGGCTAAGATCATTTGCGCCCGTGTCAAATTATTTTAAGACCAGTGTATATTATTGCAGTGCCAAGCTAACAAAGTAAAACTGAAAACGAACGTATCCTAATAAAAGGGTTTGGCAGAAAAATCCAGATATTTTTTTTTAAAATCTCAGGCTAAAAGCCAATAATTGGCATTATCATCTTCTCTCAGATAAGGCTGTACAAGCCAGTCTCTCGTAAAAAGCCAAAAAGCTTGCAAGAGAAGATTCGTCATTTCTAAGAATCTCCGCAAGGGAGCTAGCAAAGTCATGCCTTCGACGGCTCTCTCTTATCTTAACACAGTGTAAGAGAACATGCTCCACGGTAAGATCAATTTTGCAGTTTTAGCATATATAGGGTGGGTCCCCATGGAGGAGGTAACCGTGGGAGAAATGGCAGTGACCGATTCGGAGGCGTGTTAAAATTATCTCCTCTCGCCGAGCATCACGAAATGAGGAAGACCAAGGATTTATGGAATCCTTGATTCTCGTCAGCTTAAAATCTGAGTTATACCTCTCTGTTTGCCATTCACTGCGGATAGAGCGTTTTATAAAGTGTTTAGAGTCTTCCGTGGGGACTGTGAAGATGTCTAATTCTCTTTTCTGCGAGGCAGACTTTGCTGCCTGATCAGCTACTTCATTTCCTCTTATTCCCACGTGTCCAGAGACCCAATAAAAGACTAAAATATAGTGGCGGGCCAATAGATGTTGGATTTGGTGTTGTATGGTCATTGTCAGTGGGTTACAAGACGAGGAGGAGGAGATACATTCAAGAGAGCTTTTGGAATCACTGCAGATCACTACTTTCTTTCTTAACATCGATTCATCCAATTTAAGTGCTTCCAGGAGCGCATACTTCTCTGCGGTATAGACGCTGCACGAAGAGTCTAATCGAAAACCTTGCGTGGCTTTACTGCAGGAGAAGGCACATCCAACTTTGCCGTTTTGAGAGGAGCCATCGGTGTAAATGAAGTAATGGTCAGGATACGTAGATTTTATCTCCTAAAATTCCGATAAGAATGTACTGGGGGAGTTAAGGATTTAGAGTTAGACAGTATAAGATCTATTATCGGTCGGCGTAGGTTCCAAGGGGAAAGAAGGTTTCGGGGGGTGGTTCACAGGGTTGGGTAGTTTTATATAAAGCTTCTGTAAGAGCATACGGAGACAGACTCCAGGGGATGAGATAACGATGGTCGAAGTGCATATGAAGTCAACTGGGTTGGATGGAGGACTGCTTGGCTCGAGAGAGTATCAACATTGGATAAATTCGCACCATAAGAGGCAATAAGAATATCCCGCCTTCGGCTCAGAGATGGTTCTCCATCCTCGGCCAAGAGGCATTCGATGCGACTCGTGCGGTAGGCGCCTGTACTAATCCTTATGCCGGTATTGTGTATGGTATTTAATGGCCGGAGGGTTGATGGAGACGCTGACCCGTACAATATGCATCCGTAATCCAAGATAGGGCGGATGAAAGTTCTATACAAACGCAAGAGACAAACACGATCTGCGCGCCAGGAGCTACCAGTAAGAGTACAATGGAGATACTCATCGGCCCTGTAGTTTACGGATGTGTTTTCACCAGGTTAGGCTCCTGTCGATTGTGAGCACAAGGAAGATTGTGGATTCAACGAATGGAAGCTGCTGTCCTCCAAGAAAAAGGTCGGGGTGATTATTGAGGTGACTGATTTTGCAAAAGTTCATGCAAGTGGTTTTTGAGGTAGAGAACTTGAATCCTTTTTCTTCGCTCCATTCCTGCAGTTTGTTGAGAACAAGTCGTAGTTGCCTCTTAATAACTTGCAGGAGCAAAAAATTGCAAAGTCGTCAACGAACAGCGATGCCTTCACAGGCTCCCGGATAACTGATGCAATACAAGTACTATTGATAGCAATGGCAAACAGAGTGACGCTCAAAATCGATCCCTGGGGAACACCGTTTTCTTACTGGTGACTAGAGAATAACACGTCGCCAAGGCGGACGCAGAAAGATCTTGATGAAAGAAAACCTACAAGAAACAAAGGGAGCCGTCCCCTAAGGCCCCAAATATGCAAGGTTCGAAGAATACCGTACCTCCAGGTGGTGTCATAAGCTTTCTCTATATCGAAGAAAATTGCTACCAGGTGCTAATGTAGCACAAAATAAGTGGAAATCTGCGTAGCAAGGGTGACTAAGTGGTCCATGGTTGACCTGTGCTTCCTGAAGCCACACTGAAGAGGTGTGTAAATAGGTTCTTTTGTTCTAGGAGCCAGACCAGACGTGTATTTACCATTCGCCCTAAAAGCTTGCACACACAGCTTGTAAACGAGATTGGACGGTAACTTGAGAGGATTGTTCTGTCCTCTCCTTCTTTAGGGATTGGGAGAACAATGGCCTCACGCCAAATCCTTGGTACAGCATGTTCAGCCCAAATCTTGTTAAAAATGCCGAGGAGAAAGGAACGAGCGTTTTCAGGTAAGCGTTTCAAAACATGTATCTGGTCTGGTCCTGGAGCAGAATCTTTCGCACAAGCGAGGGAATAGAGTTCTTCCATGGAGAAAAGGCATTGTAATCTTCCTCGACGCGACTCGAAAAGTCTAATTTACAGTTTTCCATTTTTCTTTTCGTTTTTTGAAAGCCGGAAGTATAGTGTACGGAGCTGGAGATGTGTTCGTAATAAGAGGCAATTCCTTCAGCAATTTCTTGTGGAGAGGTTAGGAGATTGTCATTTACCACAAGGCGGCGAAGAGAGTCTTCCACCGATCTGTCGGACCATTCTCCACACTAGTTTAGGGATGAACGGCAAGGGAGTGACGAGATGTAGGCTTTCCAGGACGCAGCCTTACTTTCCCGTATCGTTAATCTAGCTCTGGCTCGGGATCTTTTATAATTTATTAGGTGTCCCATGGTTGCGAACCTACTAAGTTTTGTCAATGCCCTCTTCCGATCACGGACCGCAGTGGCACAATCAACGTTCCACCATGGCACAGGGGGTGTCGTGCATGGCCCGACGACTTCGGGATCGCAAATGAGGCCGCATGAAGGACGGCGTTATTAAAATAGACAACCATAACATCGATGTCGTTTGAGCAGTTTTCCGATATTCGTAATTCTTTCTTGAATGTTTCCCTCTCAGCTCGGTGGATTAGCCAGCGAGGTGTCTATTCAAAATAGACATTTTTAGAACACTCTGATCTAGCATATCCTATAACGTCTCTCCCATCTAGCCAATATTGATTATAAAATTACACTTACTTAACTCCCATTCACAAAGGAATACCAGGTAATGAAGAGGCAGACTCAGCCGCTAAAACTGCAATTACGGTCCGAAATATTAAAAATGAGGCAAGTGGTACTCTAGAAGACTTAAAGAAGTTTTTTTCTAACAACCATAACGAACTTTTGGGAATACGAGTAGACGAATTACCCTCAAAACTACACCTGGCTAGATGAAATATACTGGAAAACCCTGTAACAAGTATAAAACGTAATAGAAGGCAACAAATCATGCTGAACAGACTACGGATTCGCCAGTTCAACCACAGCCACATTCATCTGTTTAAAAATACAGATCCTGACCTATAAACGGAGGGGAACCACAAATTGGACAATTTGTGGTTCCCCTATACCTCGTATTATTGAATGCTCAGGGACACTTAACTGAAAAAAAACTGAAAATTAGCCGAGATTATATATATTGTGATACGTCAAGAACCCTGAGCTTAATGATAGAATCAGCATCCAGCGTCAGGAATAAAAGCATTGTTTGCAAACTCGAATGTCAAAGAATACGCATTGTTGTGATAACCGATCAAAAATATGTAATATTCCGTGTATGGTGTCATAACGCTGTGCTGGTGGATACGGTCCCGAACATTATATGAAAAAGGTGTAGAGGGAGCGTTGAGAGCCGTGATTTCTGGAAGAACGTATGGAATCAGTCTCTAAAAAGATTTTGAAGTGAACACACTATTGTTTCGCACGCTACTGTTTCACACGCTATTGTTTCACACGCTATTGTTTCACACGCTATTGTTTCACACGCTATTGTTTCACACGCTATTGTTTCACACGCTATTGTTTCACACGCTATTGTTTCACACGCTATTGTGAACACACTATTGTTTCACACGCTATTGTTGAACACACTATTGTTTCTGAGGCTATTGTTTCACACGCTATTGTTTCACACGCTATTGTTTCACACGCTATTGTTTCACACGCTATTGTTTCACACGCTATTGTTTCACACGCTATTGTGAACACACTATTGTGAACACATTATTGTGAACACACTATTGTTACTCTGAGCGTTTGATGAGGCGCGAACGGATTTTCAGCATATGCTGAGTATTTTTTAAATGATAGTGAAGCGGGAATTTATAGTTTGTTCGAGGTTTGAGAGCTTGGTATTGTTTTATATTGTAGTATTAAATTGTAATGGGACATTTTTATTAATGTAGTAAGAATTTCGAATTAAAATCGACTCCATGTGTCGAGGGGATATATATAAGAGTAGCTTCGTAGAAGGATGGATTTTTCAATAAGTAGCTGAATATAGTCAGTCGCAAGTAGATGTTTCATACAAAACACAGTAAGTATCGACCGCGTATTAATTTTGTAGCATATTTTAAGTCCTATTAACAGTAAATCGGACATTCTGGAACACTTCTTAATTTAGGTAATAACACGAGAATCGGTATTATAGATTCCATAGACAACATTCTGCCAGTCGAGAAGCCATCTATCAATATATTATAATAAGCGTACGAACTATATGAAACCTGTACGGTGTTTTAATGTTTTACATTGAAAAAGAAAATCTCAGAAAATGAAAAGAATTTGAAACATATATAAGAATAAATGTTAAATTTTTATTGTTCGAAAAGGATGATAATTTATGTAACTTGCCATCAATCAAACAATTGGTTCCATTCAATAGAACTTCCAGGAATCGTGATTCTGTATAGATCTATTTTGCTATATGCCTCGCAAATTTGATCTCATCAAAGCCACGTTTATAGACTTTTATGTTATTTTATAGACGTTTATAGTCTTATATGTTCAGCATATACTTTTTACTTGTTGCTCATCAACTTGGTATGCCATCACCTAGGTTAATTCATGGTCTCCATGATAGTGTAGCTAATCAGAATATAAGCTCGCTGCACTCTTAGAGGAAATATGATTTTTTTGTGTAAGTTGGTAAATAAGTTTGTAGATTCTCCGACATCTGTATACTAAACATCCTTGGGTGAAATTCATGCGTGAATTACGTTCCACCAGAACCGTACTATTTGCGTTCTATTTGCAAGAACTCTCTTTATTATATTCCATTATGGAAGATCTCGAAGAGCTAATAATGATGTGATTGATCTGTATTGCTCGATTTTTAAATTTAAATATAATACGAAAAACCTGATTTTTAATGCTTTTAATTGATGTTTCTAATCCATTAATATCCTCATTATAATTGCGGACTTGCCTGTATAGTATTGAATGTAAAATAACAAAAAAAGAAAATTCCGCCACTAAGACTAATCCCTGCCGCCCAGAGACACTGCATTGCTAACAGTGGTTGCCCCGAGCTAGCTCAGCTGGTCGTAGTGAGGGAGAGGGATGGAAGAGTGCGGAGGGCGAGAAGCTCACCGGTGCGGCGCAGAGCGTCGATCCGTTCGCTCAGTCTCGTCACCCCAGCGCCCTCTCCAGGCGGCGCACCTTCTCCGTCATCAGCTGCAGCGCCGCGCGCAGATCCTCCGACCCCTGTCGAGACAACAGGTCCAGCTGTAAGGCGTCCTCGCGCGTTCCTCTTTAACCCTATGGACTTGACCTCTGAGGCAAACGCAATAATCTCTCGAAAAATGCACATAAAACTTGTTTTTATTCTTGATAATTTCATTTCTTAATACTTTCAATTAAAGTCCACTCTTAATGTTAAAACATTTATTTATTTAAATAACTAGTCACGGGGCTTTCAATAACTAGTCACGGGGCCTTCAATAACTAGTCACGGGGCCTTCAATAACTAGTCACGGGGCCTTCAATAACTAGTCACGGGGCCTTCAATAACTAGGGGCCTTCAATAACTAGTCCGGGGCCTTCAATACCTATTCATAGCACCTTAAAAACCCGGCATTGACGTAATAGAATAAAACTTCAGAATTACCTAAAACTTACGAACATTTGTCCTTTGCCAAAAGGACAAACTTTCAGAAATGAAGCAGTGCAGAGTAAAGAGGGATATAAAAATGTTGGGGCCTCGTAGGGCTTGAATATGTATCCAAGGATTAAAAACGTACTCATTACTTCTAATATGTATCGTAGGATTAAAAGCAAATTCGCACAGCGTCGACGTAGGCGGTCTAAACGGCATACTCTTGTTTGACAGTTCATAGTGATTCTCGCACCATCAGAGCCACCCATTCACATAGTGGGATGATCCGACGTCGAGTTCTGTACGGGCCATTAGAATTATGCATATGAAGAAAGTATATGAAAGAATATGGCCATCCAAGTTTTGCATGGTCCAGGGCTGAGAAAAAAGTGCGGGTTTGGTTACAGATCGCTTGACGCTCACATCGATTGTACAGACATGCGATGCCTCGTCCTGAACAGAATGATGCACTGTACAGAGAACCACCGGTTCCCCCTGGAGCAAACTGTAGATTGCAAACACTGGTGGCGCACTCAGATCGCGTTGGTAACAACATCCAACGAAGCAAATGGCTGCCCGCGGGGTGCGTAAGAGCTTGCTTGTTCGGGGCTCGCGCTCAGTTCCTTTACGCGGCCGTGCATTCACTTAACGTTTCATGTACGTATAACGAATATGTAGTGCAATATTCATGTGTATTCCATTACACATTCCTTGTCAGACGTTTGGTTCACTTCCATTTTTACTTTCGTAGAGTAGAGAATATAATGCTACGGCGAAGTTACTGCTTTTGAACAGAATATCTTGATACAGTTTACAGTGCAAAATCACTGACGCATTACATCCTATACCGTGAGACTTGTTGGGAAGTCTCGGAAACGCGGTTTGAGAATTCGGTCAGAAGGGGTGACTGTACCTGGGCATCCTGTGGGGGAGAGGGCGGCAGAGGGGGCAAGTGCTGGTCGGGAGGCGCTCCCGGGTCGGCTAGTGCTGCCGGGACGGCTGGTGCTGCAGGAGCGGCTGGTGCTGCCGGGACGGCTGGTGCTGCCGGGACGGCTGGTGCTGCCGGGGCGGCTGGTGCTGCCGGGGCGGCTAGTGCTGCCGGGGCGGCTGGGTCGGGTGGCTCGGGTGGATCGTTCTGCAGCCGTCGATAGCCACGGAACGCATTCGCGTTTCCCATTGCTCGGCGCGATTCGGCTTAATCCGGCCCAGCTTGGCTCTACTCAGTAAACCACAGCTTCTGCAACAAACAAGGCAGCAAGGCTCATCACCTTGCCACATTCAAGAAATAAATCCCAAAGAACAAATCAATGCAACATTTTTTGAAGTCAGTAACGCAAGTTATTCATATCATCTATGACATCAATAATGATGTATTAGGTCTTCGCACTCTGCGTTCTCTTTCAAAAGACACTATTTCAATGTTTCACTTGCAATGTGTGCCCCGTTTTTTCAGTCAAGGAAATGTCACAATGTCCGTGTTTTTTTGTTTTTGTTTTTAACATCTGGTCGTCTCCGCCATTGCCTTCGATTGGTCAACGCAATCGGCAGCCATGCAACGGCGTTCACAGCATATCAGCGTATTCAACTCCTTGACCCATCGCCACAAAAAGGTAGAGTTTTCAATAACTGGAAATACATTATTCAATATAATATACACAAGTTATACGCCATATTAAATAGGGGGAAAATAATGAATTTATAACAACACTGGGCAATAAAATAATCATATTGTAATTTAGTATAAGTCAATTAATGACAAAAATAAGTATTCTGTCTTAAATGTTCATCACTGGCTTGTGAAAGAGACGTAACATGTAATTCTTTTAATTAACAGAGCTATCATTATCTTCCCTTCCCGAAAGAACATTTGAGACAGGGAGACATCAGTGTCGGAAACCGGGGTTATCGACTTGTCCCCTGAGATCCGACTGATGTTTGCATGGCAAATTGAGCCCAGCGCTCACCCATGACCCACCGGGTATCTACAACACACCGTTTCTTTTCTTTGTGTGAAGAATTAAGAAGAAAGGGAACTGTTAGTCTCTTAAAATACAGAATATCAAATTCAAATAAATTACATCCACGATCTACGACTAGAGAAAAAAATAGAGGTTCAATGGCGATGAACTGGAATTAGTAAATTTGTAAATGATTTAAACAAATGTTTAACCAAGACTAGAAAATATAGAAGTAAACTCTCAGAAAAAAGGCTTAGAAAGTTAAATCTTTGACCCCGGTGAATAAGCTGATAAGTCGACATTTTGTTGAAAGTGAGATATTTATATTCCTGAATTCTCTGAAAGATTATCTAAGTTTGTGAATAACCAGATAAGTTCAATTCCTTGGTTATGAGTAATAGACATGTGACGATCATCACGTAAATTTCTGAAAATCATTAACCCTACCAAGATAAGTCGAGTTGTCTTGTTATTCACGCTGTATCAATGATATGAAATCACTGATCAAAATTAAATAAGTCGAGTTGTCTCATTTTTCACGCTAGAAGATTAGTTGCAATATCACAGGAAAGATATGTTAATATACTTGTCAGCTTATTCACGTCAATATTTTTGTTGAAAGAGTTCATGATTAACTCAGAATATGCTTAACATGAAATCTTGCCTGAATACAAGCGAAGTGAGTTTGTATGTGTGGATGGTTTAACCTTTTGACTCAAAGTGGCCAACAGTGAGAAAAGAAGCATAGTAAGTTAGGAGGTGGGTGTGTATTACGACCAAGAGAAAGATTCCCGAGAGATCCAATTCTGCGAACTGATTAGACAAGAATGAAAATGCAGATGACACCGGAAAATACAGATCATGTCATCGGAAGTGGATAACGAAAATAACCGGTGCCATACTGCAGATCAGACACTTTGAGAGGACGTACTTAAAATACTCCATCAAAGAGGCAAAATGTGTGGCCCATTCAAACGCGAGGCCATAGGCAGCCGGTAATCTTATTTAAAGGAAATTTATTTTGTCTGCGAATATGGACTCCCGTAACTGTCGTTGTGTTGAGGCGAAAATACTTTGGTGGCTGAAGTTTCCATAAACCAGTGACGACTGGTGCCACAACAAACTGGGGGTTGCAGCTCCTTCGAACGACGGAAATGCAATTTCCAAAATTCAGAACACTATAATAAACGTAAGCAAATCGGAATTCAAAACACATAAATGTAAATTAATTAAAACTACGATGAACAAAAGTATATATTGAAACATTACTTTCATAATTTTATGCGTAGTGACCAAATCAGTTGTATTCACCTCGCGGTGCTGGCATATTCACCACGTAGTTCCCGGCTTTGTTGTCCAATGAGCATTCGAGTTTCTGTATTAGTAATGGATTGAGAGAATTGTCGGTAATAGAATTCACGCAAAACAGAAAATAACTTTCCTTCAGCCTTCAATGCTTTAGAAAATAACTGTTTCAAAAATACGGTGATTGCACTCCAGCACTTTGCAACAATAAATATTGTTTTGATACGTTTTCCACAAATTGAATTATTTTGTTTCGAAGATTTCACTACTCTGGTACATATCGCAATAATGAGAAATTTTCCACAAACACTCGTATTCACAAGATGCACTCGCCGTTAGAGTCGGAAAGAGTCTTTCTTTCATAACGACCAACTTTACAGAAAGGACTCATTAAATGTTCATTTTTACTCACTGAACTCCACATGAAATAAAAATAAATTCTGCAAACATCATAAACAATGCATTCAGACGTTCATTATTGACTGACCTCATGTTCTTTCAATAACATGACAAATTAAAAAAAAATAAGTTGTAGCTGGTGTCAGAAGAAGAGAGAAAATAGGAATTCCCCTCGGACGCCACGCCTAGATCCTCACCCATGGAAGAAGACTGGTTGTCGCACCAAAGGCCTTACGTTGAAACATAGGGACAAGGATGAAATGCAGAAAACATAGCAGTCAAAAAGTATATCCGATAATAGGGCCAAAAGCGTGACATAGTGCTCTTCTGGGAGAACATCAGATGCCGAAGAAAGCGCCCATTGGACTGAAAAGAAAACATTTTGGATTAGAAAAAGCATTTGATTGAATTTTTTTTCCATTAATAGTTCCCGACTGACTTTTACAAAAAGCAGTCTGCAGCAAACATTCAATACATAGATCCAGATTTAGAGGCACGGCTTTCTTGCCTCTCTCGATTGTGCCGTCAGATATCGCATGATCGGGACCACATCAAGCAGTGCTGCAGATCAAGCGACATATAGCGACCCTACCGAGAAAGACGCGAAAGCTGTGCCATATTCCATTGTGAAGACAAATTCTCCTCAGACACCACGTTATGAAAACCCAAGTATAAGGACAGCTGAAACACTGCGGTCCCTGTCAGCTAATAAGGCTACAAGGGAAGCGTTCCTTCAATATTTTAAAATGGGAATGAGTACTGCAGAATCATAGAAATATCTCCGGACCCTTGTTGAAATAGATGATATTTGTGAAGAAGACTATACTAGTGGTCGTGCAAATCCAACGAAGATCTGTGCGCTATTGGCACGATCACATCTAGGGCCTAGGCCTGGCCAAAGTGGAGATTCATAGTTGTTTATTTTGTTTCATTTCAGGCACTAAAACCATTATAAGAAATGGCCTCAATAAATGTGTTCAAATTCATTTAGATGCTATTAAAAAAATTTTAAAATTAGTTGTTGGCAAAAAATTAGAAAATCAACTACTGTAATTATTACAAACTTTATCCTCTAGAAATAAATAAAATTACCTTCAATAAGATTACAATGTACTACAATAATATAAAATTTAATTGGTTTAAAAAAATTTTTTTTCAAACCTAAATTAATTTTAATTTCATTTCTTCAAAATTGGAAATAATACTGGAATAAAATCGGAAATAACTTGCAGTTTCTGTCAACACCTTCAGCCTCCTTTGTTTTTGCTACATTTTCCCTTCCCTGAAATTAAACGTTTTTAATAACCCATAACAAATATTGAGACATGAACAGAATAAAATCCTTTTTCATCTTCGTGACAATGAATGATTATATGAAATAAAAGTGAATAACAATTTTTTGTTAACGAATGTTAACTTTTTGTTTTCGAACAACGGAAAAACTTAATAAAACATATCAATAAATGGTATTAAATGAAAAGTGTATGTGCAGTTTACAAAGTGACAAAACAGTGCTTCAAACGAACTCGCAACACTTCCGTAGTAAGAGAATATAAACTAATTTCACGCGATTTAAGGTTCGGCGCCCGCTAGCCAATTAGGGAAGCCTGGTGTCGAATACATGTTCAGTTGACTTCTTTGCGATCGGGAGCCCGCAACCAGCTACAGATATGATACGGTCCAGCGTGCGATCTCAAGAGAAAGAGACGAGCGAGTGCAGGCCGGCTAACCACGGAGGATGCAGACCTCTACTTTTTGTCGCCCATGTTCATTAGAATCAGTTCACGCCCGTGCTACAGATATGATTTTATTTTTTATCCAATTTTAAATATTCATTTGTATCTATTAATTAGTTTTTTATCCATTCATTCATTCATTTTTTTCTCTCCATTCATTCATTTTTTTCTCCATTTATTCATTTTTTTCTCCATTTATTCATTTTTTTCATTCATTCATTTTTTTCCTTCATTCATTCATTTTTTCTCCATTCATTCATTTTTTTCCATTTTATTTTTTATTTATTTAATCTCTTTATTAACTAGTTGTTAACTTGACTTTATTTTATATTTCCCTCGTAAGCACGATTCCTTCAATCCAGATAAATTATGTAAAATAAAACTTGTCAGTAAAAATTAAATTTATTTGAGGTCTCCATAACGTATAATTATTTTCAGATATCCAATACCAATCAATAGTCTTATGAAATTGCCAAAAAGGCATCCGACAAATGATAAACTCAGATTTCAATGGAGAAGCGTCCTCTATAGATTCTATAGATTCGCCGATACAAAACATGAAAATAAATTTAAACAATTTGTATTTATTGATATTAAATATATTAAAGATATATTTGATAACTAGTCACGTAATGAACGTTTTAAACGACATGAGTAAATAAACTCGAGAAAGAGCCATAAAACAATGAGAAGATCGCCAAAAATTCACTACGCGGCGAATTGACAGCTCGCTGCCCGCTCACAGCCGGCCGCAGCGGTTATTTCACTGCTGGGCGATAACCGCTAAGGTCGGAACATCTCCGCTTTCGCCAGTTTCCTGCCATGCTCGGAAAGCGCGCCTTTAGGCTTCGCCACAATACGAACTAGTATTGTGAGTGAAAAGAAGTCGTGCTTTCAAGTGCGTTGCGTCCAGATTATAGTATGCAATTACTGAGTTTTGTTCGTGATGACATGACTCGTACCTCCCGGCGTCGGCCCACTGAGTGACGTCACCCGACCGTCCAGCCGGCCGGCGGGCGCGCCCATCAGCTTACACGAAGTGTGAAGATCAATTATATTTTTTGGCTAATTAACAAGTAATTAAATCGCTCTACAAAATTGCCTATATGGTTTTGTGGTAACCCACTTTGGTTGTGCGAGCATTAGAGGTTGAACGCCTCTGGTGATAATTCCTCCATTTAAACCAAAGCATTTTCAGCAGACGCCTTTCGGAAGCGCTGCTGAGCAGAGCCATGTGAAGGAGCCCTAAGGTAAGAGTTTTAAGAACTGATTGGATGTTTACATGCTAATTGTCAATGCCACAATCATATTTGATATTCTATTGATATTTTGATCATTAAATTTATCGTTTGGATTCTAAATTTAATACGCATATCACCAATGAATGATACGCAGGATACCAATCCCTTTGTTCTTTTCTGCTTTCCCTCTACATCGACTATATTCAAAGTAAGTGTCAGATATCGCGAAGGGCTCCAAAGGACCAGAGTTCTTTGCAACCTATAATGTGGGATTTCTGATGCGGTGTTGACCTCTCTTATTTCTTCATATAATGTCATCTCCATCAACGTAGTATATTTATTAAAATAGCTGGCTCTCAAAGGCTTTGCCGTCTTCATCAGTCTACAAATGTAACGGAAAGAAAATATAAATAAAATACCAATAATATACAAAATAATCCTTTACAATTGTATAGTGATGGCAGCAAAGTCGTCGAAAGCCTTCACTTTTTTTGTAACAATCTTAATAAATATACTAAGTTGACGGAGACGACCTCTTATTTCATTATTCGTGGCCGTCAGATAAGAGTGTAACCCTAACTGGAGCACATCTCAAAGTGGGCGGGGTGTCGGCTGCGCAGCCACTGTTTCGAAGAAATCGCAGAGCTGCGCAAGAGGGCAGTCTCGACTGGAGGGTGGTGACGCATCGGCTTCTTCCAATGAACTCTTTCTGATGCGTGTGCTGCGCTGAATTGAATGCAATGCGAGGACGACTTCGAATTGTCTGCGAAAAATGGCACGCGTTCTTGCAGAATGTGCAATAATCAATGACAATAGCAAACAAATAATTATTTCATATGAACGAAAATGAAAAGTATTTAGACCCCCTTTAAATTTATCAATTAAAATTTCAACGCGGTCTTCAAGTGTTCAGAGACGTATTGAAAAGAGAACTGGCTAAATAACACCAGAAAAATGAGCCTGGCATTAAGTGTAAAGACAAAATTCTACGAAAAATATTTTAAATTCTCCCTCTCCGAGTCGTTAGAGAAAGACCCGGTCGTTCGACTTGTTAAACGCCACTCCTCGCCTCATGCCCACCGCGGTAAACCGGAATTGTTTACCCGACGCCATATGCAAGCAAGTGCTAGGTGCACACATTTTCGCCGGAACACAAATGTTCTTTTAAAACCGTCTTCACAATGAAGGTGTGTAGAAAATAGTATTATTACATCAGTAAGAAATTGGCGAATACATTGAACATATTTTCATCATAGAACATGGAGAAATTTTGCTCAAGTGAAAAATGAGTTCCGTATGCATCACCAAGGGTGTTTTAGTTTGGTCATTTAAAAGATTTCTGTAATAGGTACTACTCAAACTTTATTACAACATCGTTCAATACGTGTTATAAACAATTTCCTTAATTTTTATTACGCAAAAACATTGTAACTGCTGTTATCGTAGAAAACAATGCGCTAAAAGAATTCAGAAAATTCTTTAAGGCATCGTGAACTCTCTCACAAAACGTACCCTTAAAACTTGTAAGCACGATAGCTGGAAAACACTGAAATAAGAGCAAGTATTGTTTCGGTAAGTCGAGACCCCCTCGGCATCCTATTGAAAGGTTTCCGCTCACCTCGCTTTAGATCTCGGGAAACAGCCAGAAGTAAAGTATCGACAGTTTTAATTTCTTGATAGTGAACAAAATCTCTACTACTGTACATTACACGAACGCATATTATGAAAAGTTTCCGATCCATGCATTGTAAAAACATGCTATTTATGATCTGTGAACGACGATGGACGTTTGTTTACTAATTAAGGATATTTTCTCAAAAATATACAACAGCATCCCAGAATGTTGGTTGCACAATAAATACTAACGATTACCGCGAAAACAATCTAGGATTTTTACTTAAAACTTTTTTCTATATTGAAATTTTGTTCTCATTTATTAATCATCGATAATATGCAGTTTAAGTATTTTAAGCACTATGCAGTTTATGTTTTTTATAAAAACTAACCGCCTTTTTTTCTGATCTGTCTGGTTTTGCAACAACTCATATGATAAATCTGTTTTCACAACTGCACGTTTGAGTAATGTTTTTACAACCACGTCACTTGCATTTTGCAATATTGACAATATTGATTTTATTAAACTTGTTAAAAAAAAGTATTTTGCGAAATGGTATTTGGATCTTCATGCTTGTTACTCATATAGCGATATCTATGAGTTCTACATTTCGTCCAACCGTACTATAAACTTCTGCATTTCGTCCAACAATCCTGTCGTGAAAAAAGCGCGGCGAAAACAGCAATTAGTTTCCAATGTCAAAATGTACCCTAATAATTTATATTTTCAATTAGAAAACGACTGGGTAATCTGAAAATCAAAAAAGAAATAGATGTGATGTCGAAACTAAAAGAATCATCACGATTCTGAAAGAACACAACTAAATTTTCCTCACATTAAGAACTTCCCGGGCAACTACAGTCACTTACTTGCATCTCCTCAGCCTCTCGATGCGAACGGCACGCAACACTTCAAACGACTGAGCGATGGTGACGGGAGGGGGAAGGGGAGGGGGAGGGGAGTCGAAAGGCCAGCATCTCCCCTCGCACTTTCTCCTATCTATGTTGCGTGTCCCAGGCACGGAACAATCCAATTTCTCGGAACTTGCGGCTCCGATGGGTGAGCAATGTCAGGCCCGCAACAGACTACAACCGAGAGATGCGTTGCGAGAAATGTGCCACGAGAAATAAGAAAAGGGGTCGGTGAGGATGCGTCCACACACTAGAAATAGGTTATTCTATGTCTTGAAATGCCACAAGCCGAGAGTGTTGACAGCCGTTAGCTATGAGATCAGCTGCGAGTCCTATTTCTTGCTTTATTAAATGCTCATATGTAACTTCAACCCGTGAAATCCTTTTGTGGTCATAATCTTAAACCATCTGTTAAACGAGATCGAATTGCTTAAAGAGAAATGCATTACTGCATCGCCTACAAATCATTATTTAATGTAAAACCTGGAACGTATGTGACGTTTAGGGGAGAATTACAATTGTATTTACTTGAGCTACATGATCTCTCCCTTTTACTGAATTTGTTGGTTGAATTGTGAATGAATGGTGAACAATCAAATAATTCAGAATAAAATTCACAATTAATGAATTCATTCATAAATAAAAATACGAATTAAGAAAATAAAGAATTAATTAAATTATTTCAAAATACCCCTTCACGTTTCTTGCTTCAAATTTTTATTTTTATATTGATTATTATGAAAGGGTTTCAAACAAGTAAGAATATATTTCATACAAGTATTTTCTTGTTCTTTTACGTTTAGACAGAAGATTCAAGTAAACAATTAAAAACTGGTTGTTTAGCATCTTTTACTGCTAAATATTATAACCTCACTCAGTTCTGGGTAATATGCAGTGTTTTCCTCCTACAGTGAAGGCCTAAATGTCATATGAAAAATGAATGAGTAGAAATGTGTCCGAGGAAATTCGCTCGCTGACCGACTCGAGCGAGGAACTCTTTCGCCTGCGCAGAGGCGAACGAGAAAACTCTTTCTAGTGTGTACGGGTCCATAAGTGTCCCTTGTTTTCATTTTCCAGATTACACGCCGCACATTTCTCGCAACGCATTCCTCGGTGTAGTCTGTTGCGAGCCTTATGTGTGCCTTATCTTTGGGATCGCGAAATCAACAATTTTGAGAGCAATATCGCAGAACCTGCATTGTTCGGAGAAATGACATGAAGGGGCTCCGCAAATAATAGAAAACACGGTTTATTATTACAGATATCTGATTTAAAAGGTAAGTTATAAAAGCGCCGAATCGTAAACTTGGATTTTTTCAAACAGTCGTATTGCATTGTATCATAATAATAACAAAGTTTAATTTCCGATCACGATGTCTAAATTGGTCATACTATCCTTCATCGTAAAGCATAGAAACGGCAAAATGTAAGTTTGCGTATGTTTGAAAAATCTGACCTTCAAAAACAGATTAACTTACTATAAAAAAAAAGCGAAATTATGTCAATAATCAAATTAAAATTTAGAAATATTTGCTCTGAAAATATGCAATTTGGTTATGGGTTACGGATATTTGCTTGATATTCCCGATATGCGCAAAACATTACATAGAGCTGCAATTTTGAAAATTTGCGTGATTCATGTTATTGTTTTTGCGATAAATAGAACCATGTTTCGTGCAAATTTTCACGATTTTTTTTCTCGCAAAAGTATTCATTCCGCGTGAAAATCCCTAATAAAAGATTTTTGATATCACTATTTCTTCTATTGTGAAATATCCTAATATACCACGCGTGACATTTTACATTTTGCCAAGATCTTACGATGCACATTGAATACATTTGACAACCTGCACTGTTTTCGTGATGCGCTAAAGATTTTTCTGCCCTTCATTTCGACGAATATATAGGATTCTGTTCACAGAAGACGAAAATGTTTAAGTCTGTGGAACAGCGACTCCTGAACGACACTTGAGATTATCACCAGCAGCGACGTTCTAGCAGTGCAAGTGATAGTGGATGACTTTTGCACATCTTCTGTCGAAAGGAGAAACAAAGCGTACACGTCTTTCACATATTTCCCTCCTCATCTTGCAAGCAAGTTCCCGAGGTCGAGATCGTTTTCATTATCGCTTTTCCGTTTATACTGAAGGCCTTGGAGTTTTACGAATGTTTGGTCGTGCGCGATCCTGGGACCAGTGGGTGTGGGTATCCTAACGGTTGAAACCCAAACGCATTAATACAGGTACCCGTAACATATGAGTCAATCATATGAGTCGTCTGTATATAGGAGTTACCCTTATAATACGGTCACCGGTATCATTAAAGTTGTGGATACAGAAGAACAGAACGTATTCCATTTACGATCGTAAAATTGTCAGTTTAGAAGTCCTAAATAGACAACCGCATAATACGACAAATCAACAATAGTTAGAGCGTAATAACAGAAATAGGAAACTAACGGGACGAAATAAAAAAAATCAAAAAGATGCCTTAAGTGCTCTTTCTTTGTGTACTTATCAAATGCTCTTCGTAAGTTACCATGTGACTTAATTTATTTAGATAATTATTCTGTATATTTTAAAATATTAGAAAATTGTTTTAATTATTTAAATAAAAATAGTAAAAAATAAATTGATCCACCTTGCAATTTCTGTTTTTTACGTAAAATGAAAACTCATTTTCTAACATGCGACTATGCTGTAAAGTTTTTTAAGCATCGAAAGATACCACTGAAACTTATAATTAGGTAATCATTGAGCGCATAGTTGGCTACATTGTCCTGACCTGCACTGCCGCCCATCAGATGCAGTTTGGACCGCTATTAAGCACATTCAATCCATAACGGTACGTAGATGGAACAATGCCTCGAAAACCGAGCTGGGTATTGAACTACGCAAAATCTCAGAGGAATTTCATGCTATATGTGACATATGTGGCCAGAAATTTAGTTATAACGGTTCACCTTCTCTTGGTCATTTTCGAAGCAAGCACAGTTTTGTCTCAAGGACAGTATAGCCACGGACAAGGTAATCGTGATTTCTGGGAATTAATTAGTAAAGAGGTAAGTTCTCCAAGTAATTTTAGAAGAATGGGGGGTCTCTGATACAGATGTTTTGGTCACTTCTTTTTCGATTCTGCCTATGTGTGATAACTTAGTTTTTCTCTGTGTGAGGTGGGCCACCTAAGATGGCTACGGCTAATATCTTCAAAACGGTTTAAGGTAAAGAAAAGCGGACAAAACCAATTGCTTATAAAAATAATTTTTTCTAAATTTTTTTTATTTTTGGAATGTTGGCGCATTTTTTATTTTTGAACATTCTAAGAGTACGTCATCTTCTATCCGATAAAAAAAATTGAAATTTTAAACATAAATGTACATTGAAGGGCAATGCATGTTTATTTTGACTTGAACTATTTCGTTGACCCTTTTCTTTTTTAAATAAATAAAAATTAAATAATTAGGCTAAAAATCACTCCATGCTCTAATTTAAAATAAGATACTGAAATTTCAATGCAATGTAGCCCTAAAATCACTATACACATAACGGAATGAATTAAACGTTTGTAAGCAGACCAGATATTTGTGATCCAGAGGCGCGTCGTTTATGAGAATAGTTAGCATACTCTCATAGTATTTGTACACCTCAGTATTTAAAAATTATACAAAATGTATGAGTTACAATACACAATTTAATTTATTTAAAACGCAGCCATTAGGAACACAGGATATATAACTTTAAGAATATTCCCTCCAAAACAGAACAGAGAAAGAAAGGGAGTCGTACAACAGATAATAAAAGTGCTTCCTGTCGGTGCATGTAAAGCAGGCATGTCAAGGTCGCAGGCAAGGTAAACAAGCTTAGAGCTCGCGGGCACTGCGTGCAGAGAAATTGGCGTGAGTTTCGAAAGTGAGTGTTGAACAAATATCTCCGGAGTGGCGGAACGTCACTGGACACCAGGCCCATGACAGTCTGGAAGAAGTTACTTGACAGTTATTGTCACAAAGGGTATAGCTAAATAAGGCGGTGAAAAGTGCTTCCAAACCAAATCGATAATCGCAATGCTCATATGAAAGCGAAAAACAAAATGACGTTGATTCACAATAAATTCTTTAAACATCTGAAAAAAAAAGTATGTTATAAGACTCGTTTTAGGAGAGAAAGTAGAGACTACTTCAAAGTTATCACGTCAAAAATTAATTTTAATTTTTTTCTATATAAGTTTGGCATGGATTTGTTGACAAAAATACCTTCAAATTGAACTAGGTTTCCCCGTCTCTGCAATTCTTTTCAGCCTGATACAAGCAATAGATGCTGAGAAAAAACTAAAACATGCAAAACACGTTTCTCGTTGTATCTCTGCAACAGATTGCCCTAAAAGGCTTTTTGTGAATATCGATTTGGTTTGCGGGCACTTTTCATCGCCTTATTCCCCTATACCCGTTAACTATATTAATTACCATTTTCTCTTTAAAGCAAGGAAATAATTCATTAAAATGAAATTATAAATCAGCCCGATTTCGCCTTATCAATTAGAGTAAAATTTTAAAAAATTAATAAAAAATCTGGGTTTTGTGCTGTTTATTATAAAAGCATGAGTTTTCTACGTCCAGCTTAAAAGGACAAATATACTTGTCTATCAAATGCGCGGTCCGTATGTAACCGAGAATTGTTAACTTATAGGGATTTTCTAATTTAATTCCCTTTATTGCTAAATAAATTAATAAATATCTGAATGATATAAAATACAAAAAACAAAGACAACGTCATCCTGTCAGATCAATCTGTTTTCCTGTCCGTCTCCGTCTGTCTGTCCGCCTCGTCTGTCTTCGTCGTCGTCGTCTGTCCGTCCGCCCTGTCCGTCGTCTGTCGTCTGTCTGTCCGTCTGTCTGTCGTCTGTCCGTCTGTCCGTCCGTCGTCGTCTGTCGTCCGTCGTCTGTCCGTCTCGTCTGTCGTCGTCTCGTCGTCGTCGTCGTCTGTCGTTCGTCTCGTCTGTCTGTCCGTCTGCCGTCTGTCGTCTCGTCTCGTCTGTCGTCTGTCTCCGTTCGTCTGTCTGTCCGTCTCGTCTGTCGTCTCGTCTGTCTCCGTTCGTCTGTCCGTCCGTCTGTTCGTCCGTCCGTCCGTCTGTCCGTCCGTCAGTCCGTCAGTCCGTCTGTCCGTCCGTCAGTCCGTCTGTTTGTCCGTCCGTCTATCCGTCTGTCCGTGTGTCTGTCCATCCGTCAGTCCGTCCGTCTGTCCGTCCGTCTGTCCGTTCGTCTGTCCTTCCGTCCGTCAGTCCTTCCGTAGTCCGTCCGTCCGTCGGCCTGTCTGTCTGTCTTTCCGTCTGTCTGTCTGTCCGTCCGTATATCTGTACGCCCTTACGCCCCAGACGGACGGACGTTTGGAAAATTTCGCAATCAAGGGACTTCAAAACGGTTTCTTTTTTTGAAATCTTCAAACTGATTTTCCGCAGCTACACATATCTTTCTCTATACTACATATATTACTTCGTTTATTCGTAAGTTTTTGTTTTTTTCTCCCTTTCAAAATTCAAAATTTAAGTAGTATATGACTTAGTGTAGGGATCACAGAATTTTGAAAATGTGCACACAATTCACTTTTCCCCATAATACGTCATACGCAGTTTTTAACTGTTTTTTGACGTAAAATAAATAAATAAAATAAATAAATAAATAAGTATACGGGAGAGCAAAATGAAATGATAGCTTTTCCGGTGTCAGAGGCCCCCAGAACATGCATTTTCGTCGAAATCCCGAAATCTAGTTTCCACAGCATATATTTGTCTGTACAACGTATATTATTTGGAATATACGTATGTACACGAGAATGTAAATCTGATGTTGAGATGTAGAAAGAAGGGAGATACAATATCAGTACAAAGTATGTAATCATACGTTGAATATGTTCAAAGCTGAAGAACCGTATTCTGTGCCCTAGTTTCGTAGTTATTTCAGGTTAGAAGTTTCCGCATTGCGATCTTCAATGGTTGGGTATTATTGTTGGAACATTTGCAGCTACAGTTGACGAGCCTTTAATTCAAGGGCTATACCAACAAATGTTCCATAATTATGTACATAACAAATTGAAAAGAAACTGTTTTCTGTTGTCTAGTTTAAATGTTATTAGGCTCTGAATGCGGTGAGGATGTGCGTACTTGAGTGCCTGGGTTGTATTTTTGCAATATCTTTTGCTAACTTTGAGGAGCACATAATTCAAGATCTATATCATCAAATAGTACATAATAATACGCATAATATGTTGAAAAGAAACTGTGTTCTGCTGTCAAGTTTAAAAAATTATTTTGCCTCTAATTCCTCGAGGAGTGCATACTTGAGCGGTTGGGTCGTTTTGTTGCAACATTTTGTTAACGTTGACGGCCACTTATTTCATAGGCTCTATGAACAAATAGTACGGAATCGTATGAATAATATGCTAAAAATAAACTGTATTCTCCTGGCTACTTTGAAAATTAATACGAGTTGAATAGTCTCCTGATCTGAGCTGCAATTTGTTATATTTTTACAGTAATAAACATTAAAATTTATAAAACATGTTAGCAATTTTTGTGAGACTATAATTAGCCTAAAATTCGTGTATATGTAGTTTTGTTCTAACTTTAATTTTTGATTTTGTGTCAGCTGGCTTTATTCTAAAGCTGGCTGAACACTATTCTTTTTTTAGAAAACTACAAGATCCTGAAATTTGGAGATACAGCATTTAATTAGCCTAAAATTATGAGTTTTTTTTCTTTGGCTTCTGCTATAGCGTGTCAGTCAGCTTTACGGACATGTCCATGCCCGTTGCAGCGGCCGCGCTTTGAAGAGGCAGCGCGCCGAAAGGCTGGCGGCGGCGCGGTAGGGGAAGGGAGGACATTACATTTTGCCAAATTGCACTTTGTGTTCATACGATTTGGTCGCCTGATACGGCGTTGCATTCAAGGAGCAATCTTCATCGCGCTGTTAACTCCATTATCCCAACATGATTTTCATGCTCTTTTCTCAACTTGGCTTTCTTAATTACATTTCCTTTGTAATTTCCTGGATTTCAAAGTCTCTTGCCAATTTTCCTAACTCTCACATCTGTAGCATCTATTTCAGTTACTAAATCCTTGGAAAATTATACTGGGTTACTACTCGGTGTAACAATACTTCCAACATCACACCATCGGAAACCCAGAAAAAGTGGCGAATCTCATCAACCAACATTTTTCTAGAATTGCGGTTGATCTCACGAAGGGACTAAAACCACAAAATTCAACATCATATGCTTCCCACAAAAACTTCGGCACGATGTTTATTTACGAAACTACTCCTAACGAAATCCTCAGAATAGTCAGTAAATTAAAAAATAAATATTCATCAGGTTTAGATGAATTTCCAGATTGTTTATTAAAAACGTGTGCACCTGCCATTATACACTCATTAACTCACATTTTCAATGCTCCTTGTGCACAGGAATATTTCCAGATACTTTCAAAACAGCGAAAATTAAGCCACTTTTTAAAAAAGGGAACAAAAATGAAAGTGAAAATTACCGGCCAATTTCTCTTTTGTCAGTTTTCTCAAAAATATTAGAGAGGCTTTTCTATACGCGAATGGAAACCTTTCTCAGGAAAAACGAAGCGTTTTCAGACTCACAACACGGTTTCAGGAAAACAAAATCTACGGAAACTGCCATTTTTTCTTTCCTTAAAGATGTTGCTTCATCAATGGACCAAAATGAAGAACCCATTGGGATATTTTTAGATCTTTCGAAGGCTTTGACGTTATTAACCATAACATCTTGCTTTCAAAATTACCTTCTTATGGAATTCGTGGTATTGCCCTAGATTGGATATCCTCGTACCTTACACATCGATCTCAACGAGTAGAAATACCGTACTGGCACGAAAGGACATTATTTACTTATCTTTCGAATTCTTTTCCAATTGAACATGGGGTCCCACAAGGTTCGATCTTAGGGCCTATCCTATTTCTGTTGCACGTAAACGATATGCCCTCATCTATTAAAAATGAAAGATCAGTTCTGTTTGCCGGTGACACCAATGTTCTTTGCAAAAAAGAAACAATAAATAGTACAATTTCAGAAGTTTCAAATTGGTTTTGTAATAACAAATTAATAGTTAACGAAGGAAAAACTGTCTCAATGTAGTTTTGTGCTTCAAATCGGCAGTCGCATGCTCCATTGAAAATGAGCAATATGCAATTAGCTGATGTTAAGGTAACAAAATTTCTAGGTCTCTCAATTCAATCAAACCTCAAATGGAATTTACATATAACAGAATTAAACACTAAATTAAGCTCATTATGTTGTGCATTCAGAATTCTTTTTAATTCTGTCAGCCTTCATGCAGCTCGTAGCGTGTATTTTGCGAATGTACATTTCCGCCTGAGATATGGCATAATATTCTGGGGAAGCTCATCCTTTAGTTCCCAGACATTTAGATTGCAAAAGAAAATTATCCGAATAATGAAAAAATCCCATCCACGTGATCCGTGCAAGCCTCTTTTCATTGAGCTTGGAATTTTACCATTGCCTTGCCTATTCATTTATGAATCTGTAGTATTTGTCAAAACTGACTTACTAAACGGTGGGAACTTATTTTCATGTAATACTGATATTAATATTTATAACACTCGACGTAGAAATCATGTTCATCAAGTGTCTACTGACACATGTCTACTGACACATCAACAGCGCACTACAAGAATTCCACATACAATACATGTACGTTACTTTACAACTTATTGCCAGATGAAATTAAACAATTAAAATTGGTACACAAATTTAAGTTAAAAGTAAAATCTTTTCTGCTGCAAAACTGTTTCTATACAATTAGAGACTATACTGATCGTCAAAAAGAAAAATAATGTTTACTTTAACAAAAACAAGATTAAGTATAATGAATTAGTCTACGTTTGAATTATATAATTTAAAAAAAAGACTCAATATGCCTGTAACAAATAATGTACTTCCGGGTCAATGACCCCCATCTCGATCGGTTTTTTGTCCAGTTTCCCTGATCCATTGAGCAAATGCTGAGATGGCCCCTTGATTTGCTTCTGGACGTAAATGTAGCTTCACTATGCGCACGTTTTGTTGAACTTTCCTTTTGCTTGTACTTGCTTGTAGTGGTAGTAGAGCTTAGGGTGTTTCTATTTTGTTAACAATACAGAAAAATCAAATCTTTTTGTCCCTTTACTGTTAAAAATAAGTTTTCTGTAATTTTGCAACAAAAATATTTAGTTTTTGAAATGTTAATCCCTCGCTTTTTTAAATTTATTATTATTATTATTATTATTATTATTATTATTATTATTATTATTATTATTATTATTATTATTATTATTATTACTACTACTACTATGATTTTTCATCTTTCAACTATTAATAGTTAAATTATTGGGAAGGGATTCTGAAACTCAAGAAAGCGTGCGCAGATGATTTTCTCCCCCTTACGTCACATACAGTTATTGACTGTTTTTGACTAAATAAATCAATCAATAAATAAATAAATAAATAAATAAATATATAAATAAATAAATAAATAAATAAATAAATAAATAAATAAATAAATAAATAAATAAATAAATAAATAAATAAATAAATAAATAAATAAATAAATAAATAAATAAATAAATAAATAAATAAATAAATAAATAAATAAATAAATAAATAAATAAATAAATAAATAAATAAATAAATAAATAAAAATAAATAAATAAATAAATAAAAAAAAATTTATAACTATGAACCGAAATGCGTACTCATATCTATTAAACGAACACACGTAAATAAAACAATGGAAATCTCCAAGAGTGCAACTGGTGTGACTCAATCGCGTGTAAATATTCATTAATAGTTATCATCATTATCATCATCAACTGCAAGGATTATACTTCTTCAGTCAGTTCCGGCTCTTGAAAACTGCTCACTCCATCTTCTCAATGGTCTTCCCACATTTCTTCTGCCTTTTGGCTTTTAGTTCAAGGCAACCTTGACTATTCTTTCTTCGGGCATTCTTAAAACATGATTTTTCTATTTTTCTCTACATTCTTGGATAATATCATTCACACTTAAAATGTTTAGATCGTTTCTATTTTCTTCACTTTTCTGGTGATCAAGAAGTGTATAACCTGTTATGGTTCGAAGAAACTTCTTTTCTGCTTTTCTAATTTGATCTTTAGTTAATGCACAACACTCACCTCCATATAACAGCATGGGTAGGGCCATTGTCTTATAGAGTTTCATTATAGTTTCTTTTCTAACTTGATTTTTTAAAGTTCGGGCTATTGTGCCAC
Organism: Teleogryllus oceanicus; assembly: GCA_964035755.1. Classification (NCBI taxonomy): domain Eukaryota; kingdom Metazoa; phylum Arthropoda; class Insecta; order Orthoptera; family Gryllidae; genus Teleogryllus; species Teleogryllus oceanicus. Next base: position 327,702,891 of record CAXIVR010000001.1, on the reverse strand, counting down.
AGAAGTGTGTACATCTGTTTAATTTTACTTGTAAATCATTATTTTTATAAATGTTATTTTATAGCCAAAGTAATTAAATGCATTTACCTGTTCTATTATGTTTTTTCGAAGGGCTATTTTTGCTCTTATTGAATCACTACCCCTAAATGCCATAATTTTAGTTTTGTTTGTTGATATAGTCTCGATATATGATTATATAATTTAACAATATATTCTAATTTATATACTGCTTCCTGGATACTGTCTTCTGTGGAGCTAATAATGACTTGACCATCTGCAAACAATACTGTGGTAATATTTACATTATTTACTATAAATTGTCTGCTTAAAATTTTTAGCCACGCATTTATGACTTCGTCAATACGGATATATGTTATATATTCGTATACATGTTAAATAAAATAGTTGACAATGGGCACCGTTGTCTTAAACCTTGATTAATGATTGCCTGTTTTCCATTTTTTGTTGTCCTTATTTTTATTATATTTTCTCTATATAGGCTTTGTATAGCTCTTATTAGATGTTTCGGTACTCCTTCCTTTTTTAATGTTTTCCATAGTAGTGTCCTCCTAACTTTATCAAAAGCCTTCTCATAATCAATGAACAGGTAGAATGTTGGTAAATTTTTTTCTAGTCTTTTCTCTGTTAAATGGGTAATTGTAAATAAACAGTCACTGCAAGATCTTTCTCTCCTGAATCCATGTTGACCTTCTGAGATTTTATGTTCCATTATTGGTTTTAGTCTTCTTCCTATTATATTAGCAAGCATTATTATTTTATAGCAAGAGTTTAATAAGCTTGTACCTCTGTAATTGCTACATAATGTTCTCCCTCCTTTTTATATATAGAACAGATACATGCTTCATTCCATTTATCAGGTAGATATCCTTCATGCCAACATGTATTTATAAAAGCTATTAATCTTTGTTTAAACTGTAAGGGTGCATACTTCATTAATTCTGCATGCAGGTCATTGTACCCGCAGATATATTATTTATACTAGCTTTGAGTACTTCTTCAAGTTCTTGCATATCAATGTTGTCAACATTGTCAATGGTTTCTATTAATACTGCATCAGCTTCAGCATTCGTCTATAGCTTTTTAAAGTAATTTAACCGTTCTTTTTCTGGTATGGGATTAATTCTTAGGGTATCTTTTTCTTCTTTGTTTAATTCTTTTATGATTTTATATGCTTTATCTTACTTTCCATGTAGATCATGTTCTAAATTTGCTATATCTCTCTCCCAATTTTGACGTTTAATTTTTCGCACTTTATTTCTCACTAAAGTAAATTTATTTTTATATTCAATTTTTAAATCTAAACTATTTGGTGACTTTAATGTTTTTAAATGGGCTTCTTTCTTTTCATCTATTAGTTGTTTAATTTCTTCGTCCTACACTCTAAGTCCCCTTATTGTATACTTCTTGTTCCTTTTACCTAATTCGAATGCGTTGGTCTATTAGCCATCATCTAAACCAGTATTGTTCAATAGGTGGTCCGCAGGCCGCAGTTAACACCCCTTTCAATATAAGAATAGGGTAAATTTAGATTTCAGGATTTTTTTCTAGTAAATTCAGAAATAAACTAGAGGTGCTACAGAATGGCCCAGACTTTCTCCAACCAAATTTTTCTAATTTCCTTGATGTGTTCTGGCTGTAAGTTCGTGCTCCATTCTCTGGCCAGCTGACATCAATCGTCACCCAAAGTACATTTTTTTGACAATTTGTCAACTTTTTGCTTTCCTACTAGTACAACTGAATCATTATTTCAAGAATATTAAAGAAGAGTAAAACCTCATCCTAAATAGAAGTTTTCATTGAAAAGTTCGTAATCGTTTATAAGGCAATAGCGATTAAGCTTGACTGTAAATAAGAAATTTAAGCTCTTTTTCGCAGGAATCTATTGAGTTTTCGTAAAACTTCATTTGAAGTTATTTGAAGCGCTTCTACTCACAAATGTAATAATGCATACAAATTGATGGAAATGTTCATATTAACGGCGTGAGAGGTATTGCAAGAAAATCACATTTGTGTAATTAAAAAAAAAACTTAATAAACCAAAACGAACATTGCGTCGTAATAAACAGTGCAATTAGCACTATCTATTGAAAAAAATTGAAGAAAGAATTTGGAGCCATTTTTGAGAAAATAGCGTTTGAGCGTTTCTGAAAATGCGGGATTTTGAGCAGTTTTTACAGAAAACTGTTGAGTTTTCGTTATTTTACATTATTTAAAGCACATGTGATCATAAATATAATAATGTAAAGAAATCGCCTTTGATGTAAGTTTTACAGACGTGAAAGACAAGTCAGAAAAAGTTTCATTTTCGATATTCTTGAAAAAACAAAAGAATACAGCAATGTTTATGTCATGGCATAGGGTTCGTTTGACATTAACCTTACAAAAAAATTAAAGAAAAAATTTGGAGCCAATTTTGAGAAAATCTTGTGTTTTTTTTAATTGTAAATATTGCATGCACTATGTGTGAAAACTACTAAAACTTCCAAAAAAAAGTACATGACCTAATTGAAAGAACTGTTTATGCACAACAAATTTCATTTGAAGGAAAAATCTCTCCAATTTTATAGTTGTAGGAAGACGTCGGAAAAATTAAAACTTTGGCAATTTTCGAAAATTCAGAGTTAATCGTGATATTCTGACCTAAGCCACCTTTATAAGTGTATTTTGCTCTTATCTTACAAGAAATTTAAAGAAACAATTTGAAGTCGTTTTTGCGAACATTATGAAAATGTCCGGGGGCTTTATGTAAAATACCCCCAAATTTTAAAGAATTTTTTTTTCAAAATTTTAAAACTTCAAGTAGAGTCAGATAGACAGGGGATGTTTCAATTTGGAGAAGAACGTACGAATGGTTTTGGCGCTAGGAGTGTTCAGAGACGGACGGGCGGACGTTTTGCTTCCAATTGGTTTTTTGACATCAAAGACCCAAAAGCAGGGATTCTGGCTATACCACGTGTTAGAGGATTTTTTCTCTTAATTTCGCAACTGGTTTTATGCACTTTTTCGCCACTAGAGCCCGGCAATGAATTTTTTCCGCCAAATATCCGCCGTCTTTTTGCGCAGCATTACATAACTTTCTCTATATTACGTATATACGAGTACGTATACGAGTAAGTAAAAAATCATGCCAATGTGTCTCACCGCGTTATGCATTGTAGAGCTCGATATCAGGCATGGTTCCATTCTTCCTCCCCCCGTTTCAGAGCAACCTGAGATCAACAATACAGGGAAGGTGAGTGTGGATCGCCTGAGTAATCAAAATATGCCCCGTAACCATATTAAAGATTTTAGCTATGATCCTTGAGGCCTTGAAAGGTGAACACCCCCCAATTAAACGATCTATAGATTACTTCATATCCTTACAGACTAAACTAATATTTAGGGCAATATACACGAACGGCCACCTCATTTAGCGGTCACCACATTAACGGCTGTTTCGTGGAACCGATAGATTTACCCATAATAATAATGTAAAATTTTCATCTCCCAATCAATCAGCGTGTTCCGTGGCCAGCGGGCAGGCACTTTTCCCAGATTGTTCTCCAGAAAGTGGTCTTTAGCGATTTTGTACGTACAGAAGCGGTATAGCGATTTGATTGATTAGCGATCCTAGGCGCGTCAGCTTCTGAGGTCATTAGTACCGTAAGTGTGATTGATTGATTAGTGGTTCCTGTTACTTCAATTGCTAAGGCCATTAGTCCCGCAAGTGTAGTGCATGATTTTATCGTGGGAGGTGGTGGTGATCGTACGGCTAGCTGGCGAGTTGCGGCGCCGCTCTACGCCGTCTTGCGTGGATTCTCCCAAGCAGGAATCTCCCGCCAGCCTGGCATCGCCCCAGCCGCGACAAGCTCGAAGCTCCCGACCGGTCCTGGATGCGTGGTAGTGTAGTGTGCATGTGATTGTCAGTGTGTGCAAGTAAGGGGACAAGGAAAGATCGCGTGCTGTTCGTGGCTCGTTTGTTTGTTGTGCTGCTCCGGCATTCCCATGGAGTTGATCCGAGAAACCACGGAAAACTACCTACCGAAAGTGCCGGCTTAGAATTCTTCTCCAGACACTGGCTCAAAGTTTATTTTGTAGTGAGTTCGGTTCCATTAGAACGCAAAGAGAATGAGTGACAAATCAATAATGCTTGATACTAGTAGAGAGAACGTAAGGGATCTTCTTAATCGAGAAAATTGTATTTTGATGTACCATATGTAGACATTTTACTTTGTAGCAGTTAATACAATCAGAGTATATTAAGCATACGCTATCCTCGATAAGCTTTAAGCTACAATAGTTAAAATTTTTAAAGATGCCTTTCTATTGTACAGATAGTTTCTATTGTTATGAAATTGCATCTTCTAAACAGATAACAGATGATACGTCGTTTCGGTAACATTGGTTGCATGACCATCTTCACGTACCGTAACGTACATTAAAGATACAAAATAGTGGGGAAAATTTAAAGATTATTCATGATAGTTTTAAGAGGCATTTTACAGGGTTTTGTGAATTTAGGAAGCTGAGTAGTTTTTTTGTTAACTTAGCCGTAAAGTAAGAAAGATTACTGAAATTTTTGTTAGAGAACAATACATACATATATAGAAATAGAGAACAATATATACATACATATATTTAACTTAATATTGAATACTTCCAAAAACAACATTAATACAACACTTTTTATACATTTAAAAATAATAAGCCTAGCGTTAACATCCATATTACTTCCTGGGAATATCGTTGTACAAAAGAAGCATCTAAATTATATTCCAGTCTTCATTTCTCCAAAAAGCGCAATACTGATCACGCGATACATATTTGCATTTGAGAGACAATGAAACACGCTAAATTTAACAATCACCCAGCATCAACATTTTTCCAACAGCTCATGCGCAAGACTTCAGAAATTCGCGTAAAATCAGCTCTCTAGATACAAATATCGGCCATTGCATTGCGCCATGCGTAGAGAAAATGATCGTGTGTTGTTTTGCGGGTGCCTCTCGTTCGAAAGAGGCATTCGGACCCGTCACCGCGACCCCGAACATCGACGGGGAGCAAAGGTCGCAGTTCCCGAGCCGACTGTAGTTCACCTTTCCCTCCCTGCGGTGATAACAATGGCAGGGTGACTCATTTGGGAAAACAACAGATAATGCATTCCGTTATGCGGAGAACACTAATTAAGACCAACGGCGGACCCCAGCAGAAATTGGTAAGTTATTGAAGAAAGAAAAAAAAATATTTCAGAACAAATACTTCACATATTTATCAATGTATTACACACATTTCTACAAGTTAGTGTTAAAATATTTACAGTTTTTCAAATGTAAGGACAAGTATACTTTGTGTTTCGTTGTTATACATGTTAGTTCGGCGAATTCGTCTTCTTACACTCTCTATCTCTCTCTATTTTGCATCCAAATATTTGATTGCAGTACGGAGATTTATGGAGTATTGCCCTCTCTTTCTATCCAACACAATTTTACATAACACTTTCTCTTTCTACCGGAAGCTGTGTTGCCAATTCACGAGGCTCAAGGTTATTTAGCTCGTCCATCCTGTTTCACGTGCAAATGTTTTACATGTTCACTCAACGATAACTTCAATTGTGGTGATCTTAGAAAATAAATATATTTTTATCCGTTAATCTCAGAACTTTCATGGATGAGATGGTTATTTTGTAATTGAGTGTGATGGTTTAATTTCGCAAAAATTAATTATAAATGATAGCGAAGTGTTTACTTCTACCTTTTAACGATCTTAAACTTTCAACAAGCGATAAACTTTTTTATTATTCAAGAAAAGCACAAACATCCAGAGGATTAAATGACAAAGTCAGTCCAAAGTTTGATATCAGACAAACCAAACATTTCTGTATTATTCATGGTTCTTGAATTAGACGGTCACAAAAACAATATTTCGCGCGCTCGGAACGAACATATCATATTGTTCTGTGATCATGAATACTTCTCAGCGATTCTCAACACGCGATATACAACGAAAAATGGAATATTTATTTTTGAATTTAACTTAATATAAACAATGATATATTTATATACATTTAAAAATCTGAAACAGAAATTTTACAGTTAACAATATTAATTCCAATGTTATTCATCCAACAAACTTTGTCTTAAAGTTTGTTTTAAAATGCCAAGAAGGGCACAGGCGAATTTTTAGCTGGATGTTCAAAATAGAATATTTTGCATTGTCTGCACAAAGTCTTGCGGGTTCTGATACCATCCAAGTTTCATCTTTGTGAATGGGCATTTTCCCTTATTTTACATAAAAATAAATGTGAATAAATTGGACGTGCTAAATCACTTGAGACCGAATATTAGTAACATTGTGCTTCATATCGTTGTCGACATTCGTGCAAAACAACAATTCAAGTCTCATTAGTGTTTGATAGGTAAAAATATTTCACATGGAATTGGACTTGTTTAACTATTGATATTTCAGTTTTAATTCTGATTTAAAGGTCTGTTTTTTACAAATCATAATTCAATTTTTAATTAAAAAAAAATAATTTCTAATAATAAGCCATCAATTTAAAATATTTTGAAAAGATTTTCGTTCAAGTTCTAATTTTCTCCATGCTTGTAGGTGGAACGTAAGATATGAAGAAATAATGAGTCCTCCTGTCGCAATCCCGTCTTACGTAATAATACAAAAGTAGAAAAAAATAACTTTGACCACGGAGGACATTGGACCTTTACACTCACAGACGACTAGCGAAACCTAGAGATGTCGATGTCAGTCGTCCGAGGGAAGACAGCTCCGCGGGCATCCGCTGTTGGAAGCGAGTGCACCAAACATTTTCAATATTTCGCATGATAGAATATGCAAAGCCCACATAATATTCAAAATATTCAAGTGTTATGGAGTATTAGTAATTGTGCTTTAGCGACGTCTTCATCAAAACTTCCATGACTTCCACGCTTCCTCCATCGAGCAAAATTGTGCCCCGCTAGTGGGAGATACCTGGCTGGGGAAAAACCCGCAAGACGGCAGGGTAGGTCGGCGCTGGATATCGCCACCTAGCGGGACACAGGCATTACCGGCTTTAAAGAGCGTGCACTATAGTTATGACTGGGAGTGAGATTATTGACAGCAGTTGGTGTGGTCAAAATCATTATCAACCGATTAAGAGCAAAGTTAAATAAAAATTCAAAGCATCATCAAAATATCCTGTATCTCTGAAAAATCCAGGTATCAGTTTCAATCTTACAGGGCCACAGATCAATCCGGAAATATCAGTTTTGTAGAAACACTTGTGAACAGTTTAGGCGCTCGCTTTTGACAATAAACAGACCCATAGACATTTTGCTGTCTTTCCATATTTCTGTATGAATGACCAACAAAACGTATATTCTGAAAACGCAATTTTCTGTATGCCTCATTAAATAGCATACACTTTCCACTTAAAGGCTTGTTAACTAGGTATATTTTAAGCATTGTCGGATCCCCTGGGTTCCCTAGACTTCCCCACGGGACCAAGAAGTTCATTTTCTGCATTTACTACCAGCAATACTAAATTGCTCTATCGTAATTTACAAACTGTGTGTAGAGCATAATAGAGCTTCTGAGAGCAATTAACGAGATAGTCAGTAAATCTCCCCGAGACATGATCCCCAACGTCTTGAGGGCACTGTCTGTTGATCGTGGCATAGTCCCAGAGGTTGCAACCACCACAGCCAGGATTCTGACGTTGGGCACTCCATGAAGTTGGGATGCCAGGGGAATGACTGGTTGGTACTTCACCACTTTTTCCTCCCCTGCTTTTAGAAGGTTACACCCGTCCTCGTTGCGTACAGTCATATCGACCACGTGGACCCCCTCCCGACTTTTTATTACCAGGTCAGGTTTGAGTATAACCCCTTCGACAACGGAGAAAGTGCCTTCCGTGGACACCACAGTGTCTGATTTCCGGAGCATCTTTCCCTCTATAAAGTCCTTTATCTCGTCATGACGCTTTATTCTAGCATAGGAAGTAATTTACTACATGAACAGAGTTTTATCCACTTTTTCTTCACCAGGTTCCGTCAACCAGAGTTTTGTGTCGAACTGTACCTGACGCATGATTACAAATGTTCCTATTTTTACGAAGGTGAGAGTGTAAAAAAAGTTTGCGTTTTTCTTGAAATTAATGAAACGTAAAAACAACATTTACTCAAAAGTATACCCAAATTTATCTTACATTTTGTTCTGATAGGTATCGAAGACGGTAAAATATCTGGCAGTGGTTGCGTTTTCGACGAACTCTCTCTATTTTTAAAAACTACTAAAATACATACTGTAAACGTACAATATTGAAGATAGAAATTTCTGTCTTAACTAAATCACTTCTTAAATTAATTCTTAATTTTCGAATATTGCTCGTTGGAAACAATGGATAAGATTAATAGTTTTTGAAGTGTCGGAAGAAGTGCGTACCTAAGGATGACTGCGTAATATAGCGGTAATACAAGTGACGTGTTAAGCTAATAAACGTGCGGTCAAGCCTCGGCACGGATTTTTAAAATTAAATTTTTTTTTTGAAATTTTGTTCTTTTGTCATTATCCAATCAAGGAAAATGGACGTATTTTGATTCAAATATAATAGGAATATATTTTTGCGTTTTTTTTATTAAAATTAGTCTACGAAATAATACCAAAAGAAAGGAAATATTCATAACGCTATTTTTTTAGTACATAATGAGCCTGACCTCTGTGTTTGTTTTTCAGGGGCCTAGAAGATAATTTTTCTTGTCGTTCTCATTCATCTCAGCATTGCTAAAGTATCTTTTTCAATGAATTTTTACTCTTTTTTACTTCCATTGTCAGAAATCAAAATAATATTTAAGCAGATCCCACATCATCTTCGTAAATGAAGTATTATTTGGCGTAACAATAGATTTTTCGTGTAAGGGAAATTAAACCGAAAAAACACAAAACTAATCAAATTCCTTAAATAAATGTTTTCAGATTCCCAACTACAACAAAAATTACTTTTTAAAGTTTTCAAAATATTTTTTGAACATGAACAATTTTACGAGTGCATGATTCTGCTTGAACCATATATCGTGTTGGTCCAGTAATCAGAACAACATAGTTTAAACGTTGGTTTGATTCTAGGTTTAGGCAACTAATGCTTTAAACTACTCACGATTATTTTAAAATGCGAATTTTAAATCAATTTTTTTTTGAGAAATATATGTTTGTACCATGAATTTATTTAATTTAATAATTCAAAGCATCAATAAATTTTAAAAAAGTAGCGGTGCTAAAACATCACTTATTTTCTCGCATCATTTGTAAAGCTTTCGTAACATTGTGCTACTGCAAGCAGCAAAAGTGTGATCAATCCGCAAAATATTTCACCACACCCTAATTCGAACTCAAGTACGTAAGTTTAGTAAGCAGTTAGTATATCCACTACTCCACTCTCCTGTGGCATAAGAACCTTCCAGATATTTAAAAAAAATTGAATATTTGCAATTATTCAGAATTCAAGGCTTTCATTGACAATCGGACGAATTCCAGAAAGAAATGGTAAACTAGTTGTAGATATGAGAAGAACGTATTTACTTAATTTTTAAACGTTTTCACAATTTCACTAAAAAAATACGCGAAAACTAGTCATATTAAAAAAATTTAAATGACATTGTTTAGATATCTAATTTGGAAAGCAGGTTTCATTAAGAGAAACATCGCTGCTTTCAGTAATGTTTTAAAGAAAGATGTACATACAACGGAAAGAATACCTACAAAAGTGGAGGGTTGCTTGAGCTGACTGAGCGGTGCCTTATCTGCACAAAGAACAGCATCCGAGAGCTGCACGGGTGGGGAAGGGAGACAGGGATTCGTTCACCTTGGTAACAAAAATTAAATTCAAAATTACCGGCCAATTTCTCTTTTGTCAGTTTTCTTAAAAATATTAGAGAGGCTTTTCTATACGCGAATGGAAACTTTTCTCAGGAAAAATGAGAATTTTCAGACTCACAACACGGTTTCAGGAAATCAAAATCTACGGAAACTGCCATTTTTTCTTTCCTTAAAGATGTTGTTTCACCAATGGACAAAAATGATGAACCCATTGGGATATTTTTAGATCTTTCGAAAGCTTTTGACGTTATTAACCATGACATCTTGCTCTCGAAATTACCTTCTTATGGAATTCCTTGCTTTTCCCTAGATTGGATAATTCCGTATATTGAACATCGATATCAAAGAGAAGAAATTCCGCACTGGCACGAAAGGACATTATTTACTTATCTTTCCAATTCTTTGCCAATTAGACATGGGGTCCCACAAGGGTCGATCTTAGGTTCTATCCTCTTTCTGCTGTACGTAAACGATATGCCCTCATCTGTTAAAAATGAAAGAACAGTTCCGTTTGCTGATGACACGAATGTTCATTACAAAAAAAAGAAACAATAGATATTGGCTGATGCCAAGTCCTATAGGAGTCATACTGATGAAACCTTCCTGGAATGTATTGATGATATATGAACAAGTAAACTTTTCGAGTGAAAAGCAACAGCTCTTTAGAAAAGTTTACGATCTACCATAAGAAATTACTTGCAAGGTAAACACTGCGGTACCACATTGGTTGTCAGATAGTGTTTACTGATCAATAGTCCTCGAATTTTAGGAAAAATGCCCATTTAGATAATTTAGGAAGTTATGGAAAATAATTGCAGATGTTTACGAGTCAAGAAAAAATAGGAATCATCTTATAATGCCTAAAATGTCCTAAGAGGGAGGTTGATGCCTATTTTGATATTTTTGGCTTAAAACTGTCTAAAACAATAATTTTGAAAAATTATATTTTCATTCATTTTTTTAAATTTGTTATTCCAAATTGCTAATTCTTCCCCGAATTTCCCGAAACGCGAATATTCCTTGATAGACGAATTGGCGATCGACTACGGACCGAAATCTCTCACTCAGCAAACCCAACATGAACTCTGCAAGTCATATTAAGAGGATGTTTCACGATCGCCTCCGATCAGCACACATCTTACGCAATTGCACCCATTTCCTGTGCAGCTGGGCAGTTGACGGATTGAGACTTATCGCTACGGTGCGGCTTCTCATCTTACAAATTAGGCGCAAGACTTGAAACCCTAGAAAATACAAAGGATAATTTCCAGTTATCTTCTGGGAAGGGGGGTTCGAATCTTGCGTTGTATACTATGCTGTTCAATTATCAAAGTAAATAAGATAATACGCTTGTAGTCACTCTCATAAATTTAATAATACTTGACTTTCCAGAATAATAAATTTGCTTAAATAAATCCTTTTCTGATCAGTTTTAGATGTCAGTAAAATACCGTTACATGATTACTGATTTGTATGGAGAATACTGCATGTAGATACCTGGAGGAAACGGCGATGTAAATCGGCATTCAATGTATCCGTTCTTGAATTTCCCTCTACATATTCCTTCTAGACAGAAATCTCGATATTCCTGTACTAAGTTTGAATTTAGAGATTGTAAATACTTCTTTACCTTGTTTAGAAAAATTGTAAAGACTCTCCAAAGAAAGAGGTAATTTACAGAGTTAAACTAATGTTCTATGACATGTAATTGAAATTCACAGCCTTTATTTTACTCACGACCACCAAATTAATTAGCAAAAGTAGCCAGCGCATTCAATAGGTTACATCGCGAAGTAAAATGATGTACCTGTGAAAGTTTTTCATGCATGCTTTCGTCGCACGATTTGTACTGCATCCGTAAACCGCGCGCTGCTTTACAATTTTCTTTTTATCTGATCGAATCTTGCTGTTCCGCAAAATACAAACAAACAAAAACAACAACAACAAGCACAAAAACAACAACCGAAGGTGAAACACAGGCCTAATCTGGGTCGATGATCACATGGTTGCCAGGAAACGATTCAACTAGCAACGCTACACTAGCGTTGTGTGTGGGTCTAACATTACGAATTACGACATTTTCGAATATCTCTGAACATTTGTCTACTTGACAGCAAGCGACTGACTGGGGAGAGGCGGTTCATTACCCGATCAGAGGCTTCAAATTCTGCTGACGTAACTGCTGAGTTACCGATACTTAAGGGGAAAAATGAAATTTTACAACGCGAAGCATCTTAAAGTGACGAGTGCCATTCCTTTGGTTATACGAAGTGTGTGCGCTTCTGTGGCGTCTCCTGTTTCGTGTTCTTATTGCCATGTGTTTCTTGCTACTGTTGCGATCTATACGACCACGTGTCTGACGCCCAAGTGGCATCATTGCTCACCCCCACCCCAACTGTCAAGAAAACAATTATTATTCAGGCAATAACCACAATGCTCCGAGGCTCCTTTTCTTTTAATTCCGGGGGTTCTTTACTCAGGATTCCAAAGAAGACGTCCCGTTACGAGTGCTCTGGCCCAGCGCTTATCTGCGGACAACCGATGTGAGTCACTGCTCGCGGGTTCTCCCGGGGAACTGCGGGGGAGGGGGGCGGCAGGAGATTGGTTTTGTTTGGTTTGTTTTTTTCGTGTTTTCGGGCGCGTCAACTGCTTTGGTCATTAGTCCCGTTAGTGTAGTGCATGTTTTTCTCGAGAGATGGCGGTGATCTTCCCCCGCCGGATGGCGAGATCCGGCGCCGAACTACCGTCGCACGGTGGGTATTTGGCCGATTTAGGCGGGCAAACTTATTTTCGCTGTTTAATTGCTTCTGAATGTGCCACCTTTTTCACTCGTGGCTTTATATGTGATATGAAAGAGATTTTATTAACAAAAAGTAAGTTTTAAACTCTTTATTTGTTTATAAATACAACCCCAAGAACAGAGCTCATTTCAGGGATATCATATGTTTGGGCTGAACTAAATACAAAATACAATATAATCCTTTTATTCATACGAAAAAAATCTTTAAAGAATACAATAAATTATCAAAAATAGAATAAATAATAAAGAAAAGCTCACACATCTAAAGAAATTTCAAAATGAAATTATCTGCAACCACTTTCTTTTATTGGATCTTTGGTAATATACAGTAATATAATTCAACTAATTGCTTTGTTGATAAAATTTGAGTTTCACGTACAATAAAAATATTGCAAAATAGTGATAGAAAAGATGTATATAACAGGTATGGTTCTTTATCCGAGGATAATTGTAGTTCTTCTGAAGATTCATTATCTTCAGCATGAGTAGCATCTGAATACATATATGTAGTTTCAGCTGCAAGTAACATAGCTAAGGTTGCCTTTAGAAAAGGTCTGTTGATTTTTGGAGGTATTGGCCTCATACCAGTAGTAAGAGGATCAGAACTTAATAGTAGTCTGTTAAGCACGTCTAGGTTGGAAGATACCCTGGAAAATTTTCTTGCGTAATTTTGACGGTAAAGGCGAAAATGTTTATTACGAGCTTCAGCAGCCTCTTCCGAAAGTTGACCCATTGGCAAAAGGGCATTCTCCACCACAATAGCACCATGTATTAGTAGCTCGTGAACTGCTGGCGTCATCGGATGCCATGCCAACTGAATATATAACTTAACCGTCTTCATTGTATATTCTGAAAATTTTCCAATGTTAATATTATGTCCACAAGATATGGTTTCCAATATCACTTTGAAGCAATATATTAGTGTAAAAGCAATGCTGGTAATTTCTAATGCTACTTCTTGGTCCATGAAAAACCATCTACTAGTACTACCGTCATTGGTATTGCCCAATCCCGGCTTAGGTACATCAACAGTTAAACCCATTTTATTTTTCAAGTTTTCTTGGATTTGTAGCTTTCTCTGCTTCACTAGTGCTTTTTCATTGTCTGATCTCATCTGCCATTTTTTAAAAGGGACTTTATATGAAATATGACACAAGCTTCCAAATAGGCGAATTCTAGCATGTAAGATCGATAATCCAAATTTCAATGTTTCTGGTTTAACTTGTATTTTGACTGATAAATTGTTGAAATCTTTACTTGTTAAACCACAAATATAACATCTCATTGTAGAAGTTGTTTGAGTAGCAGCATTACATACTTTAGAATCGATCATTGTGAGCATCAGAGTGTGTTTGACTGAGAACAATTTGTCTGCCAATGTCATTTTCGTGTCTTGCAGCAAATTCATTGAGTTTTGCACATGGTGAATTTCTTCATTTGTTATGTCCGTGGATTCCTTCACAAATATTATTCTGATAGGACGGCAAAAATGTGGCGAAGACGATTTTGGATTTTGCCAGATCAACTTCTCATTTGTGCTACAAATTAGTGAAAGTGGAACAAAAGGACTCGGAAATATATGTGCATCAGAATCAGCATCATTCAGGAATTTCTACTTATATTGAGCCTGTTGTGAACCATCACAGCCCCACTTGCAAATTAACAGTCATAAGGTACATTCTTCTTCTCTTAAAGTTTGTACAACCTCTTCCAAATGCATCAACAATAGAGTAACAGTATGATCAAGCAAATTTGGTAAATCGATTGCAGCACAATTTTCAGTCGCATGATACGATTCTTTATCTGGATAACAATAATTTTTTGCCTCCTCAAGTATACTATAACAATGATGTAGTTTCCTAATACTACTTCTAATTATTTCCTATTGCCTCCTTGACAGATCAGCTTCAACAAACAGAGCTAGCACTGAGTGTCGTTAGTTGTGTTTTCCTATCCTCGAAACTAACAGAATATGCTTTCTTGTATTTTCCAGCTCGTTTAGAAGGTTATGTGACTTCCTTAAGAGTTTAAGAAGCGTCTCTTTTTCCTGTAACACCTAATGTCACCCGGGTAGCATAAGTTAGTATTTCAGAATCTGTCGTATGTCGTAAATCTTCCGTTCTTCTCTTGCTTCTCTCACTCAAATTTTCAAATATTTTCTTTTGTCTGCCGGGGCGATTGACTACTTTAGGTATTTCAAATGTGCCATTGAGCCAATCATATTTTTTTTAACAAACACATCTTTATGTGCTGCAGACCACGTTCGTTTCATATCAGATTTAAAATATGAAAATTTATGCTTTATTTCCTTTATTTGTTTGTCAGAATAGTTTTCTTTGCGTAACAAATAATTCTCTGTAAATTCCAATTTTTCGTTCATATCTTGTAATTTTTGTTGCTGCATCATGTTAAATAACATTCTTCGAGTAAATACGTTGATGCCCGAATGCCCTAAAACGAAATTTGGAGGAAATTAAAAAGTAAATAAACTCATGTAGAAAAATCCGTAAATCGCATTCGTATATAATTGGCTGTATATCGTGCAAAACCGCGCGAATCCGCGGTTAATTTTTACTTATTTGTAAAATAGGAAACGTAAAACTTCCATTGCCCCAAAAATTGTTATTCGGAAACCCCAGGAAGTACACTTATTTAGCTACATTAATTAAAATTTGCTTCAATAAAACTTGAAAAGGTCTATCGCAATTAAAATATTTAAAAATCCGTACGAATTTACACATAACGTGTACACACTTACCTGCTTCATCAGTCTCCATGGCTCTTCACTTCAATTTCGAAACGCAGTAGACGCAATTCACTGTGAGACTGAAGCCCGCGCGGGAGACAAGAACGAACAGGCGCACTTCACAAGTGGACAAGTTCTGACAAGTTGCCCCTGCCGTTAAAATTTGTGCAGCTGGTTATTCCCTGACATTTTAGCTTTACAATGAAAAATTTTTTATTCGTCTAGAATGAAATTTGAAAATTTGACTTTTGGCCGCCTAAATCGGCCAAATACCCCACCGTGCGTTAGCTAGTAGGGTTTCCCCCTTACCAGGACTCTCCCACAAGCGGGGCACCGCCCCAGCCGGGACAAGCTATAAGCTCCCGACCGGTCTCCCGGAATATGTGGTAATGTAGTGCATGTTAGTGTAAAAGTGTGTAAGGGGGAGAGGATAGGACAAGGAAGACGAAGGAAAGATCGCGCGCGGTCCGTGGCCCGTTTTGGTAGGGTACTGCTCCAGCATTCACCTGGTGTTCATTAGAGGAACCACGGAAAACTACCGATCAGACCGGGCGGCCACTAGAATTCTCCTCCAGGCAGCGACTGAATTCGACTTAGCTGAAAAGCTAGTGTCGAAAATCCTGTCGCCATCAGGACTCAAACGTAGAACTTTCCGGTCAGAGGCGCTGCAGTGACATCAGTTGATGTACTGAGCTAATGCTCCCGGTAACTGATTGAATGAGACCACGTGGACTCACAAAATGACACATTTTATTTCCCCAAATGTGTTCAACTCGGATTTCTCCTTCATTGAATCGGACAAGTTGAGAAATTGTTTCATATTTTTTTGGGAAAGGTTTTACACGACACCGGGAAGTTGTACCGAAAAAATGGTACCATAAAATTAATTTTATTCATTAATTGTATTTCGTAATTGTATTAAATGAAATTTGCATTCAACTTGCAGCGTATCATTTACTTACTATTAATAGTTAATTATGTACTAAGGGCGCTATAAGGGCACAAAAGTTTGATCGCCGACAAAATGCCGGGGAGCTATTTGTCACACGAGATCATTAGCACTAGTTAACGCCCTTGTTGCGTACATAATTTTATTTTTTACCTATTTTATTTATTCCGATTTATTGACTTACTAATTAACTAGACGTAACTTGACTCGGTTTGTCTTTTCATATTTCCCTCCCATAATTCCCACCATAAGAAAACATGTAGCATATTGCAACTTTTTCCATATCTTTCTCGTAACCACCATCCTTCTGATTCAATTTATGTAGTGTGTATCGAGCTCCGTATCAAAGGTAATTACAAGCTATAACGTATCAGTAAAAAATAAAATATATATTATCTACACAAAAGCGTTTAATGGAAAAGAGGTTCAAAAAAGTAGTTGTCTCCTTTTCATTTTCGCGCCCCTCACGTGGTAAGAAGATAAAGTATTGTAATCGTGCGCCGGGAAACGGTGAATGTTTTGCAAAAAAAGCCTTATTGAGGAGGCCTGGTGAAGAAAAATTGGATAAATAATGTTACTGTACAAAGTAAATTACTTCTTCTAGCACCTATAGTCAGTAACCATTTTTGTGAGCCTAGCATGTCGAAAATATCGAGTTTCAAAGTACAAAAGTATTGCCTTTGACGTCTAAAACATTACGGAAATGCTGACATACAAATTCTGTTTTTTCGTGTACACAAAAGCAGCATTGGTCGGCACGCATGCAGGAGTCGAGGTATGGATGAAGAAGGGGGAAGCAAGGAGGGGAAAGCTCCCTCCCTGGAGCACCATGAGAGGGGGCGAAGGGGTAGGGAGCGACAGCGAATTCCCCTCCGCACTGATAGCAGAATAGCCATAGTCAGAGGTTATTCAGTCACTGGCCGAAGCTGCATACAAGCAGAACTGTATCGCACTAAATCTAGACGTAATTGTACTTAATTAAGATGAGGGAAATTGTTCACATTCAGACCGGGCAATGTGGAAA
The DNA here is from genome assembly GCA_964035755.1 of Teleogryllus oceanicus. NCBI lineage: Eukaryota > Metazoa > Arthropoda > Insecta > Orthoptera > Gryllidae > Teleogryllus > Teleogryllus oceanicus. Next base: position 327,685,502 of record CAXIVR010000001.1, on the reverse strand, counting down.
TCAGATTGGATCTAAGGTAAGAATAAGCATACATTTATTGTGTGTGTGTGTGTGTGTAACTGTCGATAAATGCTTGTTCTTTTGTTTAACACGCGGCACGTTCTAATGTTCGAATGCTTAAGATTTCTAATAATGTTTAGTACAGGAATAAATAAACGTTAGGTATACTATATAGTGTCTAAATCACGAAAATTCTTTAATGAATAAATGGAATTCCATTACTCTGCCTTAAATATATTGCGAATTTAGTATACCAAATATATTGCTAATTTAAAGAAATATTTCTGAAACTATTAATTTCTATTAAATGTTCTAACGTCTTTAACTAGAGGTTTCAATAGTTGCATACGTATGAAATTTGTTAGTTACTTCACGCCGTGAAGTAGTATTGCGTTAGTGCTATTACAAAGTGTCCGCTCCTACATATATGCTGATTCCCACCCCCTTATTATTTGCAGTTCTGGGAAACTATCTCCGACGAGCATGGTATCGACCCACCGGAGCCTACCACGGCGATGCCGCTACCCAGCTAGAAAGGATCAACGTATACTACAACGTTGGCTCCAAGGGCATGTACGTGCCACGCGCCGTCCTCGTCGACTTGGAGCCCGGGACCATGGACGCAGTCAGGGCCGGCCCCTTCGGCCGTCTGTTCCGCCCCGACAACTTCGTGAACGGGCAGAGCGGCGCCGGCAACAACTGGGCCAAAGGCCACTACACGGAGGGCGCCGAACTCGTAGACGCCGTGATGGACGTGGTCCGCAAGGAGGCCGAGGGCTGCGACTGCCTGCAGGGCTTCCAGCTCACGCACTCGCTGGGCGGCGGCACGGGCTCCGGCATGGGCACTCTGCTGCTGTCAAAGGTCCGCGAGGAGTACCCCGACCGGATCATGAAGACCTACTCGGTCGTGCCATCCCCGAAGGTGTCGGACACGGTCGTGGAGCCGTACAACGCCACCTTGTCGGTCCATCAGCTCGTCGAGAACACGGACGAGACCTTCTGCATCGACAACGAAGCCCTGTACGACATCTGCTTCCGCACGTTGAAGCTGACTAACCCCACTACGGAGACCTGAACCACCTGGTCTCGCTCACCATGTCCGGGGTCACCACCTGCCTGCGCTTCCCAGGCCAGCTGAACGCCGATCTGCGGAAGTTGCCGTGAACATGGTGCCCTTCCCCAGGCTGCACTTCTTCGTGCCCGGCTTCGCGCCGCTGACGGCGCGTGGCAGCCAGCAGTACAGCGCCATGACCGTGGCCGAGCTCATGCAGCAGATGTTCGACGCCAAGAACATGATGGCGGCCTGCGACCCCCGCCACGGCCGCTACCTCACCGTCGCCGCAGTGTTCAGGGGGCGCATGTCCATGAAGGAAGTGGACGAGCAGGTGATGAATATGCAAAACAAAAACAGTAGCTACTTCGTCGAATGGATTCCCAACAACATGAAGACGGCAGTTTGCGATATTGCTCCACGGGCCTCAAGATGGCCGCTACATTCATGGCCAATACCACTGCTATTCAGGAAGTTTTCAAGCGCATATCTGAGCAGTTCATTGCAATGTTCAGGCGCAAGGCGTTCCTTCACTGGTACACGGGCGAGGGCATGGACGAAATGGAATTCACGGAAGCAGAATCGAATATGATCGATCTTATCTCCGAATACCAGCAATATCAGGAAGCTACTGCCGAAGACGAAAATTTCGAGGAAGAACTGGAGGTTGACGAGGAAGATACAATGTAATTTAGATAATTAGATTTAATTTTGTCGTGGATTGGTTACAAGAGTAAATTGAAATTTACTTTGTTCAGTATGATGTAATTGTAATGAAAATGGTGGAATTAAATATGACTAGTAAATTCTAAAATACTTATTTTTCCTTATCCTTCTCATGTCGGTTTTTTTGCTGTATCGCATCTCGCTCCTAATTAACTTTAGAGTTCTTACAAAACTTGGGTAGATAGTCTCCTTGAAGATTTTTCTGGCGCACTTAAAAGTTTGATAACAGATTTGTTTCCGGGCACGTTTCCCCAAATTTAATTCACTTTGCCAGTGCTACAATATATATAAATTTATTATAAAAATAAATAAAAATTAAGTTCGAAATGCCTTAAGTTCACAAAATAGAGGATAAATTTATTACTTTAGATACAAAATTTACCAGGATGTTGAATTGAGCAGAGGCGAATGCTGCGGGGATGCACTATTGACACAGCCTTTCGCTCTTCCGATGAATAAAAGTTTTCTTGCACTCTAAAATCTGTGCAGTACAAATTTCTGTATTTATATCGCAATAATGTATTCGGACATATCCGTAGAATTTATAATCCCGCTTGTTCTGAGTTTCGATTTCGTTGTCTGCGAATGCTGCCAAGTGTGGGGGCGTTGCTCTGGGACATACACACCGAAATCGCCGTCTATTCGTGGCTATATCTGGATCTCGCGGAAGGTTATCCTGATAGTGGGCGCCGCCGCGCAGCAGTTACTCCGGGGTTTCCTAATTCAAAGCCGATTATTGATATATTTATAAACTTTCCCTATTTTCACGCTTCATAAGACATGTAATTTTTAGCTATATTACTGTATTAATACGAGCTGACTGTACTTTCATCTAATAAGAAGGCAAGTAACTTCTTTAGGATGAGAAATTTAGATTTAGTGTCTTGTTCGACGATAATTATTTAATAATTAGGTAGATGAATAATACCTATAAGCCTTTAGTAATTCTAAAATAATTTTTGAAGTGATTACATTTCTCTTAACTTCTCACTATAATAATTTACTACTTGAACCACAAAAGCATTTTCAAGAAGTAAAAATGTTTATCTTTTACACTCGTCTATATAGTATATGCTGTTTGGTTACGCATTCGGAGTGGTTAAAATGGTTCTTTACAATATTCTAAGTAGAAATGGTTGCCTAGCAAAATCTTCGTAAACAATACGTTGGATATAGCTTGAATCATAAAGGCAGTTTATTCGTATTAAACATAAATATAAATATTCAAGTACCTTTGTTCTCTCCTTGTATTTCTTCTTCTTCCCTTTCTTATTTTTTATCCTCTCGTTCTTGTACTTCTTTCATTTTCCGACTCCTTTTTCTTCACTTTCTCTTTCTTCTCCCTTCACTTTATTCTTCTTCCTGTCGCCTCAGTCTAAGCTTCTTCAATTATAATTCTTCAGGGAATTTCTTCAATCGTCTTCACTGCGCTTTGTTCGCTTTCTGCTTTAATGAGTGTTCGCTGCAATTGTAGCACACCACGCGGTTGTTTCCGCTGTAGTATATATTCATATCTTGTACCACCATAGTTAACGCCAATTATTATGTGCATACTATAATAAAAAATATATCAAAATGTTAACTAAAGGTGCTACAGAATGGCGCAGACTTTCTCGTAGAAAATTTTTGTAATTTCTTTGGTGTGGACTGGTTTTAAGATCTTGCTCTATTCTCTGTCCAACTGCTATCTATTGTCACCGAAAGCGCATTTTCTTGACGTTTTTTTAACTTTTCGGTTTCTTAATAGTAGCACCGAAAAATAACTTCATGAATATTAATGAATAGTAAAACCTCGTCCTAAATAGAAATTTTCATTGAAATTCTTGAAGCCGATTTTAAGATAATTGGGATTAAGCGTTACTGTAAATGCGAAATTTAAGCACTTTTACACAGGAACCTATTGGGTATTCGAAAAACTTAAATTGAAGGTATTTGAAGCACATCTACTCACAAATTTAATAATGTGTACAACACGATGAAAAGGGTGCATATTAACGGCGTGAGAGATAATTAAAAAATTTCATTTGTGTAATTTTGAAAAAAAACAAAAGAATATACCAATATGAAGTTTTCGTCATATTAAACAGTGCATTTATCACTATCGATAGCAAAAATTTGAAGAAAAATTTGCAGCCATTTTTGGGAAAATGGCGTTTAAGCGTTTTTGAAAATAAGTAATTTTTAGCTCGTTTTTACAGAAAATGGTTTAGTTTTCCAGAATCTTTATTTGACATTATTTAAAGCACATGTACTGATAATTTTAACAATTTGAAGAAATCGCCTTTAATATAAATATTACAGACGTGAGAGATGAGTCAAAAAATTACATTTTCGTAATTTTTGAAAAATGAAAGATAAAAGCAATATGGTGTATATATCCGGATGCGCTTGGTACTCCCCCCACAAAAAATTTAAAGAAAAATATTGGAGCCGTTTTTGAAAAGATCTTGATTATTTTTTTTAATTACGAATATTTCAGTCTCTATTGCATGAAAACCACTTAAATTTTCAAAAAGGTCTACATGACCTTAATGAAAGAACTATTCATCGGCAACAAATTTCATTTTAAAAAATGTGTCTTCAATTTTATAGTTGTAGGAAGACGCCGAGAAAACTTTTGCAATGTTCGAAAATTCAGTGTTATCTCTGCAAATCGGACCTATGCCAACTTTATAAGCGTATCTTACCTTATTCTTACAAAACAGTTAAGAAAAAAATTTGGAGCGGTTTTTAGAAAAATTTTGAAAACGTTCGGAGAGCTTCATGTAGAGTACCCCAAAATTAATGAATGTTTCCGGAAACGAGAATTAAGGTGGACAGAGCCGGACTCACAAACTGACAGACTGACAGTCTGACAGACTGACAGACTTACAGACTGAGAGACTGAGAGACTGAGAGACTGACAGACTGACAGACTGACAGACTGACAGACTGACAGACTGACAGACTGACAGACTGACAGACTGACAGACTGACAGACTGACAGACTGACAGACTGACAGACTGACAGACTGACAGACTGACAAGAGCGACAGACTGACAGACTGACAGACTGACAGACTGACAGACTGACAGACTGACAGACTGACAGACTGACAGACTGACAGACGACAGACTGACAGACTGACAGACGGACAGACTGACAGACTGACAGACTGACAGACTGACAGACTGACAGACTGACAGACGGACAGACGGACAGACGGACAGACCGGACAGACGGACGGACAGACGGACAGACTGACAGACTGACAGACGGACGAGACGGACAGACTGACAGACTGACAGACTGACAGACTGACAGACTGACAGACTGACAGACTGACAGACTGACAGACTGACAGACCGACAGTCCGACAGACCGACAGACCGACAGACCGACAGACTGACAGACTGACAGACTGACAGACTGACAGACTGACAGACTGACAGACTGACAGACTGACAGACTGACAGACTGACAGACTGACAGACCGACAGACTGACAGACTGACAGACTGACAGGCTGACAGACTGACAGACTGACAGACTGACAGACTGACAGACTGACAGACTGACAGGCGGACAGACGGACAGACGGACAGACGGACAGATGGAGAGACGGACAGACGGACAGACGGACAGACGGACAGACGGACGGACGGACAGACGGACAGACGAACGGACAGACGGACAGACGGACAGACGGACAGACGGACAGACGGACAGACGGACAGACGGACAGACGGACAGACGGACAGACGGACAGACGGACAGACGGACAGACGGACAGACGGACAGACGGACGGACAGACGGACAGACGGACGGACTGACGGACTGACGGACTGACGGACTGACGGACTGGCGGACTGACGGACGGACTGACGGATTGACGGACGGATTGACGGACGTTTTAAAAGGAACCACTTTTTCGTTATCAGGGGATCCCAAAACGTGTATGTCCTTTAAAATCTCGAAATCGGTTTTACGTAGCATTACATAACTTTCTCTATACTATGTATATTAATGACGTATATACGTATGTCTACGAGGAAGGAAAAGTGCATTAGGTGAGATATCGTGGCTAATTGCTAATAGGCCATTATGTGCTCATCTGTTGTTTCAAACTTAATATTATATCAGGTCTAAATTGGAAGAACATTTTCCATTAAGAAAGTAGTGAGCAGCGACGTACACTTTTTCGCTTTTATTTCTAATTTTTGCAAAATTCAAAAGCTCAGAGAGTTCAACAAAAATGAGACCTGCGCCATGTTAAGCGTCCATGCTACCGAAATATCGACTGATAGCGAAACTGTCTCTCTGTCTCTTTTCCTCTGTCTCTCTGCCTGTCTCTCTGTCTGACTCTCTGTCTGTCTGTCTCTGTCTCTCTCTGTTTCTATCTGTCTGCGTCTCTGTATGTCTGCCCTCTCTCTTGGTCTGTTAGTCTGTCTGTCTGACTCTGTCTGCCTGTCTGTCTCTGTTTGTCTGCCTTTCTGTCTCTGTCTGTCGGTCACTGCCTGTGTCTGTCTGTCGATCCGCAGTGAACGCTACCGCCAAAACCGTGTAGTCGATTTTATCCAAAAGCGATTCCGATCGATCAGAACAAACTCTTTGTCTTTGGGAGTATTAAACGGATTTTATTAAGGTAATTTAAGATTTTCTTAAACCGTGGTTGTTGTCTACTGAAAGAATAATATACTAACAAACAAGAAGCCAAATTGTATATTAAGTTACTGTGCATGAAAAAGAAACTATAAAAAAACTGAAAATAATATATGGTGGACTCTGTCATGAAACACACCTTACTGTGTTTAAATATTGAAAATCATTACAAAAAATTGAACAACCACATGGTATGAAGGACAAATGCACAAGGGCACATGATTGTTTGTAGCAGAAGGAATCATAATAATATAGAATTTTTGTTGGAAATGGTGGAAATGTGAATGTAATAATTTAAATCATACAATTAACTTTTTTTATGTTAAGGGGGTTAGACTGAAATCAGACCCTACTTTAGCCTAGTGCAATGTAGATGTTTCTGCCGTCTCAAGGAAGTACTTTCTCATTAGAGATATTTGGTTGGCATTACTGTTGGTTATATTTGTAATGTCTCGACCTCTTCCCTTGGTAGATTGATCCTATCAACAGCAGATTAGAATGACGATATCGATATTGGGTCATTTGAGTTCTTACTTGTCTGTTCATTTCTTCAAGGTCTGTCTGACTCCTTGGAAGATACCACGGTTGATGTTAATTCTATTTGTGATAATGTTGACTTTCTTGGTTTTTAATATAACTTATGTCTTCCACATTGTTATTAGGGTTGCACAAAAGTCTATCAACTTGGGATGGACTTTGTATATTTTTGCATGTCTATCAGCCAGGTATTGGAGACCGAATCATAAGCTTTCTGATATAATATGTACGCTGCAAATATATTTTCCCTGCTTATTACTTGCTTGTTTCAAGACACCTGAGTCAATAACTTGTTGTTCTTTACAGCATAGCGATCCTTGTTTACATCCTTTTTGTTGTTCTACTAGAATATTGTTACCACCACAGTGTTCTTCCAGGATCTTGGACATATATGATGTTAATAGTTTGTAGAACGTGTTACAAACACTTTATAGGCCTATATATTGCAGAATTACGACACATACCCTTCGGTATGAAAAACGTCCCACTGCAAGGATATCTGTAGCCAGATGATGCGGAATGCTTGGTGGTTCTTCAAAAAAAGCATTTATAGATTAAACGAAGTTACTGTGCAAAATTGGATAAATTCTTCAGCCAGATATTATGAATTTTATCACTTCCAGGGCTCATCCAATTTTTTAGTTTGGCAAGAATAGGCTTTATTATTTCAATATGAAAGCTCATCATGGGTACAATGGTTTCTGCTGATTTGCGAATTGTTTCCAACCAGTATGCTTCATCATTACATTTGATTTCAGCTGACAATATACCTCCCCAGTAGCCTTCGATTCCTTCTTCAATTGGCGTCAAGTTTCTCTTAGTATTTGGAACGTGTAAAGATTTACAGAAAACTTTCTGGTCTCTTTCTAAGTTGGCATTATGCTGCTTTCCTTCTGACTTTTGTATAACGTCTTAAGCGTTCTGCATCCGCGCTCAGATTTTGCTTCACTGTGTCTAGATATTCCGATTGTATGAAGACATTAATTGTTTGGGTATCCTTGGTATCTTTTCTGCCATTACCTCATTTAATTTGGCCAGCATGCTATTTAATTCAAAACCTATCTGCTGTTTTATTATTTCATTCTGATGGGAAAAACATGGTCTCTCTGGACTGCTGGTATTTTTTGTGCGTCTTCTGCCACCGTTATTTTCAATTATTCAGTTATTATTATTATTATTATTATTATTATTATTATTATTATTATTATTATTATTATCGCCATCATCATCTTATTATCATCATCATTATCATTTCTGTCTAACATTAGTACTTGAATGTCTGCAATTATACAGATCCTTGATTTTATATTTGTGGTGCTACAACAGCTCATAGGTTCTCCCATTACTAGTAAATTTGCAATTTTCGAAAAGTTGCAGGTCAACAGAAATGAGACCCGCGCATTTATTATGACCGTCTCTTATTGTAATCGTGCAAAATATTTGAATAAAAACTTGTATGTTATTTTTTAGGAAATATTTCTTTCATAAATTGTATTAATCTCAAGCTCAAATTAACAAAAATTACTCGATAAAAAACCGTAGATAAACATTTTTAAAGGGCTGATTTTGTGGAACGGACGTTTTGATCAAATTTGTAGTTTTTTTTTTTTTGCAATTTTCAATTTTCAATATGGTAAATAAAGAAATTGCCATAAATGGAACTAGCACCTCTTTTTACTGTCTCTTGATACTAGAAGAAGAAAAATTAAAGAAAAAGGTGGAGTTTCTGTGAATTTTTTGTTTGTGAAACCGTTCTCGAAAACTGATATTCCCTGATCTATACAAAGGAACTCATAGCTCTGCGAGTTTAAAAGGTATATTTTAATTTTTGTTGGTTCACATGAAGCCTCATTTACCCCTTCGTATTGTCTAACAAATGGCTCCACACTTTTACTTTCTTGTTTTTATTAAACTTTGCCATCGGTTGGTATAATAGTCGCTTAAAATAATGTCGCAATTCTCATTTTCTTGGTAACACTAATTTTTCGAAAAGTTCATCAGTGTCTTCTCCAACGTATGTTTTGTCATTAAAAATACAATTTTAGGACTATGTTAATCTTTTTTGCGTTTTTTTGGTATTTCTTATTAGTGGTGATATTCAAATCTATTTTCATTCTTGGCAATTGACATGGCTGGACAACCTAAAATTCCTGGAGAATATGCAGTGCTTCACACCGGTAGCCCCAAGGGTTTGCGTACTGCCGGGGAGAGGACTGCAGGTTCTAGCTTCTCAGCTAGGGCGAATTCAGCCGTTGTCTGAAGGAGAAAGCCAGCGGCCGGCTGCTCTGATCGGTAGCGTTTTAGTAGGCTGAGATCGATGGTTTTGCCGATCAACACTAGGTGAATGCCAGAGCAATACCCTAACAAAATGACCACGAACCTCGTGTGATCTTTCCTTCTTCTTGCTTGTCCTTTCCTCCGTTTGATACACACACACACACACACACACACACACAAACAAACACGTTCACTACGCTAACACAACTATCGGGGGACCAGTCGAAGCTTGTCCTTTCTGCGGTGGTTGCACGATGGCGCCGGATCTCGCTATCCAGGGTGAAATGATCACCGCCACTTCACACGATAAAAGCATGCACAACACTTACGGGACTAATGACTTAAGCAGTTGACCTGCCCAGTTACATTAAAAAAATCCCGCAGAATACAAAAATGAATTTGAATTTTATTTTCCAAAAGCAAAGTATATTCAAAATCAACGCATATCATATTTGAACTTCCTTAATTGGTGTTTTATGGGGAAGGGGGTGTTTAATGACCATTGTCAAAAACAAGGAAAATTTGATGTCACTGTGGAAGTAAAACATATAGAGCATAATATTTGCCCTAGCACACGCAGTGTTTAGAGGCGTTTTCTTTTCGTGTCTTGTTTTTTAGTTATTGTTTCGCCGAAGAGTTAAAAAATGCCATGGCTAAATTTTGTAATGAACTTCACGCGTGGAGTGTCACTACATTATTTGATTTTATTGACTTATTTATTAAAAAAACAGTAAAAATTGTATGTGACGTATGGCGAGAATATCATCTGCGCACGTTTTCATTAGTTTCATAATTTCTACCTAACATTTCAATTATAAAAAGTTATAAGATGAATACAATTTTTAAAAAACAAACGAAATAAATAAAAATTAAATTTATAAAAGCGCGAGATTAGTAACTTTTCAAAAACTAGACAACTTCGTTCCCAAATTATAAAGAAATTACTTGCAATGGTAAACGAACTGCTGATTTAATTTTTCTTCATTGCTAACAAAATAGTATCTCACCCTCAGCTCTACTCTTACTTCTACAAGCGAATGGAGAGTTAAATAAAACGTGCGTATAATGAATTCATTAGCCTTTGATGGGTAAACAATATTTTACTTGGAATTGGACTTGTTTAACTATTGATATTTCAGTTTTATTTCTGATTTAAAGGTCTGTTTTTTACAAATCATAATTCAATTTTTTATTTAAAAAAATTAATTTCTAATATTAAGCCATCAATTTAAAATATTTTGAAGTGATTTTCGTTCAAATTCTAATTTTCTCCATGCTTGTAGGTGGAACGTAAGATATGAAGAAATGATGAGTCCCCCTGTCAAAATCCCGTCTTACTTCATAATACAAAAGTAGGAAAAATAACTTTGCCCACGGAAGACACTGGACTTTTACACTCACAGACGACTGGCGAAACCTAGAGATGTCGATGTCAGTCGTCCGAGGGAAGACAGCTCCGCGGGCATCCGCTATTGGAAGCGAGTGCACTAAACATTCTCACTATTTCGCCAGATGATAGAATATGCAAAGCCCACATAATATTCAAAATATTCGTGTTATGGAGTATTAGTAATTGTGCTTTAGCAACGTCTTTATCAAAACTTCCATGACCTCCACGCTTCCTGCATCGAGCAAAATTGTGCCCCGCTAGTGGGAGATACCTGGCTGGGGAAACCCCGTAAGACGGCAGGGTAGGTCGGCGCTGGATATCGCCATCTATTTATTTATTTATTTATTTTGCGCCAAAAAGACAGGTAAAAACTGCGTATGACGTGCTATGGGAAAAGTGAATTGTGTGCACATTTTCAAAATTCTGTGATCCCGACACCAAGTCATATACTACTTAAATTTTGAATTTTCAAAGGGAGAAAAAAAAACAAAAAACCCCCATGTAGTAAAATCTATTTTCAACCTGATCGAGATGGGGGTCATTGACCCGGAAGCAGTAGTACAATAGTTGTTACAGGTTGTTTATACTCATTTATACAGTTCAAATGGTAAATAATGCATTATGTATCAGTTTTAAAATTAATGTGACTTTTCTTGTGATGCTTAGTATAGTGACTAATTGTATAGAAACAGTTATGCAGCAGAAACGATTTCACTTGGGATTTAAACTTTTCTATCGAATTTAATCGTTTAATGTCATCTGGCAAAGTGCTGTAAAATAATGTACATGTATTGTGTGTGATTTTTTTGTAATGAGCTGTTGATACTGTCACCTGATGAATATAATTTCTACGTCGAGTGTTATAGTAATAGACTTGGGCATTTTCTGAAAATATATTCCCGCCCTTGAGCAAGTCATTTTTTACAAAAACCACTGATTCGTAAATAAAAAGACACGGTAATGGTAGTATTCCTAGATTAATGAAGAGAAACTTACATGAATCACGTGGGTGGGGTTTGGTTATTATTCGTACAATTCGTTTTTGTAATCTAAAAGTCTGGGAGCTATAAGATGTATTTCCCCAGAATATTATGCCATATCTCAGGCGGGAATGAACATTCGCGAAGTATACACAACGAGCAGTATGGAGGCTGACTGAATTTGCAAGAATTCTGAACGCGTAGCATAATGAACTTTATTTTGTGTTCAATTAAATTAATTTTTTTATTGCAAAGGATGTTCGTATCATCCGCAAAGGGAACCGTTCTTCCGGTTCGAATCGTCGAGGGCATATCGTTTACGTAAAGTAGGAACAGTTTAGGGCCTAAAATCGATCCTTGAGGAACTCCACATGCAACGGGCAAAGAGTCAGAAAGGTGCGTACGTAATGTTCCATCATTCCAGTACGGTATTTCAACTCTCTGAGATCGTTGTTTAAGGTACAAACATAACCAATCTAGAGCAATACCACGAATTCCATATGAAGGTAATTTGGAAAGTAAAATGTCATGATCAATGACGTCAAAAGCTTTTGAGAGATCTAAAAATAATCCAATTGGTGCCTCGTTTTGATCCAATGATGAGGCGACATCTTTAAGAAAAGAAAATATAGCTGTTTCCGTTGATTTTGATTTTCTAAATCCATGTTGGCAATCTGAAAGCGCGTCGTGTTTAGTGAGAAAGGTTTCCATTCGTACGTAAAAAATTCTCTCTAATATTTTTGAAAAAACTGATTGAAGAGAAATGGGCCGTTAATTTTGAATTTCATTTTTGTTGCCTTTTTTGAAAAGCGGCTTAATTTTAGCTGTTTTGAAAATATCTGGAAACGTTCCAGTGCATAAAGATGCATTAAATATGTGCGTTAACGGGTGTATAATGGCATACGCACACGTCTTTAACAAAGAATCCGGGAATTCATCTAAACCGGACGAATATTTATTTTTTAGTTTACCGATTATTTTGAGAATTTCATAGGAAGAAGTTTCGGAAACGAACATTGTGTCTAAAATTTTGGGTGAACTGCCTGTTTTTGAATTTTGTGCCTGAAGACCCTTAGTGAGATCGGCAGCAATTCTTGAAAAGTATTGGTTAAAGAGATTAGCCACTGTTGCCGGATCCTTCACATTTATATCGTTATATTTTAAAACAACATTCTCTACTGGTTTACTAGTTGATATGGTAGTATTTTTTATTATATTCCACATTGCTTTTGTTTTATTATTTGAATTCAAAATATCCTGATCGGTTTTAATGATTTTAGCCTGCCTTATGACTTTTCGTAACAATGTTTTGTATTTTTAAAGTAGATAAGGAAATCTGGAGATACGTCATGACGTTTAGAAATGAAATAAAGAATTCGTTTGTTTTTACAAGATGTCCTAATCCCTTGTGTTATCCAAGAATTGCTTTTCCGTGAAATATTTAATTTTCGTTTTTGAAGAGGAAAGCAAGTGTTAAAATGTAATAAAAAAATTGAAAAAAAAGAATTATATTTGTCGTTCGTATCAGCAGTATTATAAACCGTTTCCCATGACTCCTGCATCAAGTAATCAATGAATAATTTAATTTTACTTTTAGTAAACAATCTAGTCATAAGTGTATTATTTATTGTGTCAGTGATCCCATTTCTTATAATGGTAAGAATTTGTGCATCGTGGTCACTGTATCCTAAATCTTTTGTTTCAACTTCATATCGAGTAGTTAATTATAATTTGATCAATTGCCTTCATCGAATGTTGTGTGATCCGTGTAGGTACATTAATTGTAATGTCTAAATTGAAGGAATTAATTAAATTGAGAAACTTTTCTTTCTCGCAAGATTCGACCAGAAAATCAATGTTAAAATCTCCGCATACAACAATGGATTCAAAAGAGCGATTGCTGACTTTGTTAAGTGTTATCTCAAGGTTTTCTAAGAACAAAATATAATCAGCAGTTCTCTTTGTTGGAGGTCTGTAAATGCAAAGTATTATCACTTTTAGTGAAGTAAGATGTACAACAGAAATTTCGAAAATATTTTCAATGGAGTACACATTTAATTCCGCCAAGGGGATAGAATCAATATTATTTCTAACGTAAATACAGGAACTTCCATACGTAGGACCTTTATGGGATTCTCTCTCTCTCTCTGAAATAAAAGCCTTCGAGGTAAAAGTTTGGAATTTGGAAAATGCTAAGTCCATAGAAGATAACCAATATTCTGTAAAGCAAAGAACGTCCGTTTGATTTAGATCGCTCTGTAGAGCTGCCTCGATAAACTCAGTTTTATTTGAAAGGGATTGAACATTATGGTGAAGAATGTTTATTTTCTCCAAGTACCTACACGAATGTTTTTCTGCTGCATCTGACTGTAGTTGCTATATATTTACTCCACTTTTACCTCGAGTGCATGATCGAAGGTTGTAGTGTATCCCGGCAGTGACAGGTTGTGAGGAAGATGGGGCATCGGATGTAGACGAATTGGTAGTGGGAATGGGAGAAACGGGAGTAGGTTCAGAGGAAGAGGCAACAGGGTTCGAAATAAGGGTGGGGGGTGGAAAACGTAAGGAAGGTGAAGGGGATAGGTGAAGGGATTGGCATCAGATGCTAAGATCCTATAAACAATTGCGTATCTCGAAAACGAAAGGCGATAGCTCCGGTTGGATTGCGGAATTTTGCATCTTGTATAAAAGGAATTGTGATGAGAGGATAAAAAGAATTGCAAAATTTTGAAATATTATAAACAATTTCTAATTTTTGCAATTCTAAAGTGGGATGGGTTCTCTGATGTCCCAGAACTGAAAACTGCAAATTAACAAATTTGTAGCAATTAACAATTTTATAAACAATTCCAAGAAGTGCACTATTCCTGCCGGGAAGTGTCCCTAAATCGTCCCTGAGTTGAATATTTAAAAATAACAGTTTTGACAAGAGATGCAAATTGATTGCTTAATATCTAGTTTAATTGTTACTTTAATGATAAATATACAGTTGTTCTTTGAATTTGACTGACTTTTATTAAAATAGTTCGCTAGAAGTGCTCTATCGATTCCAGAAAGACAGTATTTTGCAATTTTTTCAAATTTAATAAACATATGAACAATTGAAAATATGCCATTTTAATCGTTTTTCCTACCGAAAAATCTGTAGTAAACTAGACTTTTGATAAAGTTCGTGAATTGTGTATGGACAATAATATTGGGATTAAAATGTGTATAAGAAATTAATTTGTCTAAAATCAGTGTTATTTATCCAATATCAATGTAATTTCTTCAAAAAGAATTGTGTTAACAGTGGTTAAGTGCTATGTGTTCATATATATTTTAATGAATTTACTTTCATGTTCATTCAAGTGTTTTTTCGAGTATTTTTTATTTGAGAATACTTCTACATCTAAACTAGCGGCGCCCGCCATTTTCTACGACGTAATTTTGTCAAGACACTCCCCTCTGCGTTGAGATTGGCTACGATGGTTTGTGAGGCACCACCTGCGACGTTTCGCCATGACAAGGGCTGCCCAAGACGTGCAAAAGCTGAACTTAGCCGCAGACGGCCCCGATCAATTTTTGTTTCCAGTACTGTACATTAAATCTACATTGATTTTAATTTAAGCATTATATTTAATGAACAAGTACATTAATCTCCCTTTAATGTACAAGGTACATTTACATTAATGTACAGTCATACATTAAATTTAATGTAATTTCTGACAGTGTATGATCTTAATGTACAAAATAATGTGTAACACAGAGTGCCCTCCTCCTCTTATATTTACTACCCTGTATTAATGTAGATTCAGTGGTTAGGCGGAAGACCAGGCCCTATGGCCTGAGCCTCACCATTAATAAAGATATTATTATTATTATTATTATTATTATTATTATTATTATTATTATTATTTTCCAACCACATCTCTCAAGCGGGAGGGAGTATTAGTTTCATATCCTGCCCATTCTTTGCTAATATGTATGGATTTGAATGGGGTAACACATCATACATAACACACAAATACATTTGTTTGCAAATCAATTATTTATTTTTTTAAAGTGCGAGCGGCCGCTTGCAATTCATAAATGAGCGCGTGGCAGGAAAATCTGACATTGCGCGCTTTGTTCCTGTTCTTCCTGAGGAGCCGCACGTCGTGCCAAGGCCAGCTGGTGGCAGCTGGCAAGGACGACCCATGTCGGGCGGGCGCTGGCCTAGAAGGTGCAGTGGAACTGGCGGATTCTCTACCGCGTAGCTTCTCTAGAACCGCATTGCTCGATACCGTTTCAGGAGGTTGCAGCCGCGAATCCGCTCCGCGACAGCAGCATTCTGGAATAACAATAGTGGAAAGTTACAAAAGCGGTGCAATAGTACAGATTGAGCAGTGGAGCGCTCTAGCATTTTCTGTGTTTGTGTTTTTGTCTTAAGCAAAACGTCGGGTAGTGTATGATAGTGGTATGATGAATGGGGGAGTGTATGATACGATTGCTCCTAACAGTATTCGAGCGCCGAATAATGGCGGAGCAAGCACTTGAGAATGTACGGCGGTGCTGCCTGGTTTGCGTACGATATTGCCTGCGGTTTCTCATCGACACTAGTTCGCAGTCTCGTTTCTGCCTGTGCTGGGGGCGGCAACTTCAATTCTGCGAACTTGATAGTTCGGCGCGGTGGTTCCGAAGAGGCGGATCGCCAACCGGCTACTTCACGGGGAAGTAGTTGCGTGTTCGCGAATTTACTCATGGAATGAATTAACACAAGGTACTACTGCCACACTGTTGATATCATATCGATGATTTATCGACTATTCTGTGTTCCCGAGAGGCGTTTCCGGGCACTGTGCTGTCGTCATTAGTGAATTTCATATTATATATCTGGAGGTGGCGGTGATCCTCCCTCGCATAAACGTGAGATACAGCGGCGACCTTCGTTTCGGTTGATTGATTCCGGGCACGTCAACTGCTAAGGTCATTCGTCCCGCAAGAGTAGTGCATGCGTTTTCCTCTAGATGTGGGGGTGGTCTTTCCCCGCTGGATGGTGAGATCCGGCACCGACTTACCGATGGCTAGCAGGGTTTTCCCGAACCAGGTATCTCCTACCAGCGGCCTATAGTCCCAGCCAAGACAACCTTCCAAGCACCCGACTTGCCTCCCGGCATGTGTGGTAGTGTAATGCATGCTAGTGTGTGTGTGTGTGTAGGTATGGGATGAGGATAATACAAGGAAGGGGAAGGAATGATCGCAGGCGGCCCGTGGCCCACTTGTTAGGGTACTGCTCCGGTATTCGCCTGGTTATTTACGGAGAAACCACGGAAAACTACCGATCAGCGACGGCCTCTAAAATTCTCCTTTAGACAGCGGCTGAATGCGACCTAGCTGATAATCTAGTGTCGATAATCATGCTACTGTCCGGACTCGAACCTAGGACCTCCCGTTCAGAGGCACTGCAGTGACATCAGTTGAAGCCCTGAGCTACCTCTTCCAGTCTACATTTCGGCTTGCGGGGTTTCCCTTTCCACGTACCTCCGCCAGTGGGGCACTGCTCCAGCCAGGAGAAGCTTTAAGCTTCCCACTGGTCTCCCGACTTGTGTGTTAGTTTAATGGACATACTGTAAGAGATTGTGTCTAAGGGGACTGTGGTAACAAGGGTGAAAGAAAGATCGCGCGCGTCTCGTTGCCCGTATTTTAGTGTATTGCTCCGCAATTCGCCAGGTATTCATCGAAGAAACTACGGAACACTACAGATCAGTGCACCCGGCCGCTAGAATTTTCCTCGCAACAGCGCGGCTCATCATAGCTATTAGTAACTCTCGTTTGCAGGAACTCGCTTCACAAAATGTGCGCCGTATCGAGAAGAAAATTAGGGTCCAGACAAAGAAACAAAGTCTTTGGAATAATCGGATAACACGAATTTTCAAGTTTTTCTTACGCTATCCGAGGAAACGTTTATTAATAAAATCTGAAGCCATTTTTTGAGAAAAAAATAAAAATGTTATTGAGGCTTCTATTAAAGTATTCCCGAAAAAACAATTATCCGTTTCCAATCAAATGACCTGAGATCGTCCAGATCGATTGGCGCATATCAATTTTAGACGAAAAAGTGAGAACAATTTAGGCGCTAGCATTGAGACGGACGGACGTCAGCCAATTTTTCGGTATCGAGGACCAACAAAACGTGGATTCTGACTACACAACGTGTCAGAGGTAGTCATTTACTACTTAGAGAAAATAGTTATTCGCATTTTCGATATCAGTGCACCACAATACCACGTTTCTGACAGAAAATCTCCGATTCTTACCCGAATATTACAATACTTTATTTGTATTACTTAGGTACATAATAAGAAAAAGTGAAATTCCGCAAAATTGTCCGCGAATCTTTTTAACTCACATTTTCGAATGAAGACACGAGTCATATTAAAAAGACTATCTATTGTTGAATATTACCTCATTGTTTCCGAGGAGAGGGCATTTTTGGCCTAGTAGAAAATGCAAAAGTTAGGACGGTATACTTTTGTTGTATTGTTCTTAATTCAAAGACACGTAGAACTAAGAAGGAAGAAATTAAAAGCGTAATATTTTTTTTATTAGTTCTGCGAATAACCCTTGGCTTTTCTACCTTGGAACACAAGCTTGATACAGGTGAATTATTAACATTTCTTCAATGGGGTAACTTGAAACACACGTATTTTATATTTTAAATGTGGAATAATGTCATATAAATGAATTACTTGTTGGAAGGCTGAATTGGGAGCAAAACTCAGAAACTAGAAAAATAATTTATTTTTCCATTCATTATAGCCAAACGTGATGGCTTCAAAATTTAAAAATGTTTCAAGCAACCCCTGATTACGGTATAGTTTTTTTTTCTAATATTAAAACGATATAAGGAACTAATTGTTGAGTTATTGCCAAAGTGACATCTCCAAGAAATACAATTTTTCAGGAAGAGAAATGATTCAAAATCAGCCATAGAGTTAAAGGTAGGATTCAATGTTTTTAATATCGTTTAACGCATGAAAACCTCATTTTTCAACATATTATTTGTTATCATCGTGGAAAAGTGTCTTAAGAACAATTTGTATGTAGTACAACGTACAACGACTGTCTACGTATAAAGTTACTAGTACTACTGTCACCTTGCTTACAACTATAAAACCAAGGGAAATGAAGAATCGTCACTTTGAAAATAAGCTCTTCAGTTTGTTTACTAGCCTTCGTACTTAACTTATAGTTAGTTTTCAATGAGTGATTCTGAAAATGGAAACAAGATTAAATCAGGTATTTCAGAGTTCATTACTTTTACTTTCTAAAATTCGTTCTATGGGGAAATTGAAGCAATACTGCACGAAGAAATGCAGAGTCCTTTCTTACAGAAGAACATATTTTGTGAATTTGTGTAACAACGAAAACAAGTTGATATTTCTTGCTCGTATACGCAGTTTATAACTTTCTCGTACACGTACACTCGTACACTCGAGCTTAGGGTGAGTTTCTATTTTGTTAGCAATACAGAAAAATCAAATCTGTTCGCTCGTTTACCGGTACAAATAACTTTTCTATAATTCGGAAACGAAAATATCTAGTTTTTGAAATGTCAATGTCTCTCTTTTTTAAATTTATTGTTTATTACTATTATTGTTTTCATATCTCTTTTTTAATTTATTGTTTATTACTATTATTGTTTTCATCTTTCAACTAATAATAGTTAAATTGTTGGGAAGGGATCCTGAAACTCAAGAAAGCGTGCGCAGATGATTTTCTTCCCATACATCACATATACTTTTTGACAAAATAAAATAAAAAATAAATAAAAATCTACGTTTTGGGACTCCTTGATCCCGAAAAATGTTTTTCCGTTTCTGAAAAAGTGTTTGGTCAGTCTATCTGTCCGGTCTGTATGTACGTTTTTCTGTCTTTATGTATGTATGCATGTTTTTTACGACGGCAGGAGAAAATCTCCCAATGACACTGCAGAGCCCGCAATCTGCAGCGGGGATGCACAGCTAGGCTGTGCGAATCCACTAAAAACCCTCTCCCATTCTTCCGATTCCCTTCTGATGGACCCGCCGTCAGATATTGCATCTCGGGAAGGGCAAATCGGCTTATCGCTCTATGCCTACCTATGTCACGGGATACTCTTTCGAATTTCTTCTTCTACCCGTAGCTTCTTCAAAACCTTTGACTCATAGGTGCCTTTCGCATCCCAATTCTCTTGAGACATCAGCATTCTAGTGACGTTGTTATCAAGAGTCACTCCTGCAGGAAGAGTCGGAGTTCTTACCTCTCCTCAACGAAGCGTGGTCAGTGAAAGAACACGTGCTCCACATCCTCAACCAATGAGTCAGTATGTATGCATGATGCATGTATATGCATATGTATACATGTATATGCATGTATATCCATATGTATGCATGTATATGCATGTATGCTTGCATGTACAATGCATATGCATATATAGGCATGTATAGGCATGTATACATGTTTTTTGTTTTTTACGAGCGTAGGTGGAAATCTTCAGAAGACACGATGTGGCCCGTACCCCTTGGTAGTATAAGATTTTTACTCACTGAAACCACCTTGCTAGGCTTCTGCACCCCCACGGAATCGCCGTTAGGCATTACTTCGCGGGGATGAAGAGAGCATCCACCCCGCGTTTGGCACTATCCTAGGACGCCATTCTAACCCGCTCCTCGAGTCTTGTTTTTTTATTATTTGGGCCACGAAGGCCGACACTGCTTCCCACTTCTCCTTAGAAGCCAGCATTCCCCTTACGATGTTCTCGGGCAGCAGTTTCTGTCCGGGTGGCTGGCAGAGATGTGTCCTCTCTTCTTCGAGCCGAGGGCAGACAAAGAAAACGTGTTCTGCATCATCCGTTACTGGGGAACAGTGAGGGCACGCTGGGTCTTCAGTCGGATGGAAGCGGAAGAGATACCCTCGGAAACAGCCGTATCCAGTCCACAGCTGCGTGAGAAAGAAGTCCACCTCGCCGTTGCTTCGCCCTTCCCATACTTCTGTATTTGTGATGAATCAATGCGTCCATCTCCCTTTTGCGAGCTGTCCTATAGTCTCTGCCACTGAATCTTGGACTCGCGTCTCTCTTCAGCGCGGCCTGTTCGATCTTCCTTTCTTTTGTTCCGTCTGCGGCGTTGGTAGAGCCTATGTCGTTCTGCCACTAGGAGCTCGATTGGTGGCATGCTTGTCACTACACACACTGCATCATACGAGACCGTGCGGTAAGCGCAAGCCACCCTCAGTGCACTTCTCCTGTTCACCGAGACTATCTTATACTTGCTTGCCACCGTATTTATTGGTGCTGCCTATACAGGAGCATCACATAGCACTATCGAAGTGGTGACATTTGACACAAGTCTCCGCTCCTGCCTCGGTCCTTCAACATTCGGCATTGTTCTCGTCAAGGTCATCATTGCTTTTGCCGCCTTATTGCTGACGTACTGTAGGTGATCACTAAATCTTAGCCTCGCGTCAATCATAATTCCTAAATACTTCAGCTACGGACCTGAATGGATGTTTTTGTCTCCCACTGAAATGGCGATGAATTCTCTCACCTTCCTACTTGTGACGAGAATTGCCTCAGTTTTGTGATCTGATAAATGCAAGCCGACACAGGTTAACCTTGCGATGGTTAACCATCGGCGGAATAAAGATATGGCTTCATTGGCGATTTCAACCAACTCCTACGTTTGGCCACTATAGCGAGTGCTACGTTGTCCGCAAGACCAATGATTTCGGCATCTTCCGGCATCTGTATTATGATAACGGCGTCGTACATTATATTTCACAGCAGGGGGCCCAATATGGAGCCCTGTGGAACGCTTCCAGTAACTGTGGGTCTGTTGATCAACTGGTACAACAGCTTTCTCCCCGTAAAGTGACTGACGATGATCATAATCATATATTGTGGCACTCTCATATGCTGCAGGGCTCTTAGAATGCAGTTTCATCTCGCATTGGAGGCGTTCTTAACATCTAGTGTAACAATAGTGCAGTATTTTTTCCTACCCTCTTCTCCATCTTTTGCTTTGTATTGCCTTCCAGGCTATGTCAACTATATGTTGAGCGGCATCTATTGTCAATCTCATCATCCTAACCCGTATTGGTTTTCCCGCAAGCCCTCCTGTGCTCTCCATGGCTTGTTCCACACGACTGCATTTCAATCTCCCTAGTACTTTCCCAGCTGAGACGATCATGCATATAGGCCGGTAGATGGATGTTCTATTGGACCTTTCCCCTTTGGAAGTAGAACCAGTCGCTGCATCTTCCATTTATCTGGAAACACTTTTTCTTTACATTTCATGTTCGCAAAGAGCAATATACGCTCATAAAGAAGGGTTAGGTCCGAATTTCTGTAAAACCTTTGATATTTGAAATTTATAAGTCTCAATTTTTTAAAATTTGCATTATGTTTTACTTAATTTATTTAATTAAGTATATTTCTTTATTTATTTGTTTAATTATGTCTAATTGTTGTACACAAAACATGTGGGTTAAACTATTTACCAACTTTTATAAAGTTTCTTTACAGAGAATGATATTATTTCCAATGTGATTGGACATTTACACTTTGTTTCATAATTAGTGAACATTTCTAAACTGTAAAAAAAAGTATTTTTTAACACTTAAAAAAAATTTCCAGATCATCAATGACAAATTGTACGTTACAATAACAATGTTCAGTAAACAAAACATCTCCAATAAATATATTATTGATTTGTTATTTTTATTGCAAAATATGTGAACACCTTTACGTATAATAAAACAGGCCAAAAAAAATATTAACAGATTTTTTTAAATTCAAAGTAGGTAAAAAAACACTCCTTATAAGAGATATTTCACATTAAAAATATATTATATTTGTAGTTCATTCCCAAGTATGTTCTCATGAGAGAGGATGTAACCCAAAAGCATTTAATCATGAAAATGCAGATTGTGTAGGTTTACTGATATGAACTGTATTTTTATGTCTTTCCTTCAAGCACATGCCACAAAACTCTATAAGAAGAAAACAAACATGATGAAAACAAACACAAAGGAATAAAACTGAATATTTGATCAGCATGCTAATAGTACTGTACCTGCAACAGAGAAACCACTGTGTGAGAATTTTGTAGGGCTCTGAGAATTTCCAGAGCCTCTCCAGTTTTAATGTGTACCGCAAGATCATTGATGGACATATGGTACAGTTTTTGGTCTGGACCAATTATGAAAAATCCTCCAAATTCAATTGTATTTGGTCCAGGCACCATTCCATAAGCTTGATGAATTGTTCCCTGAGCATCAAACAAAATTGGCAACTTAAGTTTGCTGAGGCCTTGTTCATTGAGAGGCACCTCAACCCAATCTGAATTGAAAACATGTTTGTTGCCTGATACAACAATTACATCACAATTGTAACTTTGGAAGGTTGGCAGCTGTTCTGAAAATTCCAGCAGGTTCATGGGGCATCGTAATTTTCTAAAACAAAGAAATAAATCCTGTTAGTGGAACATTTTATTTCATAATCAACAAAATCTGAATTGTTAATAGTTGTAAAATGTATTCATATGGTATAACTGAGATTAATTATAAAAAAAGTAAATAGGTAAAGGAAAGCTACATGGATACTTGTCTCTGGAATAAATTTTTCTTTGATCATTTATTCACAGTATATTACATACTTAATACCTATAAGTTAATGCACCATAATCCAAGAGTTATGTAGTTTTGTATTAGTATAGAAAGAAAATATTTTACCTACTTATTTAGAATTTACATGTATAACATATTTCTTTTTTTCGTGACATTTGTGTCCAATTTATTAGCAAATGAAATATTCTCAATAAACTTTCTTTTTAATTATTAAATGTTGAGTCCTGTATGATATTAATAGAAATTAATGTACCTTATATGGAAGTTACTAGAACAGGTATTCACATGTACTCAATTTAGTTTCACAAAAAATGTTCAACTCTCTCAAACTAGTTTTTACTTTTTTACTAGTAAGAATCTTGTAAAAACTCATAAAGATATTCACCGGACAACCTAATACTATTCCATTGAGTAATCACACTTCCTTTGACTGCAGAATAAATGATTCTGCTTAAAATGAAACCATTCTGCAGCCAAATGACATCCATCTTTTACATTATATAAATGAATAAATACATTTTATTTATGATTTGTTTTTAGGTAGTTCACAAGAACAGTGCTATACCTAAAAAAATTGTCATACTATACTATTATAGAATACTATTAGAATACTATTAGATTGTCTGGTGAATAATCTTTATGAGTTTTAAAAAAGTTAAAACTAGTTTGAAAGTTATGAAAAAAGTAAAAACTAGTTTGAAAGAGTTGAAGTTTTTTTTGTGAAACTGAATTGAGTAAATGTGAATACCTGTTCTATATAGCACTGTTCTTGTGCACTACTTAAAAACAAATCATAAATAAAATGTATTTATTCATTTATATAATGTAAAAGATGGATGTCATTTGGCTGCAGAATGGTTTCATTTTAAGCAGAATCATTTATTCTGCAGTCAAAGGAAGTGTGATTACTCAATAGAATACTATTAGGTTGTCCGGTGAATATCTTTATGAGTTTTTACAAGATTCTTACTAGTAAAAAAGTAAAAACTAGTTTGAAAGAGTTGAACATTTTTTTGTGAAACTGAATTGAGTAAATGTGAATACCTGTTCTATATAGCACTGTTTTTGTGCACTACTTAAAAACAAATCATATATAAAATGTATTTATTCATTTATATAATGTAAAAGATGGCAGTAAACTGATAAGGGGTATGGTGAAGGAAATTAAATATTCTCAACTAATATTTTAAAACATGATTAAAAACTGAAGCTGTCTCCTAAGAACACAAATTCATATAATACATTATATAGAAGTTACTAGGATTGGTATTCACAAGTATACAGAACTTGAGAATCCCTACCATTGTTAGAATGCCTGCCTTCCATGCCTGTGTAACAGGGTTCAAAGTCCAATGGAGTCATAGGAAATTTGTGGGGTACAATGTGAATTCATGAACAGGTTTGCTCACAGTTCCCCCATTAACCTTATATATACATGTAATATAATAAACTAATGTAATATACTGATAAAAAATATGATAAGTATACTGAATAAAATACTGATAAGTAAACTGATAACATTGTGAACTAATGATTACAAGTTATCCTTAATATCGTAAATATATTATAGATTTATATAAGATACAATGCAACCATAAAAGTAATTGAAGTTGACAAGTATTTATGAAATTTAGAAATGCTCTTTCTTTTACTAATTCATTGATCCATCCCATAGGGAAAAAAATCTTACCCAATGGGATTTCTTTGAGAGCAATAATGTATTTACTCTTTACAAGTACACATTAATATCAGTAATTAGGCCTATAAATTAATTTTTCAAAAAATTATTATAATAAACCAAACAGCAATAATCATATTTGATATTCATATCAAAATCTTATCAAGTCAACCTTAATCATATATGATGTTTTAACGTATTTCATGATTAAGCTTTATTAGAATTTATTGGTACCTACATAAAAACTTAAATGTGCTGTGGATATTCAATGAATAATATTTTAAATATTAATGGACACACTGTCTTAATTTGCTCATTGGGGCATTCTAACTAATACTCAAATAAATAATGTTAATAATTGTTTATAACTTGTGAATGAATTTTGGAAAAAAATTGGTGACTTATTTATCTATTCCTTTCATTTTCTGATACTGTTTGATTATAATTATAACACTTTTCATTTAGTCATTAATTTCTCTTTTCACAATTATTAGATTGGAATATTTTTTTTAAACCACTATTTAATAATCAAACATTTCTTGATTGTTATATTCTTGATCTTTTCTTTTGTTTTTAAATATATCAATGCATTTGTCTATAGATCACTGTATTGACCAGTTATCAAGAGCAATGAGTAACTGATTTTCTCAATACACTTTCTGATCTCACAATTTCTTATTATTCTTTCAACTCTTCAACCAAATAAAATACTACTTTAGATTTTCAGACATACATTCAAATGGTTGTTTTGGTCCCTAATTTTGTATCCTTATTATGCTCAAGTGAATTTAAAATGTATTACCTACTTGATGTAATGTAATAACAAATTTTTTATCTTAAATAATATCTTCCATGTACTTAGCCTACTAATTCCTTAGTGTAGATAGTGAGTTTATAAATTAAAAATAAAAACTTGTTGCTAAATGGATGCTACACAGTTGTTTAAAAAGTGACTAAATTTATACTAATAATTACATAATTAGGGAAAGTTTAATATGTACCTTGGACCCACTGTGATTTAGGCTGTAGCTGTTGAGGTAGTTTAAAACCACTCAGAGTAGTTTGTTGACTTGTCCCAAGAGACACAGAATAACTTGTAGTTGATGAGAGTTGCAGAGTTTTTCTACAATAGTTTATAACTACTTTTCACCAAAAAGTAAGTTTAAATTCATAATTTTCTTCTTCTTTAATTACCAAATTTGTTTTCATTATTTAATGAGATTACAGTCTTTTAACCCCTTATCGCATGATTTTTTATTTTTACTTGCAATACTTATTTTTCACTACATTTATTTATTTGAATTATAGGAAATATAATAAAAAATTCAGACGTAAATATTTCTTGAGAAAAACAAAACTAAATTGTCTTACTTCTCAAACATGTGCTATATTTCATGATTTAAAAAAGTACTTATTTTTCAAATCATTTATGTGATAAAATAAGTATCAAGCAAGTCAATAAAAGAAGTAACATTTGTATTCTAGTTCAATTATTTTCCTAAACACTCAATGCCATTAGATTACTATCACTTCATCTCGTTATCTTATCGTATTCTCTGCCTAACAATATATGGGGTGACACAGACGCATGACGTACATCACATGTAATATAAAAAAGTCCATAAAATTAATCATTAGAATGTGTTTATGACCTGAAAAACATTACTTTATAGCTGTGTTACACTATGCAACAAAGGGTTAAAGTTTTCTGATAACGACAATAACATGAGTTTAAAATGTGTCAATAAATCAATCGCATAAATCAATATCATCAAAATCAATCACACACACTCACACACTTACAATTTAACTTTGCACAAGAAAAATACTGAAGTATCATTAGTAATAAATTAGAAATGTAAAAAAACACTTCTCATCAGGCTTGCTAATTTTAATGAGACAGATGGCAATTTTTAAAACATGAAAAACTTTTATGGTGTTGGGAGCCTTTTAAAGTGGTGGTAGTGGCTACCATTCCAACTCAGTTGTACAAATGTTCATATGTCATTTGTTTCTGTGCTTGGTTTTAATAAATTCTATTTTAGAGAAACAAATCTCTTACAAATATGTAAAGTTGAACATTATCTTTACATTACGACCAACCCAGGTAAAACTTTGTTATTGATACACAGAACAAACATAATGGACATAAACAGACAACTCACTCATGCACACACAACTCACTCACGCACACAATTAACTCAATCACACACAATTAACTCACTCACGAAACTCCCTCATACACACACAACTCACACTCACACACACAATTCACTCACACTCACACAATCTCACATTCACACTTCCGTACAATCAACTATGAGACTGTCAGTTTCAGTTGGAAGGGAATATGAAACCAACTGTTTTCGTTATTCATCTGACTTGTGCTTAATGCAACAACTACAAGGCAGATAACTTGAGCGTGTGTGCGATTTACCGAAAATTTCCTCGCGAGCTACTAGACCTTCGCAATCAACGATTTGGCGATAGCTGCTCTAGAGCTTTTCCACAAAAAGATTGATTTGCGTCAGATAATAAATGATTATCGCTAGCATGTGTAGGACATACATCACAATTCAGTGCACAAATCATTTAACAATTATTTAATATTTCTGTCTATAATGTATCCGTAGGTATGTATGTTTTTCGCAATGAGTGGAGGACTCGCAACCAGAAGCGGAGGTGTGGTTACACTCCGCCGCTCCACTAGAGGAGGGGCGCGGCCCCTCCCCTTCCCCTTTCACGAGGGGTGGCGAGGGTTAAACCTCGAGCCCGGCAGCAATTGGACATGACCCATGCTGCTTGCGACGTGCCTCAGGCCGTGGCATAACCGACACCCGAGTAGGCACCGTCGAGACCTTCGTGGTCTTTCCCGCGGTCAGCCACTTCGCTGCCAACTGATGGCATGTTGTCACCGATTGTTGCCTGACCTTGCTGGTCGTCGACCGGCGCGGTCGGCACCACCGTTAGCAACAGAATCATCGTACGGTAAGAACGCCGTCTTATTATTATATATTTTGTATTCGAAGGTACCACAATTCAATTACATTTAATTTTTATTTCGATTGTATACTGTTATAAATTTTTTACCCTGTGGTACAACATATCTTAAACCAAGGTAGTGCTACAACGCGGGTATTGCCTCTTGGTACTAATGTAACCATTTTCCCCTTATTCAAAAAATACATAAAGCTTTATTCCCTAATTGCTCAAAATCTAGTACATAAATATATGAAGTTCTACTCAACATCATTCTTAATATTTAAAAACATGCAAGTAAAAAAAATTAAAAAATCAAATGGTTCAAGGTACATCTTGCCCTAAATTTTACAGCAATGGTTACATCAAAAAGTATGTTTGAAACTTTCAAAGTTTTTTTTTTTCTTCTGCAAAAGATGTGTAAGTCACTTACCGTGAAAAATTAAAAGACTACATGACACATTTTTCTTTACATTTTCTCATGATGCGTTTGTTTCCGGAAACCTGTTAATTTTATAATTTAAAAAATACATACTATGTTACATTCTATTTGCTTTGGGTTTCTCCAGTTAATTCACTCATAGACCTAATTGCGTGATAAAAGTATGATTAATGAAATGTGATAAAACACGAATGTGCGAATATGACAAATAATGATAATCTTCATAATAATCTCTTCATAATCCTTGAATGAAAGGATATAGTGGGAGGGGGAGATAGGTATGGGTTGAAACAATTAATATTTGAACTCAAATGTAACCAATATAGCCTACTACTTACATTTCTGACGGATAAAAGAAAAGCAAAAGAAATTTTCCTTTATAATCTGAAAGATTTATATGTTTAAAACGTTCGTTTTCTATAGCAATTCCACAGAACGATGGAACGCGCTCCATAAATGCTGGATATGGCATTTTCTTCTGAAACAGAAATTGTGAATAATTCCAGAATATGTATTAAACATATTCCAATAAATATAGTATGTCTCGGTATCTTAAGGGATTTAACAGTTTAATTTGTGTTCAATTTGTGAAGGTTTGAAGTACACATAGCAGGCGGTCATTTTACAGAAGAGTCATATTCAACAGAATGTTCTGCAATGCCCAAAATAATGTCAGAGGAACTCATTCTATTAGGTTTTAATAAAATACTTAAATGTTAAACGGCAATCAACGTAATTTTTAATCAAAAAATACACCTACCAGTAGCTGGAAATGTCTTCACGAAAGAAAAAATAACTTGTGCTTGAGTGTTCTCAGTACCGTACGTTGCGATGATTAAAATTCTCAGTTCAAGATGGCCGTCCGTCCTTTCAACGCGAAAGTCAGTATTGCCACACTCGATACGTAAGAAAATAGAACAAGTTTTATGAAAATTAATTTAAAAATATTTACCGGAATGTTAAAATTTAATAAAATTATTTTCAATATGATTAATGCTCAATACTTTACACATAAGGAACAGATTATGCAAAGGATTTTTTTAAAACGGAGCGCGTAGCATTAGTTGTTTGGTTGGAGTTTTGTTTTGCCACGTTTTTGAAGAATACACATTTTGTGGAATCCGGATTAAAGTTATTTCAGATTGATAATGAAAAATATATTTTGACAGGTCTGTATCGTTTAGTGAAATAAAAAACAAATGTAAAACCCATGATAAAAAGACATGGGTTGCTATTGCGCAGTTTATCCGGTTTCAACCAAAGACCTTGACGCACCAATTTGCGTCACAATGTTGGCGGGAATATTAAATGCATCCAGATATCCAACTTTATCAACTTACAAACAAACACGTTTTTACCATTTATTATTTATATTTCTCAAAGATAAATCAATATTATGTGTTATATTATATTATGAATCAGTATTTTATATTTTGCGACAATACTATATATGAACAAGGTTATTTGTTTGTCGTCTAGTTACAATTATTCGTGCCGTATTTTGCCTCACAATAATGGTGAAGAAAAGGTGGTAAAGGTAAGTAAAGTAAAGGTGGTTTTTCTCCGCTGGTAAGAAAAAGCGTTAGAATTTTCGCGGAAATTTTCCTTACCAGCGGAGGTAGGCTTTACCACGAAGTCAGGACGTAGTGGCGTGGAGACTTTCATCGCAAGATCATTGTCCAGTATATTCATTTTCCGCTATCTTACAGATTAACGCAGCTTAAAATTAATATTATCCTTGTTTGTTGTGCCGAAACCGAAAAAAGTTAAAAGAAGGCTCAACAAAATAAGTCTCATTTTAGGTTTTTAAACGTAAAAGAGGCACAAATAGGCATTCATGTTGAAATAGGTTCTTTTAGGTATGATCAAATTGACGGGGTTTAGTTCAAATAATCCTAAAATGTATACATTGTGGCGGAAAATGCCATAAAAATTCCCGCGGCGCGTTGTGCATTTGCTCTTCCGACTAGGCTTCGTTATCCCTAAGTGAGCTTCGTTCAGCGTGGGCGTTACCTCCGACGACCGACAGTTCACTGCCGATCCGTCGTCAGACCTGTCGAGTTGATTTTATTCAATTGTTCTTTGGAGGCGTATACTATGAATGCTGTTTGGGAGAATACATGCTAGTTTAGGACCAAGAAATGAAAGATTGTGGATCTGTGACACAAAATCATATATTCTTCAACTAGAAATAAGCATATTCAAAACAAATATGAACTCCACTATTTGGAATTCGTTACTCGAACGCGAATCTCGGCATTCGTAAGTGGAACAGGATTGTAATGTCTCAGACACATTGATGTTCATAAAAAAAACTACCCTTTTCAATCGTAATTCTCAACTCTTCCATTAATAATGATTCTTTATATCGACTACCAGCTGGTGCAGATGTCAGTAATACCTATGCCTGGCCTTAACCAAATTAATTTTGCAAAAATAACTATTTTATGAGCTCATGATTATTCACAATTAACATTAAGATTGAACACTTTGTTCAATAATGTCGGCAATATCACGCACAAAAGTATTCAAACACTCATTAATATTTTCGTCATAAATACAGATTCGCATCAGAAAGTTTATACACATCGTGGCTTCACAACGTTATCGATCCTCTTCGCATCCGCAGTTCGAGTTTCACATCACTTCTGAAGGGCTCTCTCACTCTCTTCAGAACGCAGGGTGTGGCTGATGCTCAGGTGCAATCTGTAGAGTTCCTGCTCAATGGTGGCGATATCCGCTCTCGTGTTATGGAATCGCCACCATTGAGCAGGAACTCTACAGGTTGCACCTGAGCATCAGCCACACCCTCCGTCCTGATCACTGGGCCCGACTGGACAGCATATCATTTAACAATGCTGAAAGCTGTCGAGACGTCACCAGAAGCCGTCAGGTGCGAAAATTCACCAATTTGCAGCAGTAGTGTTCTCCGCCGGAGCCCCAGGTCCTCCGCAATACAAGTAGTAAACCAGACCAGCGAAACTTTCGACACGGCCGCCACAACCGTACTCTCTAGGGGAGTCAATTTCGCCGTCACCCCCAAGCAAATCCCTACTGATGACGTCTCGCTGCTGTGAAGACAGCTCTACGTGGGCTACCCGAAGACCTTACCGAA
This sequence comes from Teleogryllus oceanicus, assembly GCA_964035755.1. NCBI lineage: Eukaryota > Metazoa > Arthropoda > Insecta > Orthoptera > Gryllidae > Teleogryllus > Teleogryllus oceanicus. The sequence goes on along the minus strand of CAXIVR010000001.1, from coordinate 327,654,057 downwards.
GACATAAGACGGGATACGAGCGCAATTCTGACCCGCGCCACTCCACCAACTTGCAATATCTCACGTGATGAGAGATTGGCATTGAAACAACTTAAGCAGCGGGATGACATCGTCATTTTATCCGCGGATAAAGGCAACGTCACTGTGATCATGGAAAGCGCCGAATACCACGTCAAGATGACCAACCTACTCAGTGACAATAACACCTATCAGAAACTGGACCATTACCCTTTGTGGAAGGTGAGGCAACAAGTTATCTCCAGCATAAACGAAGCATCTTCCATCAGTGACGAAATCAAGAAAGCCCTGAAGTTCGCCAACAACCACCGCATACCCCGCATCTATGGCCTACCCAAAATCCACAAACCCGAAGCTCCCCTCCGCCCAATTGTGAGTGCCATCAACTCACCCACCCAACACTTCGCTCGGTTCTTGGCCAAAAAACTGAAACCTCTCACAGACCATATGCCGTCCTCCGTCCTCAACTCTAAACATTTCATCGAACTCATCCGCTCCACCAGAATTGGTCCTAATGATATCCTGGTTAGCTTCGACGTCACCTCCCTCTTCACCATGGTTCCTGTCAGTGACACGATCAAGATCGTGGAGGACAACCTTCTTCTTCATCATCTTCCGAGGGAGTGGGCCAAACTCACGGAGATCTGCCTAACAACAACCTTTTTCCAATACAGACAGGAGTACTACGCCCAGACAGAAGGCACCGCTATGGGTTCGCCGTTATCTCCTGTTGTAGCTAATCTGTTCATGGGAGCCTTTGAAGAACAGGCCTTAGAAAACGCGCCCCTCAAACCGTCGCTATGGCTGCGTTACGTCGATGACACATTCATCTGGCCCCATGGCACCATTTCCCTTGGAATCGTCCTTGCGCACCTCAACAACATCCACCCGCGCATCAAGTTTACCATGGAAGCAGAACAGAACGGACAACTCCCCTTTCTGGATGTCCTAGTAACCAGGCGCCCTGATGGTACACTCGGCCACTCTGTCCACCGGAAACCTACCCATACCAACCGCTACCTACATGCCGACTCACACCACCACCCTGCCACGAAAGGGGCCTTTCCACCCTCACCCACCGTGCCTCCCTGATATGCGACCTCAGCAGCATTAAGTCAGAAAAGGCACTACCCAGAGAGACCTTCCTGGCTAATGGATACAGCAGTTCCGCCGTGCATCATGCTCTATCGAGGCTCGACTCTTCAACACCGAGGGAACGGAACGAGCCCTCCAGTCTGCCCTGCAAGACAGCTCGTCTACCTTACATCAAATGTGTCACGGACAAGATTGGTAGACTGCTGCGCAGAGTCGATATCCGCCCCGTGTTTCATGCTCGCAACTAAATCGGGGGGAGCCTGGTCCAGGTGAAGGACCGCCCGGACACTCTTCAAGATGCAGGCGTGTATGAAATCCCCTGCAGTTGTAGGCTTGTTTACATTGGCCAAACCGGGCGCACGGTAGAAGAGCGGATGCGGGAACACATGCGACATGACAGGCTTCAAAATATCCAGAAGTCCGCCTTAGCCCAACACGCCGCCGAAACGGATCATCTCGTCAACTACCACGAAACTCGCACAATATTATCAGAAGACCGGTGGTGGCCTCGTTTGATCAAGTAGGCTCTAGAAATCTCTAGGAGGCCCGCAAACCTCAACAGAGACGATGGGCTCCGCCACAGCAACACCTGGAGACGTTCCGCGGAAGCCTACGACTCCGGAATTTTGTTAATAATTAATTATGTAGTAAACTAGCAAATTCCAGTCGGTGTTCAATCAGCGACAAAACGTGTAGTATTGCATCCTTGTGTAGTATAGGCAAACTTGTTTGTGAAAATCCCTTTCATCAAGCTTTTCGAAATATTCGGACCATTCACGGATCCACCTTGCCCTATAAAAAGGCTTCTCAAAGCTTTCGTCTTCACAATTGTCGCAGCTATCACTATCAAAAGCAACACTCCACAATACGCTCGCCGTTTTAACTATTTTTGCGACGTAAAGCACGACTTAAAAACGACAACTGCAGCTGAGAGATGTGCTTAAATTTAAGTCGAAGTTATGGTTTACATCGCCTTAAAGGGTATGGTGAAACGGAAACAGTTTCCTAAGTCTACCTTAAAATTCTTAAGACGAACTTTGAATTTTAAGAATGGTCGTGAAACCGGCCGTAAAATTCCCTAATATGGCAGCTTAAAGTATTTCCTATGGGAATGGCCAACTTATGAAACAGTTATTCCTATCACCTCTCTCGCATTTGTTTTGTGTTGCCATCTATTCGCGTGGTTGAGATCATAATTCAATAATGTATGCCTCGTTTTTCGTTAGAATTCAGTATGATTGTCTTCTATAAACGAATATTGACTTGGTACAAAATTACGCTAAATAAGTTATCAATAATATCCGCGCACCTTTTCTTGACCATTGGCTTGGAGAAATAGGAGGGAGAGTTTGGGTATTAGTTACAATTGAGTTTTTGAAGCAATGCCGACCTTTAGAAAGTCAAATTTACATTTGAATGGAATATACGACGATAATTTCTTGAACGGGGAAGAATACCGACTTAGTTTGCCTGAAGTGACGAGTCTTCTTCTATTATAATGAATTCCTTACCAACTTTGTCAGTCGAAATAATAACTAACCACTTAAAATACTATAAATCAACTGCCACTCGAAGCTCTATGGAAAGTTGGTGGATATATGTGAAAAATATAGATACACATAGTATGATAAATTGAATCGCTGATTCAAAAGCAAAAAAATCCTTGTTCAATATTTTTGAGGAAAGCAAGAAAAACTTAATATCATCCTCATATGGTATCCAGGATAGTTAATAAGAGAACTAATTCATAGGACAGTTATGATCTACACAAAAATTGTAGAACTAGTCATAACTGATTGTTTGGAACTTCAAATTCGCATTTCTGTGATGATTCACCTATTTTTTCCCTATCTACGAAAAAGCAGAACTTATTTTCTTTTTACCATCTCCGATCCAATTGTCTTTTCTCAATTCTCTTTACATGTTTCCTTTTTTTACTAGATGCTTCAGGGGATTAAAAGGATTATTGTCTAAATATTTATTACTTTCTCACTCCTGCTTACACAGTATAGAAAAAGTATTGCTGAGGTGAAAAACAGCGAATTTTCGACAGAAAACTCTTATTGCCGAGCCTTGCTAACGAAAAAGTAGATAAATCTTGACCCAATATTATTACTATAATTACAATAATTACTTCCTCTAACTCTGTGTAATCAGAATCCATTTTTTGTTAATTCTTGATGCCGAAAAATCGATTGACAGCAACACGACCGTCCGTCTGTGAACAAAGCTATCGGCTAAACAGCAAGTAGGATATTCAGCAAAATTGATATTTCCCCATTGTTGTGGCTGTTGTTGCAGCCCGTTGAATTTTAAACTATTTTACATTATGTCTCTAGGACATTTTCAAAATTTTCTAAAAATGGCACCACATTTTTCATTCAATTTTCGCCTCAGAGAGCGTAAAGGACGCTCATGAAAATGGTGTAGGATTTAGTTTCGTTGAAATTCCTGATCTTTATCAAATGTAAACAAATTAATAAAAAATGAACAAATGAATGAATAAAATCATTAGTTGAAGAAAACATTTGAGAAAACTCCTCACATTTTATTAGAAAATTGTTTTTAACAGAAAGTAAAAATAACTCTTTGTAAAAAGTTCAGAGATCACTGGATCAGTCAACAAGTGAGCAATGATTCCAGTCAAAATGATTTTTAAACTTTAATGATAGACGTTTCAATCTCAAAATGTGAGATTCTCTTCAGTATCTGAAAATACAGTTGTTACAAAACCGATTTTAAACCATAGATTGAAAAGTAAAATTTTTTATGTTTAAAATTATCAAAAAACAACAATCATTATTTAACTAAGACAACTTTGTTGTTAACGGATTACCTGTAACTATTTAAGGTTACACATGTACACATTATTTTGTCATAGATGTCGTTAAGATTAACTTTCGGAAATCATCCTCCTATACCAGTTTGATTCACGGTCTGAAGTATCTACAATGTTGCAATCCATTTCATGTTCGAAACCTTATACATATAGAAGAGATTATCTTTTCCATACCCTTGTTTTAAAAGAATCTTCAATGCTTTACATAGCAAGACAAAACTGTTTCTATGTTTGTATTTTATTAACAAACTAATTGTTTTACATGTTCATTTCCCTATGATTTGTTAACGAAAGTTTCTTTGTTTCGTTTACTAAGAATTTCCCCGAAACTTTTCTTAATATCTTTCTTCAAACAGAACCTGCTACATTTTCCCATTTAGGACAAAGATTTATCAACTTGGCAATACCGCGACCAAAATAATAAGATTCTATGGGGCCAAAAGCGTCCAATCATTCTCTCAGGATTCGTTGACGTTAAATAAATAATTTGTTTTAGAGGCAGAATGGCTAAAAGATATTGGGAACCAGCTCTCGCCAAATGCACATTTAACTATTAGTGAGTCAATATGCAAAGAGCATTTTCTGCAACTGCACGTAACTGGGAACAATAATGCTACTGAAAACTGGGATAATAATTGATCATTTGTGGATAGAGAAACTATGGTATGCTGCCGAAATGTGCCCAATACATTTGCTGACAGTATTCATGGTAAGTGTTTGTCTTGAAAGGGCATTCAAATAATTTAGTTGGAAGTTGTGGAACTTCTATTTCATGTTTCTGTTTATTTTCAGATTCCTTGTTTGAGCCCATCGAGATTGTAACCAACTTCAATGGCTGTAACTGGAAAGATTTTTTTAAGATAGAATTCATATGTCCAAAGCGTAGCACACTTTAACTCCAAACTAGCTTGAAACAGGACAGATTTCTTTCAAAATTGCAAATGAGCATACAATTTTGTTTGGGGCATATTAATTTTGATTACACAACAGTAGATTTTTAAAGAGAGTCTTACCACCTCTTTTTTCAATTTTCAGGTCCTTGTGCACAGGCAGCAATTCGTACTCAAAATGGTGAGTTTTTTTATTATGTGTGAAAGGCAAATAGAAGTATGCTACTGGAACCATAGCATATTGGTAATAATTTATTATTGATTGTTACAGATTTTTCTGTCTTTCAGAATGCTGGTACATCAAGTGTGACAGATACATTTGCTAGCCTTTTTCATGCCCTTATTTATTATTAGAGAATATTTACTAGATTGATATTGAAGACAGACTGACATGAAAGAAATGTGAAAGATTATTGCCGATATTTCTGATTCTGATCTGAATTTTTGCAGTTAAAAAGGCATGTAAATGATTCATTAGAGTGAAAATAATGTTGATCTATAATTTTAATTTAAAAGTATACCCCAATAATGTAAGATAATATGAAGAGATAATTTTGTTTTAAAATTATTTTCTTTGAGGAGTTACAGCTCAGAGAGAAAATTTTAAAGAATTATTATGTGCAGTAAATGACATTCTTAATTCTCTACAGTGTTTGCAGACACCTCTTCGGATTTGACAGTTCGTAATAGTATAAGTGATGGAGCATTAAGATCAGTGTGTACTCTGTCATTGAATGCGATAAAATTGTTAATATCAAATAATCAATTTCATTTTAAATTGAACATAAGATCCTGCACATTATTGGTAACCTGTACTAAGTAGTGGGGGTACCAAGATGAGCTAAACCACAAAAAGATGTAATAGAAGATCCAAAAAGGTCTCATTTAATATATTACAACCAAAGAAACATTTACTTGAACTCTGATGCAGTTTTGTAAAAAATAAAGTTTTCCAAGTCATATTTTTGGTTATGTTCTCATAAATGGGAAATTGTAAATGCACCCTTATTTTCAACATCTGTATGTCGTAAACACCTGAGCTCTAGTTTTAAATGCAGTATTCTGTTGTAATGAACAGTTTGGATCAAAGCTGGACAATTCCACTCATTGGTTAAAATAATGTGATATTATAATGCATGTGACATTACAATGCATCTTGAAAACTTGAAACTGGAACTGGAAAGATAGATTGTTAAACCTTGTAAGGAAAAGTAGATAACATTTATAAATTTGACATTTATATACCGATATTTGTTATTTTTATTATATCCAAAGCCACTAGTAAGTGCAATTATGTTTAAGGTTTGGACAACATGCTAAAAGTTCAATTTTTAGCACTAGTGCTGAAAATGGCACAATGCTCAAATGTTCAGATACAACCGTTAAAGCAAGAAACAAATCTAATACTGTCATCTGACCTAATCAGCTATTACTGACCTTTATGTAACTACATAATTAGGTGATTTATATTTTTTGAATTAAAATAAAATAGAAGGCAGTAATACTGATAAAAGATTCGGGGTGAAAGTTATTTTATTTGCTTGTAGGATTGGGGCACACGTCCTATTGGTCTTGTGTCACCGCCTTTCCTACTTGCAAAATAAAATGGCACTTTACCAATTGCATCATAATGATTTGTTTTACCTGAGCAAAGATGCAATGTTTTCATTTGTTACTTTTAAGCACTGTTCATATATAGTGCTCTCTAATAAAGTAGTATTCCATAGTATTCACATTACTTTGGCTTGCCTCTAAGCAAGTGTAGTTGTATTTGAACTCCTGTACTGTGTTTATTGCCTAATTTATAACAAAATTGTTAATGCTATTGAAATTATAAAATTGTGTATTGTCAGTATGTTCAATAAATACTAGATTTTACTGCTGTAATTTGATTTTTCTTCCATAAAATACTGACAATTATTTTTGTTATTTTTTGATAAGTGAAGGTTGAAAATATAGGGAGTGATTTTGGAGAACTATGTGGAGAAAATTTTAAAATTCCCGCGTATCTATTTTTTTTTTTTCCAATTTTCCGGTTACTTCTACGTTATTGGCTATTCATTTGCCCAATAGAAATCAATAAGTTTGCACATGGCGGCACCGGAAATTGGGCAAATAAAGCTTCTCTGTTTAACATTGAGTGCCATCTCTGAGATATACTCTTTGAGGTGTGTTGGTCACGTGATGCATGAGCGATAGTGTCTGAGTGCGGATGGTGTGTATGCATGTCGATCTGCGAGGACAACTCGATTTTCCTAGCGAAGAACGAGAACAGTCGCGAAGTTTTGTTTCTGTGGCAGCGGCTGAAGAAAACGTGGGTAAGTAATAAATAATAATCCCATGTGTGCACAGAATATTCATTTCCTTGGAATCCTTCATATTACATCAAATTTCAGTACGTCAATGTAGGGAGGTGTAATGACAAATGAATGGGGCGCGGGATCCATTGAGTCGTGAATACCGGATCATTTCCCAAGACTTGACGCGCTAGGAAGAATTGAATTTTATTGCCGTAATTGCCTTTTATACTGTGTGATTTGTGACATAAGATATCGTTCAGGATAAGCTCAGAAACAACTGAAATCTAATGAAGATTGTAATAAATATGGGTTTATTTGCATGCTCGAGGATGGTGCCGAACATCATCAGTAACCCGACTAATGTGTTTGAACGCCCCGACAATGACCCGAGAGGGCCTATATTAAGATAAGTTAGGCTAAGGTAACTCATTTTGTAACTGGAGGCTTCACCTCGTCGTGGAAATTATTATTAAAATTTAAATGTAAAGGAAACAATGTGTTTCAATGCATTAATGCATGCAATAGCCAGTCATGCATGATCCAGTCAAAGTTACAAACTGAGGAGCAGGGCAACGCTGTAGACCAGGAAAACAGGTGTATGATTTAAACTATAACTTCGATATTTAATTTTGTAGTGGAAAAGAAAAAATAAACATTTCTTTGGTTTAAAAAAAAATTACAAGTTACCCTTGCCCTTCCCAAAAGCAATATATAAATAATAATTATTCATTTCCTACAAAGCAAATGCATGGAACATTCTGACTCAATCGCAAAGAGCAATATGCTTTCCTTATGTGACTACCGCGGCACAAATGTCACTGCAAATACTTGGAAGAAGTTCGTTACACAATGTTCCGTTAACACGGCCGTGTCTGCCCACTGGCTGTGACAAAACGCCATAATTCTTTTCCTCTGTGTGGAATCCTTGATCTGTGTCTCAATATATTTTTGATTTGTGGTGATTTTGCTGAGTTTCTCAGATGTCGCTGTCAATGACTTATATTTTGAATGAGTAAATTTGCTCACACCCGTAGCTTCAAGATACATTTTACTAAACTTTTTAATGTTGGTTCTTTACTTTCAAAGATACATAAGATCAGAGCAGAAAAAATGGACTTAATATACCTTAATTTCTGAGATTATTCCTTGTACAATAATTGGGCATTTCATGAGAAACGGAATGACAGTTTTAATTTTTTGTTGTAATAATAGGAAAGACCACCTAGAAAAGAATGAAAAAGAAAAGAACCTTGCAGACTTTCATAAACATGAATATGTAACAGAGACAGGTAACAGAATGACATAGTTTGGACATGCATCTTGTTCTCGCATAGAACATTGTACAGTTTCAACCCACCCACATGCCACAACATTAAAAAAAATGTGCAAGAAAAGTATTAAATAAAGTGGCATATGAATAAACAATTCTATAAAAATATTTCTCCCTAGAGAAATTAATATAATAATTACAGAATATAATTTTCACTCTACTTTGCTAATTGGATAAGAGAACTGGATCTTATTTCTCTTTTCTTAGGTGTTGGTAGTTTCTCTTCTATTTGGTCTTTCTCAACTTAACACTGACCTTCTTTTGAATGGCAAATATTTTGCTATTTCTGTTTTCATGTATTCTAGTATTATAGACATTCCTTTTTTCCCTATGTAACAGCTTTGTCTTGGATATTGATTTTGTAAACTACATCTTGCATGAAATTAATTGGTATTGGATCCTTCCCTCTTTAAGTTGTTGAGACTCTAAGTATGAGAAAATGAATATGATTATTCTTGAATATTGGTTGAAATGTGAAAGATATATTAAAGTAAAAAAAGAAAATAATAAAAATGGGATGGGTGTGAACTGGACCTCGTTATTAGCATTACTATAATGTATGTATTCTTATATTAATGTATTTGTTTATAAATTTAGGAGGATATTTATTACCCAAAAAATTCGTTTGATTACTTGCTTATTGATTAAATTGTTTACTGCACTGATAGGCCTTGGTCCAATTGAAGTTGAATTTCCAGCTGCGACAGACATCTCTCTGCTGATGGTGTCTGCCGCAGTTGGAAAGAAAGCAACTGAAGGTATGATTTCAACTGGATGAAGACCTCTGAACCTAAACAATTCAATCATGGATGCTGGTTGTGAAACCTTGCATTGTTATTGAAGAAAATTGATTTATTTTATTTATTTATTTATTTTACATCAAAAAACAGTTAAAAACTGCGTATGACGTGCTATGGGGAAAAGTGAATTGTGTGCACATTTTCAAAATTTTGTGATCCCTACAATAAGTCATATACTACTTAAATTTTGAATTTTGAAAGGGAGAAAAAGAAACAAAAAAACTCCCATGTAATAAAATCTATTTTCAAGGATAAATAAGCAATAAATTTTGAATTTTGAAAGGGAGAAAAAACAACAAAAAAACTCCCCTATTTTCAAGGATAAATAAGCAATAAATTTTGAATTTTGAAAGGGAGAAAAAAAAACTCCTATGTAATAAAATATATTTTCAAAGATAAATAAGCAATAAATTTTGAATTTTGAATGGGAGAAAAAAAACCAAAAAACTCCCATGTAATAAAATATATTTTCAAGGATAAATAAGCAATAAATTTTGGCTCCTATTACTTCCTGCCGCGACAACATGGAAACGATAATTTGATTAATTGTATTTCCCACTGAATTCTAGAAGACGTGCACAGAAAATGAAGTTACATTTATGTCCAGAAGCAAAACAAGGGGCCATCTCAGCATTTGCTCAATGGATCAGGGAAACTTGAGACTGGGATAAGTGAATGGCTTTACCTGTAAGATTATAGATCATAGCATTTTATGCTGTACAGATAGGATATGAATTGTATAAATCTGCAAGAACATGTGGACTTAAAAAACCAATTATGTAGACCTGTATTGTCTTTTCCTGTTCAGTGAAACATCAAGAATATTACATTGTTTTCAATTTTGGAAAGTAAAATTAACTTGAGGTAATTAATGAGTGTATTCACTTGACTATATGTTCTCTTCTGGTGGAAATAATACAGAAAAGATCATCAACATACCTAAAATTATATACAGTTATGGAACATAATTTAGTAATCTGAAACGCACATAATCTAAATCCCTCACCAGAAACTCTGGAAAGAGTAGAGATAATGAAGATCTGAAGGTGAGCCTTCTATTTGTTTATACTTCAAAATATTGAAACTAATACTTATAAAATTAAAAAGAAAATGTAATAAAACTGATGTTATTAAAGAGTAATTTTTTTGTGAAGTTTTAATTAATTTTCTTTATTTTTAAACACCACAAACAAGATATTTAGTTATTGAAGTGAACCATGTGTGTACAACATATGAAACCATGCAGTGATCATCAGATATAATAAAGTGTTTACTTTGATTAACAATATAAACCAGAATTTTTAACTAAATGATAACGTTTCAAAACATTCGGAAATAAAATTGTGTATAGACAATTTTAGATTTTTCGTAGAGGATTACCAATGGTTGAAATTATGATATGAAAGGGAGTGAAGTTTTGTAGAGCATTAACTTTGGAGATATTTGGAGAAGTTATATTTGAATATATTCAGAATCATTAATATGTTTCTTATTCCACTGTCAAACTAAAATATCATTAAAATTGAAATTATAATTAAAGAGGAATCAACACTTTTAATAAGATTTCCACCTACTTTTACATACCTGTTCCTGCCATGTAGGGTATTTTCAACCTCGTAAATAATACAGCTTTTTCTAAGACACAATTATGGATCTTTTGCCTGCTCTTGTGAACATAATCTCTCTTTGCTATTATTGACAAATTCTGAGGTAATTTTAATGTACTTATTAATCCTCTCTAAAGTATAAGGCTGTTTAAATTTTCTTACACTGTAATTCTTAATGATAATCACAAAATAAATTTAGGAGTAATTTCTGTAGTTACTACAAAGTAGACGGGGTGTATGGTTCAAATAGTTTATTCATGTTAAATTTGCCTTTAGCATGCTCAAAGTAGTTGAAAAATAACTCTCTGAAGATACTTGGTTGTAAAGTTGTTTCATCGGTTGCTTTCATTAGTTGCTAAAGCAGGAAGAAAGTTTGTCAGAGAATGTCAAATTAATTTAGTATGCATAATAATTTGCCAAGAAAAAACAAAAATATGAAGAATTCTTAACGCCCAATTGATGAAATATTGGAAAGCAGGTTAACCTGCCTTCCAAGAAAACACAAATGATGATAAAAGCTTCTGATGAATTCAGTAATTAGAAAAGTTTGAGACAATTGAATTGAAATTTTACCATCTCAGTATAATCAGGTTCAAATATGACTCCTGAGGAGCAATTAATTGTATAAGAGGTGAATGTTAATTTAGAAAATACATAATATGAAGATTACCTTAGTAAAACTGATTTTTCGAGGAGTAAAGAATTACACATTAGATATTAAATACGTCATGAGTATTGAATGCTTGTAATGCATAAGTCAGCATCTTAGAATATGTAGTTAAATTTAATTGCTTGGAAAATTTTCTTCTAACTGTGATTATTTTATTAAGTGTAAAGTCAGACACTTAGGTAAGTGGACTAAGAAGCAAAAGCATGTCCGAAAACAGAAAAGTATCTAATCTGTGCCCGATCAGTCCTGTGGCTGTTGTTAATGTGAAGCAAGATAATTTTACACTCATGATCTGAAAAATACTGTAAATAAACTATATCTAGGTAGTTTTCATATCATTGAGATGATCATATATCAAAAAACCAGGTTTCACAAAATGGTTTGAAGACTCCATTGTTATTGGAAATATTATATATGGGAAATATTCTATTTAATTACTGGTTCTTGAATATAATTAGAATATATAACTAGAATTACAGTTAGCAAATCATGCATGGATAAAGAGAATAGATATTTGTTAGCTTCAGCTTAGTAACTCTTCCTGAAATTAATTAGTATTAATTAGACTGTTGGTGATGTAGATACCTTATTAATTCAAAGTAAATAAAACAGATGTTGTCTGGTATCAACTTTTATATTTTTCTGCTTAAGATTTTTTTCGATCGCGTAGCGATCATCGTCAGAGCTGGAAATTACACGAATAGATATAAATTAAACATTAAACAAATTATCTACAAATTAATATATACAAAAGAAGTATGCAGATGCGTAAGCAAACTGAATCGGTCGTACCTTGTAGCTGCTGGGCGGAAAAGGAAGTTCTGCGGTTTTTGAGAGTGGCGGTTCGCATAAGAAGGCAGGGCGGCGGTCGGACGTGTGTGGGGGCGGGGCAGGGGAAGGCGCGGCCGAAGGGTCGAGAGATGCGACTGCAGGGCCTGGTGTGAGGAGGGCGCGGGTGGAGTTAGGGGTGTACACATTGTGCTAATTTTAGCAGAGGTGACGAAAGTTCAGGGATTTGCTGGTTAAGACTCGTTTTATTATGGTTTTTCAGGTTGTTGTGAATGTGAAGGGATTCTAATTTTATTGTGCCAGTACCTATTTTCAATTTCTAGGATACGGAAATGAAGGTGTTTTTCAAATGTGTGATTGTTTTGATTTAAGTGATCAGCAAAGTGTGAATGATGGAAAAACACCACCACCATTTCTTGCCTCAAAATGCACATTTATTGCGATTGGTATTTTCCAATGCGGTTTTGTCTTGAATCCATCGCCTGGCGTTCATCGACGCCCAACTTCCACCCGATTGCTCGATTAACGTACTTGTCGGCGAACTTCACTGCGGCTTCTACAAGAGATTTTCTTTCCTTCAAATTATTGTGTCCAAGATCGCTGGTGCTGCCTATTAACGGACACGGCATATACACGAGCCAATACGGTATCAAAGACAGTAAAAACAGTTTATTGAATATTTCACATAAAAAGCACAGTTACGCAAATTTCACTGAAGCACATTAGTCAACTTTAAACAATATTTTGTTTTCAGGTGCTTGGAAGTACATAAATCTATGAAAAGAAGGAAATACATTTTAACTTACGGATGTACACGTCTTTTAAAGAAAAACATATTCACATAGATTCTAAAATTATGAACAATTATATGTGTGCGTCCAGAGAGGAAACGTCGAAACTTCGAAAATAAGTTCTTAAGACAACTTTAGGTATATTTTGTCTGATAAACTCATTGGATACTCCGAATGGCTCAGCCGCAAAAAGCACTCTACAGATGGTTTGATAAGATACTTACTATGCAAAAAATTGCATTGCAGAAGTATATAAACACTACAGAAACACATAAAATGTTTATTATTTACAAAAGAAATTAATGTATTTGTTTACGAAGAAAAATTGACACAAATAAAAACACCCAATTGTTATAATTCGACTGCTTTTTTTGTTTCTGAGTTATTTTTTCTTTATTGCTTATCATTTTAAATTATTGTTTAAATTTATTGATGCCAGCACGTTTATGCTAGTACACTTGGTCGCCTTCAAAGAAATGCTAACCGAGTGAACAGATAAAATGTATTTTGCTTCCCTTTCAGGAACGCAAAGCAGCTTGCCAATGGAACTGAAAAGGTCTCCAGGGTGCACGAACCTTCTCGCAGACAGGTATTTAATTGTTTATTTATTTTTATGCATTTATTTAACGCCAAAATAATAAAATCCTGTGACGTATGGTGAGGCGTATAGTCTGCAAATTTTCTGGAATCTGTACTTCATTATACTATAAGTTAAATTGTGAATAACTGTACAAACGAGCATTTTTGAGAAAATTTGTAAAATATTCTTTCTGAGATTTGGCTTTTATCTCTAATCGTGATCTCACGTTAGGGAAACGACACCACCACTGCGAGAACACCGACAACGATAGTTGATAATGATGAGGCTACTGTTGAGAAAATAATAGAATTTCCTTGCAACACATCACAGAAATCAAAAATATGTACCCAGCCAGTGAAGCTACATGCAAAGCAGATCTCCAGTTGCAGAGACGGGATTCGGGGGGGGCGGGGGCAAGGGCCCCCATGTTAAGACAAGTTTTTTAAAAACATGTTTCGCGGATTTTCATTTTTTAATCATTAACGATTTACGTTTTCCTAAATTTTTAGAAATTTAATAATAATTAAGCGAACAATAATTTTATTAAGCTGAGCTAATACGATACATTAATAAATTGATGAACTTTAGTTCCTTACTATAAAACACGCGGAATACTGTTCAGCGTTACTGTGAGTATCCCGTATTAATAAATCGTTTTTCAATTATATTGCGTTTAAACGTTATTTACTTAGAAAATTAAGTTTCGTGCATAAAATCACGAACTAATAAACACTCGAATTAATGTATATTGTGATTATATAATATGCATTAATTTCTAAATATAAATTCTTTCCATTCCTAGCGTTCTTAAATAATTCAAATGAAGAAAAACAAGAACTTCTCACGAAACAATGTTAATCTCCAATAAAAATCTTCTTTTTTTCTTTCAATATGCCTTGTTATCTATGGAAGCGTAGTTGGCAAACTGAAACCTTTAGACCTTGGCTATGTAGAAAAACTATTTTCTTCAATGGAATTTCAAAAAAAATAGGTCTCCGCTGCGAAACGTACGAATTCGATAAAGGTACCGATTGATTTACTTTTCTGTAATCCGGCAGTTCTAGCATGAAAATACAGCGTGTTAGAGACCAAAAACTGCGCGTTTACAGTTTTGAAAAAGTGAGAAAGTGAAAATATACCGGTCATATTAACCAGTGCAATTAGCACTATCTATATGAAACGTTTGAAGAAAAAATTAGGAGCCGTTTTTGAGAAAATGGTCTTTGCGCGTTTCTAAAAATGCGAAATTTTAGCTTGTTTTCCCAGAAAAGTTGCGAGTTTTCGATGAATTTTATCTGACATCATATCAAGCACATTTACTCGTAAATGCAATAAAGTGAACAAATTAACGCTAATGCAAATATCGACGTGAGAGACAAGTCAAAAGAATTTAATTTTTGTAATTTTTTAAAATAACGAAAGAATAAAGCAATATGGCATTTATTTCATCTTATAGAGTTCATGCAGCATATCCTTGACAAAAGTTTAAAGAAAAGCTTGTTTTTGTTATTTTTTAAAATTGCACATATTGCACGCAATATTACGCGAAATGCTCGGCAATAAGAGTTTTGCTGCCGAAAATTCGTCGTTTTTTTCGCGCAGTTTTACATAACTTTCTCTATAGCGTGTGAGCGGCAGCGATACATGTAAAAATCTGAAACAAATCACAACGATTTGTGTTTTGAGAGAAACTTTAGAGATTTTTTCAAGCCCGTTCCAGGGTTCACGGAGAGTGAAAAGTATTGTTTTGTTTTTGTTTTTCGCGTTTGAATTTGTCGCTGAGAAAATATATAACTAGTTTTGCTACAGAATTGCACAGAATTTCTCGTAGTTAAGTTTTCTAATTTCCTTGGTGTGGACTGGTTTTACGGTCTTTCTCCTATTCTCTTGCAGGCCACCATCTATCGCCGCCAAAAATACATTTTATTGACATTTTCTCAATTTTTCTGTTTTTTAATAGTAGAACCGGAATATCGTTTTAAGAATATTAAATAAGAGTTAATCCTTGTCATAAATTACAATTTTCATTAAAAAATGTAGAGCTGCTGTTAAGATACTGGCTTTTAGCGTTACAGTAGATGCGAAATTTGAAACTCTTTTTCACAGAGCATTGTTGAGTTTTCGAAAAATATTAAAAAACATTTTTGTACGTTTTGAAAAACAAATAAATTCTAAAAAACTAAATTTATATAATTTTAAACAGTGCAATTAGCATTGTCTATTGGAAAAGTTGGAAGAAAAACTTAGGAGCTATTTTTGAGAAAATGGCGTTTGTGCGTTTCTGAAACTGCGGAATTTTGAACTCATTTTAACAAAAAACTGTTGAGTTTTTGAGGAACTTTAAATGACATTATTTAAAGTAAATGTACTCATAAATACAATAATTTGTTCACAAACAGTAAACAAATTGCCGCTAATGTAAATATTAAGGACGTGACACATGTCAAAAAATCACTTTTGTACTTTTTGAGAAAACAACCGAATAGAGCAATATATAGTCTACGTCATCTTATAGAGTGCATTTAACACTATCCCTACGAAAACTTTAAAGAAAAGATATCGAGCGTTTTTAAGAAAATCTTGTTTTGTAATTTTTTTGTATTGCAAATATTGCGCCCAGTATTTCGCGAAAACGATTGAAATTTTTAAAAAATGTACATGACTGTAACGAAAGAACTAATAATGGACACCAAATTTCATTCGAAGGAGAAATCGTTATCTTCAATTTTGTAGTTGTAAGAAGATGCCGAAAAAGTTCAATTTTGCAATTTTCGAAAATTCAGAGTCCGTGACAATCGAACCTATGACATTTATAAGCGTGTTTTACTCTATTTTTACAAGAATTTAAAAGAAAACATTTGGAGCCATTTTTTGAGAAAATTTAGGAAATGTCCTGAACATTTTTTCAATGAGATAGTGTTAATGTGACGAAAAAACAAAATTGAAAAATCACGTTTCTGGCTGTAGAGGGGTATGGATAGTGGTACGGGGGCCAAGAAACATTTTTTTATGTTAATTTATAGTGAAACTACTCAATGTTATTTGGTTTAGGGGAACTTTTTACAATGGTATGCGAGAAACACTTTGCCGCCCCCCCCCCAATAAAAGATCCGAAATCTCGCCTTTGTCCAGATGCAAAACAAGGGACGATCTCGCCAATTAATCGAAGTTGACGTTCAGAAACATGCAGTCCAGACTGCACAATTTCTGCATGAAAACTTTGAGCATGTTCGTAATTTTTCGTGCAGAAAACTTAGTTTGACTTAAGCGCCTATAGTTGCAGAATCGTTCACTAACGGATTTGTTTATCCCACCGGACGGTATCGGCCATTTCGAGTTCGTGGTTTGGTGTGGTCATTTGGATGAAGTGATATTGAGATAAACTACTTCCTTCCGTACTCCTGTCTTCGTATTTTTCTTACATATGCTCCTCAAGGTTAATTAATACTCAATAAAGTTCACTCAGCGTAATATACGCACAGAAATATCGCCACTGAAAGTACTCCGACGCCGCAATTCAGTTGTTCCGTGGTAGACTCCCTCGTGGCGTCTTGTGGCGATTCGTACAGAATTCATGCAGAAGGGATACAGACCGTTTATGCGTGACTTTTGGCTCTTATACTTCTAATTTGAGAAGATAAAGTTTCCGTAGAGAAACTGTATGAGAATTTGCACGAAAACTGTATGGTGTATACCAGCCTTTACAGACATATTCAATCTTTAAAATTATACAATACAAAAATACTAATGTATTTATATCACTCTCAAGATGATTACATAAGATAATTGCCTATCGTACAATGTGACGGAAGGTCACAATGGTCCCCAATTATATATAATCAGTTATGTAGCTGGAAATATTTTTCTTGGCACTTAAACGACGTAACGATTTTGTTTTGACGCCTAATAATAAGCTGCGAAGTGAAGTAAATACCTGTATTATATGTGGATTTCTTGTAGTGAACTGACTCCTGCTAAATATCTTTGACGTCGGTTATAAATAACGGTGGCCCAGGAAATAATTAAGATGGATATTGTAATGAACCGCATTTTTAATTAAAAATCACTTACAATAAACATTTTATTTTATACATTATTTTTAGACATTTTAGACATTTCGTTCAATTTGTAAAATTTAATTATAATAAAATTGGAAATAAAAATTCAATCTTTGATACAACAAAAATATTAAGACTTTTCTTGTATTTAAAAAATGTCTACTTTTAATTTCAATATAGCCTTATTTCCGCTAGGGTTGATAGCTTCATTTCCGCTAGGATCGATAGCTACGGTGATATATACAAAAAGAATAGAAACCTCACCGCCAAAGAGCTCCCCCACTTGGCAAGATGACTGGACCATTTCTGTTGTGTAATCCGCGTTCTTTGTGCAGAGATGGTACTGAAGCGGCAACCTCTCCGACAGGCGCTGGGAACAGAGAATCGACCTCGACCTCTGAGGTTTCCCCGCCGCCGAGCGGCACTAGAGCTCAGTGAGTATTCTCTCCAGTTTGCTCTGTGCTTTTGGCAGAAATACGTTTAAGTTTGGCTCTGTGCTTTCCAGGTTAGCAACAAGTTCTTTCACAAATTTTGAGGAATAAATCCCAGAGCTCCGATAAGTATCAGGACGACTGTTGCTGTTACGCCCCACATTCGTATGATCTCAATTTCCGAACTCTTGTGTTTGTGATGCGTCCCTCCCTTCGTTACGTTTTGATCGCATGGCACAACAGTATAAGAAGACACGTTTTTTTCTCCAAATTCGGGATAACAATATTCTGTTCTATTGCCGCTATTGTGCGATCAGTTTCAATTTGTTGATTGTACAATATTTTACACAGTCCAGCAGACGTCACTGGTTATGGTATTCTTACCTATTGAAGCATTTGTTTAGAACTGCCGAGGGTGTTACAGATCTACCAGTGGAGGTTACTACACACCCTACCGTGTCTTTTCAAGTATTCGGTCTTTGCTAGAATTGGACAAGCTGAGACTTATGATCAATGGTTTCTACTTGTTCCTGGCAAATGCGGCATTTATCATCTTGCAAAATTATCAGAACCGCTCCATCATGTTTTCTCAACGCCTAATCTTGGGTAGCTATTACGACTGCTTCAGATTCTGACTTAATTCTTACCCTTTTAAGCGACATAAACGATTGAACTGCACTTTGTTTACCAATTCACTTTTGTACGTTGGGTCATGAGGAGTCGGTAAGTTGATTCGTAACCTGTACAAGGATCCGGGCTAAGAATCCTAAAAAAAAGTACGCCCTCATGTGGGTCCCGCATATGGCGGCGTCTGAATGGGGAGAGTTCTATTCAACTGAAGTGGTGTTGTTACAGGCGACCGTTTTGAATGTTTGAAGGTGTGCAATAACTTATTTTCAAAATGCGATGCCATTTTGTTCATAGGATTTCTAAATTTCTGATGTGAATACGTTTTAATATGTTTTAGAAATTATAAGAGTTCGAACATGTCATAATATAATTTTCGCCAAGAATGTCAGATAGAACCTTTTTATTCTGAGGTCATGATATCCTATTGTTCACGTAAGTTCTAATGAAGTTTTCTCTTCTTAGTGCAGTGTTTTTTTGGCAGGTACATGTTCTGACTCAATGATTTCGTGTGTCTGCCAACACCATTGCACGATGAGTTCCTTGACGATGAGAAAGAAGCAATCGTCACAAGTTCATATGAGTGACGGGCTATATGCGATTTCTCACTTGTTGACCGGCAAGAAGCCAGCAACATTTATTTTGGGACTTGTGTATTGAGAACATGTGTTTTCTTTGTGTGATGCAGAGTTCTATGGCAGGCGCCATCATTTACTTCTGAGGATTCTACACCAGACGCGGGCGGACACTCCGCCTGGCCTCCGCTGGGCAGCGCCAGGAGCGCCTCTGCGCCGTCCTGCTTGGAGCACCAGTGCACCCGGCCCGGCGTCCCAGAACCCGTAGCGGGAGGCCGCCAGCTTCGAGTGGCACGGTCGGCTCCGAGCCTTGGCAGCCTCCCGCTCCACGCGTCTGGAGACTCGGGTCCGGGGGGGATGGCCGCCTCCGAGACGGTGGGCAGCTCCTCGCCGGACGTGGCGGGCGAGACGCCAGGCGCCTCCGACCCAGAGGCCGCTCCGGAGGGGGCACGGAGCACCTCCCCCCCGCCGGTGGAGCCACGACTGAGCCCGGAGCCGCCGCCATCCCCCCGCGCCCAGCAGGAGGAACAAAATTGAACGGACATTCTACCCATTGATCACGATATTGACCATACTGTGATAATCCTTACTTCGAGACATGGCCCGATTGTGAGACTGCGACCCGACCCCCTGACGGCAACCCAACTCGGTGACGGCGATCCGAAGGCGTGACGGCGACCGGAGCGTGCGATGGGCATCCAGAACACGCGACGGAAACTCGAACGCCTGACGACGACCTGATCCCATGACGTGAACGCGTGCCGGTGACCGGAGCATGTGAGGGAAACCTGAGCGCGTGACGGAGTCCGGATCGCGCGAGGGCGACCTGATCGTGTGACGGGGACCGGAACGCGTCACGGCGACATGAACATTTGACGACGACGACCTGACCATAACACACACTGGACCTAACCCAAACCCATTTATAATAATCAGAACGTTATGTATGTATCCATTCTTGGCATAATGGCACTGGCATCGGTTGAGTGGTGTTGGTAGGGTACAGTTTTGACTTTCACATGTGTTCCATGATGCCAATGTGATTATTAGGGAACGGATTTTCATGTAAATACGTATTTTTAAAAGGACAAGATACCTGCATTCACTATATATTTTTTACACTTAACACGACATTCTGAACTAATTGGAACCATTTTTATTTTACATATTTTTACATATTTTATCTATAGCTACATATTTCGTTACAATTGTAACATACTTACAGGTCGAAAATGAACATTTCACTTCTGATGTTCGAAATATATGTTACCTGAAAACTAACTTAAATACTGAAATACTTAAAAAAATAACCAAAGCGCTTGTATTAACGCCGGACAATCGCTATTAATTGCCAAACTTATCTCCCCACGCCTCACTGCTTCTTGGAAACAGCGTGGTCGGGATCAACGATAAGCGGATGTAGTATGTGAAGCAGAAGGAACTTCAACCACGTGCTTACTCGTGTTTCATAGACCCCATGCGTAACTCGATAAAAAATATCAGATCATTGACTTATCCCTTTTCTGGAGTTGGGGTGGGAGTATACTTCCTTTTACTCCCCCTTCTATTACAGGCTACACAATACAATTCACATGAGCCCCGGCTCCTCGTAAACAACATTGTGTATGATACGAAAGTATTATGTTTCGGAAGAAACTAGCGAATAATTTTTTATAACGAACATTAAGTTGTCCCCTCTTAATTTCAAGTCGATCCCGCAAATAGAAGAGGAACTATCTTTGAAGTGTGTCAGATGGACAAAATTTGAAAACATGGTGAAGTTATAATGAAGAAACATTCTAAGTTGGTGAGATAGTTGAACTTGTGGCAAATTGTTTGAAAGAGGCAAATTGAACTTGTGGCAAATTGTTTGAAAGAGGAGTTGAATAGATTTGAAGATAAATAAGAAAAAAAAAAGGTCTCCAAAATAAAATTTTCTCTGAAGCAGTTAGTGCTGTCTATCAAGAACTAAAATTGATTCTGTAATGAACTGATAATTTTAATAATGTACTACAATCTTTATTTTGGTACAAGATTAAATCTTGTTTTACAGCCAATGCTAAAACTGTGTTCTTTCACCATAATATGTGTTTTCTATATTCAATTAATACAGTAGACTCACTACTTTAAATTTTTTCAAATTTTCGTTCATATTTAACTTACATGTTGAACATTTAAGTACATATTATTCCAAATAAATCTCAGCCCTGATATTAGACTACAGTTAATTTATGAGAGTTTCTTTTGTTATTTAATACATAAATGAAATTTTATTGAAAATAGTTATGTATGCATTTTATCATTTATTGTTTTTATTGTTATAAATAAATGTATTTTTTGTAATTTGGTCTGTATTACCTGTTATTATTACAAAATGAATATTGATGTTAAGTATGTACAGTGTTGATATCGAAGTCAGGTTTCCTCGTTCTTTTGATTGTACTTATATACCACAGAGAAACGTTTTGGCCTTATGTTGTGCTCTTTTACTACACTTCTGATTTCACTGTCCACTCCAGCGAGACCCGTAGGGATCCCGAAACAAATAATCAAGACGCTTTGAGTGATAGTTTAAAATGTTTATAATGTTGGTTTCCGGCGCGTCAACAACTATCGTTATTCGTACTTTAGTGTAGTGTATTTTTTTTATCACGGGAGGTGGGGGTGATCTTTCGCCGGCTTGCGAAATTTTACCCAACCACGTCCTATCAGTTGGGCACCGTCCCAGCCGGCACAAGCTCAAATCTCCAGACGGGGCTCCCGGTTTTTATTTGTTGCGTCCACATCTTGACGCAACGCGTCTTCAAGCCCCTTATGGAGTGTTGAGCGCATTCTTTTGGAGTAATCCTCCGTTAATTACTAAGTCAAGTCTCGTCACGTCGCAGTCAGTCAGTGCCTTTTATCCCTTCGGCCAGGGGCTCGACGACGTTAGATCCCGGGGTTCCTGGCCGGTCACCCAACCAAGAACCCGCGAGTCTCGAATTCGCTTAACCTTCGTGACTTAACGGAGCGTAGTAAACGATTTCGGCTAGAGCCGCCGCCGGAGTTTTGAGCTCATTTTCATATAAAACTGTTTAGTTTTCGAGAAAATTTATAGGATATTCTTTAAAGCACATGTACTCATAAATATAATAATGTGAACAAATGGCCGATGAAGTAAATATAAACGGCAAGAGAGACAAGTAAAACAATGAAATGTTTGTAGTTTTTGAAAAAAAAAAATAATACATCAAAATGACGTTGATGTCATGTCATAGGGTACATTTAGCACTATCTCCACCAAACGTTTACAGAAAATCTTTGGAGCTGTTTTTGAGAAAATCTTGTTTTCGTTACTGTATATGTATATACGTACGTATACGATAAAAGTAAAATAATACTGACAAAGGAAATATTTTAAAATAGTATTTAAATGTATCTCGTCAAATATCGCCTCCGATAGTCTCATGTACTTCCAAGGCTGAATTTTCCAAAATTCACCTTCAGGGAAACAGAAAGGTAGTGACAACGTATTTATTTTATATGTCTATTATGAAGAAATTCCATGACAGAGAATTTACATTGTTTCACACCTCCCCAAAACATTTGAAAAACTTCTGTTGTTGCTGCTCCCACCGAAACTGCAATCAAGACAAGGCAAACTCGAACAATAGATTGGATTCAAATGAAAGAATTCTACAGATGAACAGTGACCTGAAAATGCACATCATTTAGTAGTGATGATTCCTCTGCTATATTTCTAGGCATAACACAATGGACAAAGCATGGCATGGTCCAGGTCATGTAACCTCCAGGTCATGTAACTGTCTGAACTGTCCACAATAATGTTCAATATTATGTAAAATAACCTACTGTATTTGTCATATTGTAACTTATTGAAACATACTTCGTAAAGACTTAACATACAGAAATACTTTATAAATATATGTGACTCTGTATTACAACCTTGTGGTCGCTCAAGACCTAGTAGTTTATGCGACCTTTATAAATAAATAAATAAATAAATAAAATTAAAAATCAGAATATCACGTGGTAACGGAAGAATTTGGGGGCTTGACCGACATTACAGACCAAGGATTCCCAAAGGACACAACGAAAAAGCTAGTATTGATAGCAATAGTAAAAGACCAGATACTGACCTGTAAGTGTAAAGAAGCATCCCAAGATCTTTACTGTCATCTATTGTGTAGCGGTAGCAATCATCCGAACGAACGGCGGAAAAATGACCGAAACCCAACAAACACAGGCGTACTGCACCAAGACAGAACCACCATGGAAAATAAGGCTGCACAAGAAAATTGAAAATATTAGATCATATATTGCTATAATCGAAGCGTTCTAGAGAGGAAGCCGAAGTATGCGTATACGAAATAAACTAGCCAATGTACGCAAGAAACTCAGAAAACATGCTCGCTACGATCTGGGAAATATATCCTTAACAGACAGTATTTACACACCAAAACAACTATCGGTCTGCATTCAGAGACTGGGCCGATACTGTAAAAGTCTCAGAAGAAACACAGACAATGGATATTTCCATAACCACCAAATAATTCTACCGAAGAATGGCAGACGAAATTTAAGTTAATCACATTCCTACGCAATCAACCATAGAAGAATTTTGGAAAAACTGGCCAAGAGAAATCTTTCAATTCCATCTCATTATGGCTGCAACAATAAGAGATAGATTTAAGAGAAATCGAGGGCATGACATCATCCCTTGAAATGGGCCCTTAAAAAACCGTTACATGCAAGCTACACAACTGAAAATTACTCTGGATTGGATGGACTTCTGGTTCAAAAAATTTACCAGTTTGCACGTATAGATACTTGAATTGATAAACCATGGCGAATACAATGGTGAAGAGCATTTCTCCCCCTGAGACTTCGTTTTCCTGATATTCGTGAAAACAATCATAGAACGCGCATTTTCGACAAAAATGCAATCTATATAGTAGCCGTTCTTTTCACGTTTCCTGTGTACTAAATACCAGTCCAAAATGTCAAAATAACAGCAGAGTACTCTTAATCTGCCGTTCAAATTTCAACGTCGTAAATAGTTTAAGAGATATAGCCAGTCAAAGATTCTGCATATTTGACACGAAAAATTACTAGATTTAGAAAATGAAATGTGAAGGGCGCATTTTTTGTTCGAATGAGGCAAATGAAGGTATTTTCTGAAAGTTTATAAAATTTTGAAACAGGATTTTGCCTCCAGAATTGAAAAACTCCCCATAATTTTTGAGATGTGAGCATTTAAAACCAATTTTTTCTTGTGAAAAACGTAAAAGTGCAACGGACCTTGACAACAACCACGTTGAATTTTGCAAATTTCGACAGGAGACCGTTTCTTCAGAAAAATAGCGTCCTTACTCGAAATTTCATGGCGATTACAATGGTGAACAGCGTTTTGTCTGTATTTTTGACATGTTAAAAAATTACAACATTGAAAAAAATGTGCATGAAGAGCGCGTTTTTCGTCGAAATAAGGCAAATGAAGGTATTTTCTGAAGGGTTATAAAATTTTGGAGCAGGAGTTATCCTCCAGAATTGAGAAATTCTCCATAGTTTTGGAAATATGTTCATTTAAAACCAATCACTTTTTTCTTGTGAAAAACATAAAAGTTCAACAACTCCCCGACAGTTGAATTTCTAAATTTCGACATGAGACAGATTCTTCTGAAAACTAGCGTCGGACTCGAAATTTCATGGCGATTAAAATGGCGAAGAGCATTTTCCCATCTGAGTTTTCGATTTCCTAAAATTCGTGGAAACAATCATAAATCACGCTATTTTTCGACAAAAATGCGTCTATAGACGCCGTTTTTTTAGTTTCCTGTGTACAAAATTTCAAAATAAGAGTAGAGTACTCTAAATCTGCCATTCAAGTTTCAACGTCGTAGAGCGAATAGTTTGCGAGATACAGCCAATCAAAGATGTCTGTATTTTTGACACATTGAAAAATTACTAGATTGAAAAAATGCGCTTGGAGGCCTCATTTTTCGTCCAAATGAGGCAACTGAAGGTATTTTCTGAAAGTTCATAAAATTGAGAAAAAGGATTTTGCCTACAGAATTGAGATATTCTCCATAGTTTTGGAGATTTGAGAATTTAAAACCAATCCTTTTTTTCTTCTGAAAAACGTAAAAGGTGAAAAATTACTAGATTGAAAAAATACACCTAGAGGTCGCAATGTTCGTCTGAATGAGGCAAATGATGGCATTTTCCGAAAGTTTATACAATTTTTAAAAGTGTTTCGCCTCCAGAATGGAGAAATTCTCCATAGCTTTGGACATATGAGCATTTAAAACCAATCCTTTTTCTTGTGAAAAAAGTAAAAGTTCAACGACCCCCACCTGTTTAATTTTCGTTGTTGCAATTTTCGACAGGATACCGATTCTTCTGAACGCGCGAGGCGCGACTGTATTGGCGGAGAACGACGTCCCGTCTCCTGGTGTTACTGAGGTGGAGCCCATTGTCTCTGTTGCGGTTTGCGGGCCTCTTGGAGATTCTCAAAACCTCTTTGATCAGACGAGGCCACCACCGGTCTTTATTGATATAGTGCGGATCTCGTGGTAACTGACGAGGTGACCCGTTTCGTCGGCGTGTGGAGCTAAGGCCGACTTGTGGATGTTTTGTAGCCTGTCGTGTTGTATATGATCCCGCATCCGCTCTTCTACCGTGGTCCCGGTTTGACCGATGTCAACAAGACCACAACTGCACTGGATTTCACACACGCCGGAATCTTGAAGAGGGTCCGGACGGTCCTTCAGGACCAGGTTCTCCCCGATTTTGTTGAGCGCATGGAACACGGGACGGATACCGGCTCTGCACAGCAGTTTACCAATCTTGTCCGTGACCCCTTTGATGTATGATAAACGAGCTGTCTTGCGGGGCGGACTGAAAGGTTCGTTGCGTTCTCTCGAAGTAGAAGCGTCAAGCCTCGTTAGGGTATGATGCACGGCGGAACCGCTGTGGCCATTAGCAAGGAAAGTCTGAGTAGTGCCTTGTTTTACTCAAGGCTATTGTGGTCGCATATCAGGGAGGACCAGTGGGTGAGGGTGGAAAGGATACCCTGTTTCCTGGCAGGGTGGTGGGGTGAATCGGCATGTAGGTTGGTGTGGGTGGGTTTCCGGCAAACAGAATGGCCGAGTCTTCCATCAGGCGCCTGGTTACTACGACATCTACGAGTAGGAAAGTGAGTTGTCCTTTCTGTTCTATTTCTGTGGATGCGCGGGTGGATG
This sequence comes from Teleogryllus oceanicus, assembly GCA_964035755.1. Classification (NCBI taxonomy): domain Eukaryota; kingdom Metazoa; phylum Arthropoda; class Insecta; order Orthoptera; family Gryllidae; genus Teleogryllus; species Teleogryllus oceanicus. The sequence continues at coordinate 327,627,413 of CAXIVR010000001.1, read as the reverse complement.
TTGTTGAAATGCCCGAGGAAGGTTCTGAGGGAATCGGTGCCGTTGAGCCAGATGGCGAATGTGTCATCGACGTAGCGCAGCCATAGCGATGGTTTAAACGGCGTGTTTTTTATGGCCTGCTCTTCAAAGGCTCCCATGAACAAATATGCTACAACAGGGGATAACAGTGAGTCCATAGCTGTGCCTTCTATCTGAGCGTAATACTTTTGTTTGTGTTGGGAAAATGTCATTAGGCAGATCTCGGTGAGGTTGGCGCACTCCCTCAGAAGATGAGAGGTTGCCATCCACGATCTTGTTGGCATCACTGACGGGAACGGGGAAGAGGGAGGTAACGTCGATGCTGACCAGAATATCGTCAGGGCCTATTCTAGTGGAGAGGATGAGTTCGATGAAGTGTTTGGAGTTAAGGACGGGGGAGGATATGGTTGGAGAGAGATTTCAGTTTTTTGGCCAAGAAACGAGCTAAATGTTGGGTAGGTGAGTTGCACTCACTATTGGGCGGAGATGTTTGTGGATTTGGGGTAGACCATAGATGCGTGGTATGCGGTAGTTGTTGGCAAGTTTCAAGGTTTTCTTGCCTTCATTGCTAATGGAAGACGCTTCATTTATGCTGGACATAACTTGTTGCGTCACCTTCCACAAAGGGTAATGGTCCAGTTTCTGATAGGTGTTATTGTCACTGAGTATGTTGGTCATCTTGGCGTGGTATTCGGCGCTTTCCATGATCACAGTGGCGTTGCCTTCCAGTTGCCGTAAGAAATTTGGGAAAGTCGCGACACCAGAGAAGGAAGGAAAGTTGGCCGAGCCTCTTGGCGCGAGCAATTCTCAATAAGCTGAATCGTCTAGTACTTTTGAAGATACGCTCCCTGTAGAGGTTCGTAAGATAGATTCGTAGGCTTCCGCGGAATAAGTCCTGCCTGTCCGGAATGAGCTGCATCTGAGTCGATGGAGCTGACGTTTCAGTCATCTTGTTGTGGCCAGAACGTTAGCGCTGCCTGAACTGTTAGCGCTGAAAATGAACGCCAAGATGGCGTTGCAAGCAGGGGAGCCATATTTTGGAGGTTTCGCTAACTTCAATTTCGGTTTCATGTGAAGTTTGTAAGCCAATAGAAGAGCACCATACTGTCAATTGTCATTGGTTGAAATAGTGGACACAGTGACGTTCGATCGTGTTTAATTTTGACTGTTGCTCTTGGTAAATACCCGCTTGCACTTTTTTGGTTGTGACAATGTAAATACAGTTGGAAGGTTTATACGGAATACGTTAACGAGGTATGTTTGCTAACCCATATTCCATGTCCCAATAGCTGTGACGAAACGCCATAATTATTTTCCGCTATGTGAAATTCTTGATCTGTGTCAATATATTTTATATTTGTTGTGATTTTGCTGAGTTTCACTGACGTCGCAGTCAAGTTTATTTCAAATGAGTAGATTTGCTGATACCCGTATTTTCAAGATACGTGGTACTACTAACCTTTTGTTCTTTACTTTGAAATATACAGAAGATCAAAGCAGAAAAAATGGTTTTAATGCGTCTTAGATAATTCTTTTGTAGAATTATTGGATGTTTCATGAGAAATGCAATGACAGGTTTAATTTTTTGTTGTAATTATAGGAAAGGTCACTTAGAAAAGAAAGAAAAAAAACCTTGTAGACTTTCATTAAACATCACTGTGTTATTAATGTAATAGAGACAGGTAACAGAATGACATAGTTTAGACATGCATCTTGTTCTCACATAGAGCACTATAATTTCAGCCCACTTGCCACAACTTTTTTTTTTTTAAATATGTGCAAGAAAAGAATAATGGTCAAATCGATTAGCATATGAATCAAGCATTCTGTAAAAATATTACTCCCTAAAGAAATTAATATAATAGTAACAGAGAGACATTTTCACTCTGCCTTTCTACTTGGGCAAGAGAAATGGAAACTTATTTTTCTGGCCAGTAATGTGTTAGTAGTTTCTCTTCTATTCTTCTGGTCTTCCTCAACTAAATACTTACCTTCCTTTAAAAGAAGGGCAAAGATTTTCCCAAATTAATCACGTTTTCTCACATATATAATTTCATAACCTTTTTGGTGAACGTGCTCTTTATCTGAAATTTTGATGTTTTCCAAATTAATATTATAACCAACGGCTATGGCATGGTGGGATATAAAACTATGCCTCACTGAATATATCTAATGCTATTTCGGTTTTTGTGTATTCTAGTATTATAAACATTCCTTTTTTTGTCCCTAGGTAGCAGCTTTGTCTTTGCAATAGATTTTATAAAGTATATCTCACAAGAAATTAATTTGCATACAATTCTTCCCTCTTTACGTTGCTGATACTGTAAGTAGGAGAAAATAAAAAAAATTGATATGATCATTCTTGAATACTGTTTGTAATTTGAAAGATATATTAAAGTAAAAAGGAAAAATAATGAAAATGGAATGGGAGTGAACTGGACCCTGTTATTATTAGCATTACTATAAATTATTTATTCCTATATTAATGTATTTGTCTATAAATTTAGCAAGATATTTATTAGTCAAAAAATTAATTTGATTAGTTGTTGTCAAAAAATTAGTTTGATTTATTACTTTGTTTACCAGACTGATAGGCGCTGGTACAATTGAAGTCGTACTTCCAGTTGTATTCTTTCCAGCTGTGGCAGACGTCTCTCTGCAGATGGTGTCTGTCACAGTTAGAAAGAAAGGGACTGGAAGTAGGACTTCAATTGGATCAGGATCTCAACCCACAAATCAATTCAATCATTGATGCTGGTTATGAAAGCTTGCATTGTTTTAAAATAAGTTATTGAAGGAAATTGAGACTGAGATAAGTGATGGCTTTATCTGTAAGATTATAGATAGTAGCATTTTATGCTGTATAGATAGGATAATAATTGTAGAATTCTGCGAGAATATTTGGACTTACAAAACCTATTAAATAGACATGTGTTGTCTTCTTGTGTTAACTGAAACATCAAGAACATTACATCGTTTCCAATTTTGGAAGTTAATATTAATTTGAAATAACTATTGAGTGTTTTGACTTGACTGTTCTATTCTGATGGGAATAATACATAAAATATGAACATACATAAAGAACATATGGTAACAGAACATAATTTAGTAATCTGAGACACACATTATCTAAATCCCTCACCACAAAATCTGTGAACAGTAGAGAAAATGAAGATCCAAAGGTGAGCTTTCTATTTCTTTATACTTCAAAATATTGAAACTGAAATTATAAAATCAAAAAGAAAATGTAGTAAAACTCTGATTTTATTACAGTACTTTTTGTGAAAATTTAATTAATTTCCGTTATTTTTAAACAACCACAAACCAGTAACCACCAGTAACTTTAGTTACTGAGGTGAACTGTCAGTACATCATATGAAATCATGCAATAATCATCAGATATAATAAAGTTTTAACTTTTTTATAAGAAAAAAAAATAACTAGAATTTTTAACTGAGTGATAACATTTCAAAACACCCTGAAAGAAGATTTTATATAGAAATTTTGAGATTTTTTGTAGAGGATTTACCAATAGTTGAAATTAAGTGATATAAAAGGGAGTGAAGTTTTGTAGAACATTAACTCTAGAGATATTTGGAGAAGTTATATTTGAATTAAAATATTCAGAATCATTAACATGTTTCTTATACTATCAAACTAAAATATCATTAAAATTGAAATTATCATTTAAAAAGAATCACTCTCTTAATCAGATTTCCACCTCCTTTTTCATACGTGCTCCTGCCATATAAAGTATTTTCAACCTCATAAATAGTTCAACTTTTTCAAAGTCGTGATTATGGATCTTTTGCCTACTTTTGTGAACATAATCTCTTCATTACTATTGACAAATTCTGAGGTAATTTTAATGTAATTATTAATCCCCTCAAAAGTATAAGGCAGCTTAAAGTTTCTTACACTGTGGTTCTTAATGATATTCACAAAATAAATTTAGGAGTAATTTCTGTAGTTACCAGACAGTAGATAGGGTGTACAATTCATATTGTTTAATCATGCTAAATTTGCTTTTAGAATGCTAAAAGTAGTTGAAATATAACCCTCTGAATATATTTTGTTGTAAAGTTGTTTCGTCAATTGCTTTCATTAGTTGCTGAAGAAGGAAGAAAGTTTGCCAGTAACAGTGTCAGAGAATATCAAATGAATTTAGTGTGCATAATAATTTGCCAAGAAAAAATGATCTGATGAATCTGATGTGATGAAAAAAGGGTCTGATGAATTCAGTAATTAGAGAAGTTTGATGTAATTCAATTGAAATTTTACCATCCCAGTACAATTAGGCTCAAATATGATTCCTGAGCAGCAATTAATTGCATTAGGAGGTGAATGTCAAATTAGAAATTACATAATGTGAGGATTACCTTTGTTAAACTTTGATTTTTCGAGAAGAAAGAAATTACATAATAGATATGGAATACATCATGCGTATTGAATGCTTGTAATGCATATATCATCATCTCAGAATAAGTAGCGAAAGAAGGCGTAGGAAAGCGAGTTAATCGCTTCAAAAATTTTCTTCCTACTGTGTTTATTTTATTAATCATAAAATCAGACACAGGTAAGTGGAGGACTCAGAAGCAAAAGCTCATGTGAAAACAGAAAAGTACCTAATCTCTATCAGTCCTGTGGCAGTTGTTAATGTGAAACAAGATAGTTTTATACTTATGAACTGAAAAATACTGTAAATAAATTTTATCAAGGTGGTTTTCATGTCATTGAGATGATCATGAATCAAATAGCCAGGTTTAACAAAATGGCTCTTAGACTCCATTGTTTTTGGAAGTAAGTTAAGAGTTAGCAAGTTATGCATGGATAAGGAGAGTTTTTTTTGGTAGCTTTGGTGGCTTCAGCTCTGAATCTCTTCCTGAAATATTTTAGTGGCAATGAAGTGGAAGGATGTCATAGTTACAGTCAGTTTTAAGAAGATACTTTTTAACAAATTAGCTCATGGTTCTTTGTATTAAGAGCAATCAGATGAGTGAATGGGTATTATATTAAATGAAGTTTCTGAAAAAAGTTTAATTTGGTAATATTGTACTTTTATTACATTTTTTAGGTTTCAACTTTGAATCCTCTCTCAGGTAATCTATAATACTCATATATATAACTAAAATTATAAACATGTTATTATACATTATCAAGTAACAAAAAAGGAAGATACAAGAAGATAGAGGCTCACCTTGTGAGCCTCTATCATCTTGTTTTTTAAGCTCAGTTTGTCAGACGTATAAAAGAATAAAACCATAATATATCATATTGCTACACTTTTATATGATTCTTATGCTGAGATATTTTTTGTCTTGTGCTCTGAATTCTATTTAATTACTGGTTCTTGAACATTTTTATTCTAATATTGTTCAAAATATACATTCATATTTCAATACCAATGGCCAAAAGCATATACACAGCATTTGGCTAATGCTATTTGGCAAATGAATATTATGACACAATGGAAAGAATAAAAGAAAGTAAATTAGGACCACCACTGTTTATATTGTACATAAATGACCTATCAAAGTGATTAAGCAATGTAAACTCCTTATGTTTGCATTCACACATTGATTTATGCATATTGTAATATTATATTATGCTTTGGTCCCTTTATTTTTGAACAGACCTTGAACAGCTAATGAAGATGAATTATGTCACACTTTTTATTATTATTATCTTGCAAGAGTTTCGAGGATTGGTTTTTTTCTTCATCTTCAGGCTAAACATTATGTAAATAAGAAAACCTTATAGAAGCATATAAGACACGCCCCGAGATATCATGTTAATGTTCTTCATGAAGTTTCAAGGTATTGTAACGAACCACATTCTCCACTTATTACCACCACCCCGCCAACATCATTGTGGTCACCTTCCCTTTTAAACACAATGGGCAGCAAGAGCACGAGCGAGTGCGACCTATATCTGGGCGATCTCGTTTTTACAACTTAATAGGTAGGAAGGATAAATCACTATTGAGAAATGGTAGTCTATTGATGGAATGATTAAACAGAATCTTTTAGATACCTAATATGTATTATATTAAATTTGTATGGAAATTATAAAGTACTGAATCATATAAATTTGTAAACATGTTAGACTCTACCTGAGTATTTAAGCAATTATCAGTTTATGTGTATAAAGTTTCAAGAACAGTTCTTGAAAATTGTTTTTTTATATTTATTTTTAATATTTCTAATGTATTCTGAGACTTTAATTTTAATTTTCTCTTGGTCTGCCCAATGTATACTTTAGAAAAATCCATTTTTTTAAAAAATTTTGTAATTAAGTTTTTCTTGTTTATCTTTTAAATTTAATATAATATGTTTCTTATTGTTCACACTATTATACAATGTCAATTTGAATATATTTTTTAACTCCTCTGAAATAACTATTGAATTTAGGGGTAAATGGTAAACATATAAAGTTGGAACATTGCTCTGAATTATTCTTGTTCAAATTTAAATTCTTGTCAGAATTGGAATTAATTTACTTAATTATTTGTTGATTATGTTTGTGTACAAATCTGGGCAGGTAATTGTTTAAAAATTTTTTTTTTTAACTTTAGGTAAATTTTTATATTTAAATTGAGATGCATATGGTTTTAAAGCTCTTTCAATTAAATTGAATACAACAGCCCTCTCCATCATTACTGGATGGCAGAATAAAAAAATTAATGTTAAACCAGCATACACAGGTTTTGTATACCAATTTGTTGTTAAACTATTTTCATTACAAAAAATGGTTATGTTTAAAAAGTTAATGCATGATACTTGTTCTACTTCTAATATAAATTGTATCAGGATTATAGGTATTGAAGTTCTTTAATAAAGTATCAAACAAAGAATCATTAGGTAAAATAATTAGTGTCATCAACATATCGAAGATACAATTCACATCTTGAAATAAGCTGGGCCTCCCTCCCCTTCATTTAAAATAAAAAAAGTGGTCCTTGGGTAATAGGAAGTTTGCTGTCCCTGATTAACATGATACCAGCCGACCTCCCCTCTTCACATTGTGTGAGACCACCTCATAGGATGTTTCATTAAGCATGAACATACGTATTCACATAGCCAGATGATGCCCAAAAATCATTGCCAATCACTTAAGTTTATCCAAACCATCTTTCTAATATGCAAATTAACCGGCTGGTTTGCGAATCAGATCTTCTGCAATATCATTGCATCTTGTGTTTATTATCATTCACACAGGTTTATTCAAATTCTGTGTGAATTTGTTACGTTTCAGACTTACGCGTAACAGATATACAATCACCCATCTCCATAAGAGCAGGCATCCAAAATATCATGTAAGTATGCATGCTTGTATGCTTGAATATTTGTAGGGACAGTGGTCACGAAGATTGGCTGCTTTGAAACATTGTAAATTAGTAATAAATTCAGGCTTGCATTTTGAGAAACACACTTATCATGAAATTTTTTTCTGTTCAAATGCCAAAATATAAATAGATGTCAAACATGTATGAAAGATCAGTGGTTTGATGTAATTTAGTTCATTATGCATTATTTTCAGAGGTATCTAACTACTTATTCAAAACCCAACATTCGGTTTCAAGCTGCTTTTCATAAAAGTTCATTTCGATTGAGTAGATTGGGTAGACACTCGGGATAAATATTTATAAAGGAAAGTATCTACTTTGGAACAGTTTTATTTTTTTCCTTTCATGCTCACAAAGTAAAGTAAATTAAATCAAAACATTCCCCTTAACTGTAAAATCTATGTTCTATCATTATTCAATATAATTTTTTTTGTTTCTTGTTATCAGGAACTGAAAATGTTTAGTGTGCAATCAGCTCAAATTTGGACCACAGCTTGAATTGGCGTGAATTTCAAATTTTTAAACTGATGAAATTAGTTTTAATTTTTGCACTATCACCACATTGTTTAAAAATCCGAAAAAAATAAGTTATACAACATTATAAGACACATTCAATGAAAAAACTGAGACAGTACTCCAACATTATCAAGTCGAAAATATATTTCAAAATTTTTTAAATTTTTTTCTATATGTATTTGGCAGCAAAATTGGTTGACAAAAATGCTTTCAAATATAAATATTTTTCCCATCTCTGCAATTTTTTCTGCCTGATACATGCAATAGAAGCTGAGAAAAAAGAAAACATGAAAAACACATTTCTCATTGTGTCTCTGCAACAGATTGCCCTAGGAGACTCTATGTTTTGTTAATCTACAGCATTTTTATTGTCATTCATATGAGCATCACGAGTATCAATATGTTTTCAGGACAGTTTTCATCACCTTATTCTGCAATATCCATTCAACCAGAAAATAATAGCTCTGGCAGCTAGTATATCTAGTACTATTCAGGTAATAAAATACCGAATATCTTTCCTGTGAATAGTGTCCCTATTCATAATCAATAAATATGTCCTATTGGCTACATTTACGTTTATTGTCCACCGCTCATTGTAAAGGGGAGAGGGTACCTTATATAACGGTCATATTAAATTTGTTACTATTGATGTACCTTTTCTAGAATATGGTTAACTAGAAAAGTTTTATATTTTACACACTTAAAGATAAAATTTTGTTTTTATATTTCCATTTTTTTTAGTTGATTATCAAATAATTAGTTGTTTTTTTCAATTATCACTTTTGCTCTAAATTTTTCAGCACTTTGGACATTCTTTTTATATTTGTTATTATTGAAGAATGTTTATATAAACAATTTATAGTTAATATGATAAACAATATATCCTGTAAATTTCAATAAATTGTGAATAACAGTTTCTGATAAACGGTACATTAATTTCAAAATAACTTTCGGGAAACGCCATTTGAAGAGAATCTGAACTTACCGCTGCTCTACTAGAACATTTATGCTCCATGTTCTGGATCATCTTCCACAGCACAAAAGACCAATGCTATCAACGTATGCACAAGAAAATGTTTCAATAATTCATTAACAGCCCAACGTGTTCAAAATTATGAAAAAATAGCCATACTTGTTTGCAGTGTCAAAAAACGGGGTGTGGCTCATGTGGACTAAGACATTTAGGTAAGATGGCATGATCTGATGTAGGTAAGAATTAAAGGAATTCCAAGCGTCCTAGAAGAAAAATGTTGATTTATTTGGAATGAGAAAGTAAGGTATGCACATAATGGAAGGTATGTCGATAAGTATGATGCCTCTCAGCATGGGGTTAGCCATTTGACATACTCCTTTTTGTCTTGTGCCTTGCTCTTCACCTCTTCTAGTGTAGCTCCGCTCTTTTGACATACATCCTGTATATAAGCGACCCATGGTCCCATGTTATTAAACTTTAAGGTGAAAAAATACAAAAAAATTCCTTTTTATAGGTAATACTATGGACGTACAATATTCAGTCAATATTTAGTGCAAACTTCATTGGTTCATACCACGGGGCGCAAAAACTGTAAACGGCCTCTTCCTTAAGTTTTTCTTACAACGTGGACCATACCGAAATTGTTTGGAGGTGGTAAACGTAATTTAATATCTTGGGGATACACTTCACTTATGTCGTCCACACCAGGCCATGCAAACATGTGTGGACTATTTCTGTTTCTTCTTATAAATTTAATTTCTACAGCCAATGCAACACTAGCTGAATTTCGATCACATATTTCAGACCAAATTTCGCGAAAACTACTCTTACATTTTTGAAAAATTATGCATGATCTCATTTCAAGATGTCTTTAAATAACAGATTCAGGAAATTAATTCAGGAACAAACTCTATCTTCAACATTATATTTGTAGGAAGACACCGAAAAAATTGATTTTTTATTTTCGAAAAATCAGGCATAACAACGAAAATGAGATATGTGCCAATGTTTGAAGCGTTCTTTACGCTATCAGAGAATAAAGTTTATTCAAAAAATGGAACCACTTTTGAGATAATTTTGAAAATGTTGAGAATTCATGTCACCCCCCCTCAAAACAAATCAAAATATCCATTTCAAATTTCGAGCGTCTTGAGATCCTTTGAATTGATTGAAGAATCAATTTTGGCAAAAATCGGCTGAACCGTTTTATTGCTAGCTTTGACCACAGACGAACAAACAAGTATAAAGAAGACTGATGTTTTGCCGTGAATCAATTTTTCGGTATCACATTCGGCAAAAACATTTGATTCTGCCGCACACACGTGTTACAGGAAGTAATGTACTATATACAGGTGTCCACAAGCTCCCAATACAAAAAAACACCCCCGATCCTACGTTGACGGCATGAAGAATGCCAGAGCTTTTTTCTTTCTTTCTTTCTTTTTTTTTTTCAAGAAAACATTCCAGAAAATTGAGTTTAAATGTTACTTCCGGGCACGAAATTCAAACTTGCTGTCGCACCACAGCAGACACGGAGCGGCGTCCGCCGACGGGGCTGGGTGTAGCGCCGTTTCTCCCCGTTTTCAGTAACAACGAACGCTGAACACGAATCAAGCCTAATGGAAATTAACAACTCATCGAATGCTCGAATTACTTTTTGCGAACTTTCAGTGTGGACGATTTTCTTGTGATTTAGAATGCCACGTAAAATAAATGATAGTCGCCTGCAATTTCTTTCCTTAATATTGTGACACAAACTAACAGCTTTGTGCAGCTAAAATGTTTATTCATTAAAATATTGAGTTTATTGATTATTTCTAGGTTCGCAGTTCGAAATGCTTCCGCGAGTTTCAATTTGGGCAGGTCTTGCTAACGATAAACGGGTAAGTGGTTCATGGGTTAACTGGTAGGTTTTCTTCCCTTCATAAGTAGTAATATTGCTCCCCATGAAGATTTTATTTACTTAAAATAAAAGAACAAGGGTTAAACAGTGGGTATTAATGATCTCTTTTAAAACAACGAAGCAAATTACATTACTATTGCTTGAGGACATTCCTGCGGCCTAATATGACAGATTTGCTCTTCCATTATCCATCTGTATTTAGTTATCCCGAAATCGGCTGCACCGCCCATTGGCGCTGATAGGCGTCAAAGGAACCTTAGATTACATACTCACAATGGCTGACTTTACAAATTCTTAGGGAAGAAATCCCATACTACGTCTTGCATTTTTAATTTACCAAAAGATAATTTTCTAGATGAAATTTATTTTTAATGTTAATTGAGAAAATTGAAAGTATTTTTAAGCTATTAGCCCAAACTAAAAGATATGACTTCGAGGCATCAGAGAGCGAGTGCTTCTATTTGCGATAGAAGTGGGGTATCTGCATTCGGTGTTTTCAACCGACTTCGTCTTTAGAGCAAATATCACTTGACACATAAAATGCGGCACAAGCAGGTTGATAATTCCGTTTTTAGTATTCACGGGCAACTCGTGTCAATTGTAGAAACGACTAAATATTTTCACTATAGATATTAGTAATTTCGTATCAGCGGAGAAATGGAGAGAAAACTAAGCAGCCTAAAGCCGTGTAAAGGGGGTCGTTGATTTCGGTTTCGTTAAAGACCTGGGATCTTTTCTTATTTGTTGCGCACGGCGCCGTGGGATCCTGGGGTTCTTAGACTCTCGCCCTAACAGGAACCCGCAATGTCTCGAATTCACTTAACCTCCATGACTTCACGGAGAGTTGTCAAGGAATTCGACTAGCGATGCCGGATCTTGGATCAGATCTCGGGTAAAATACAAAACCAATGGAAAAGTTTAGACTTTCAATGAAAAGTATTTTTCACTGAAAAGAAATATCGTTTAGGATAATGTGCTCGCCTAGGCTGGTGTGTCTGGCGGGTTGCATCCCATCGCATCGATTAGAATCTACGTAATTTCGTATTCGCTCGGAAGTTCAGAGAAAAATAAACAGCCATGTGAGAAGTTTCATTACATTTTCAGGAACATGGAAAATGTCCAAAAACCATGAAACAGGTTCGGTTTTCACTAAAAATGCAAGTATTTGATTATGTTGTCCTCCCTATTTTCATACAGTGCGTACCAGATGAATTCTCACAGTTTATGCATCACTCTTTACGACACAGCTGATATCATGTGACAGCCAGACTGCGAGAAAGAGCCTACCCCTGTCAATATTTGCTATTTACATGTTGTCTATATGGAATTCCAGGTTGTTTTTGTTTTGTATTAAAATATCTGTTGTATTGCATAAATACTATGTGATGTTTTTGCAGTTTGAAGTCTGTTTTTGTTAAAATATTTAATTTATGATAGTTTTGTACCCGAAGTTTTATTTGTTCTTGATCATAGTTTCTACATGATCATCTACGTTTTGGAAAAATTCATTCCGTGTGGTTTCGTTCAGCATTTTTGTTGCTGTAAGTCACCAATATACATGTTTCGTGTACATAATAAATCAGAGAACGATCCTCGTGTGTACTGTATCAGGTGGTGCCGATGCTACCGAGATACCACATTAAAGCACAGGCGATGGCAAATCGCAGGCTGTCAGCGGAGGGCCGCGGGGTGTTGAGGGCAGTAAGCTCCACGGTATTAGTGAACAATACCAAAGATATGGGGAGGAGATCAGAGTTGCCAGACCTTCAGATTGCTTTCGCGCATGCTGCTTGTTCCGTGGGCTAGGAGAGATTCAGAGGCGAGCAAACATAATTATAAATAGGGGGCAGATTTTAATGAAATTTCATTTTTTTCTTTTCAGTTTAGAAAAATGCCGTTTAGTATAGAAATTCAGTTTATGTTATTACAAAATAAAATGATCCATTTGTATTGGTCTTTTTTTGCATCATTCGCGGATTTCATCTATTTTTAGTATCATTTTAATGGCACTTACTTAAAATTATTCAACGTATTTACGAGATGCTACAAATGTTCTCCACAGAAATCTTGAGTACCTATACCTGGTAGCCTATGCGATTTCCCCTCTAAGAAGTTGTAAAGTCAGCCATTGTGAGTATGTAATCTAAGGTTCCTGTGACGCCTGGCAACGCCAATTGGCGATTCAGCCGATTTCGGAAAACCTAAATACAGAGAATTTCTGGTAAAGAAAAGTCCAAACCGAAAGTGGGAAAGCTGAGTTCACTTGAACGAATACAAGAAACCTTGATTGCATTAGTAATGTATCCAACAGTGTGTGTTGTTCATCCGAACTGGTATTGATCACATTTTTTTACATTTTTCTTTGCATTTAGGGCATTTTGAAAACATTGTAAGAAAATGTTATTGATCATTTTTAGCAATGTTTTAGGTCATCAAAATCCGCCCCCTCATTATGAAGCTAGAAATTGGGTGCAACAAGTGCATTGGTATTTAATAGAGATTTTTATTTCTTGAATTATATATAAAAAGGATTGCGTTTCTTTACATTAAAAATTGAAGCTTCACATTTCAATTGTTAAACAAGCATCTAGGAATTTTACCATTACCCAGTCTGTTGATTTTACGGATGAATGCTTTGTCAAAAATGACTTCCTTAAGGGTGGGAATATATTTTCAGCAAACGCCGATGTCTATAAGTATAACTCTCGGCCTAGTAATCATATTCATCAGGTGAGAGCATTAGCAGCTTATTACAAGAAAATCACATACTATACAAGTAAATTATTTTACAACAGTTTGCTAGTTGACATTAAACGATTAAATTCGGTAAAAAAGTTTAAATCTGAAGTAAAATCGTTTCTGCTGCATAACTGTTTCTATACAATTAGAGTAGTTGAGTACAAGTAGAGAAGTGATTACTGAGCATAGAAAGAAAAGTAACATCAATTTTAATAGTGATATTTAATGTATTTTTTTACCATTTTGATTGTATAATTCTAAACAACCTTTAACAAGTATTGTACAGCAATTGCTGGGTCAATGACCCCCATCCCGATAAGATTTTTTGTCGTTTCCCTGACCCTTTGAGCAAATGCTGAGATGGCCCCTTGTTTTTCTTCTGGACATAAATGTAACTTCATTATCTGTGCATATCTTCTAGAATTCAGTGCGAAATACAGTTATTCAAATTATCGTTCTCCATTTTGGCCCAAATTTATAGCTCATTATTTTTGGAAATAGATTTTATTACATCAGAGCGAATATTTTTGTTAACAATTCTTGAAAAAACGCTCATTTTCTTTCTGTGCTAAAAATTCAAGTATATGGCTTAGGGTATGAATCACAGAATTATAAAAATGTGTACAGAAATCACTTCTCGCCGTAGCACGTCACACACAGATTTAACCTTTTTACGCAAAATAAATATATAAAATAAATAAGCATTTTTCAATTTATATAAAATGGAATGCGTTTATGGCAGCCTGGCTGGAAGAGTGCTACTGACCCATTCATTAATGTGAGTGTTCTTGGCTACATTCAAATAGACATTGCGGAGAGCATAGATCATTGGAGTCTCCAGAACGGCTGAATCTGATAAAAACAATGAGATTTTCCGCCGCATTTTGGTTTCTCTAGACAATTTTGAAGTCAGGCCAATATCAAAGCCGCCACTGCTAGAATTCGAATAGCAAAAGATCATATTCGTAATACATTAAGCGTTAAAATGTATCTTGTAATGTGACCCTATTTGCATATACAGTTTGCTAGCTGCATATACAGCTTATCGCTCGTGGGTCATGCCGAAGTCGCTGGCCTTTCATCACTGAGGTTCGGGTTCGATTCCCATCGAATCTCACGTGAAATTCGTTCCAACAAAACGAGCTTGGCTGCATCACAAGGACTAGGCCAACGCCTGTGAAGTATCCTGTACCGTACCCATATTCCTTCCTATTTCTGGCAGTGACGCAGGAGTGCGTTGTAGGAAGCGCATACGCGAAGATTCTATCTGGGAGTCCTCTTCACAACTGACTTCGACGAGACGTGACATAATTTGTCAACACTAATGGAGGATTACTCCAAAAGCGCTCTAATTAACGGAGCATTAATATCCAGCGCTAAGCGCTCAACGCCCCCCAAGGGTGACGCGTTGCGTCAAAGTAGACGCAACTAATTTAAAAAATAGTTTATCATATCCTCCACCAAAGTTCATTTCACAGCTTTAAATTTCGAGATCAGCGAAGTATTTTTATCATAACATTACTTCTCCGAACCATTCATGATTATTGTTTACCATGACTCTGAACTTCTATTAAATAGAAGTATGGATCTTTGTGTTGTATAAATTTGGTTTCCGTTTCTTACAACGATAATTTTGGTATAAGTACTTCCGAACAAACAAATTCAAGTCTATCACAATATTCTTTAAAAGGGAATTACTAATAAAGTGGTTATTAAGTCAGTACATTTTTTTTGTAATCGAGCCAGATTTTTCCATCAACACTGAAAACGTGTTATTAAAAATACTCTAAATATTTCATCAATTGTGTTGAAAATGTCAATTTTCTGTCTCTTCGATAAGCTTACTTATTAATAACCCAGCGCGAAGATACAGCACCCGAACCTGGATTTGATTGCCAGGACTCCGCCGGTCTCCGAATGTTTTTCTTCGGTGGGCTGCTGGGATCACAGATTGCGACATCATTGAGAATCAATTACGTGACGGAGTGCACGCTCAGAAATCAGGCAATCTTCGCGGAAGCTCGAAAAGGTATAACAAGACAGGCACACCCTTCTAACAAACTATGTCAAAAAACTTTGCAGAAAAAACGAGAATAGAAAAAAGATAATTAATTGCTGCATCGCTATGACTTGGTTTTGTTGGGTCCCTGGCTACGTTGCCAAAACAGAAAACGAAATACCTGAGCTAGCAACAGAGCTCGCCAGGAAGGAAACAGCGTGAGACTTCCTTACGAATAATACCGAGCTGTTCACCAAACGTTCTCTTCTCAGTGCATGGCAGAGTAGGAGAACTCGGATTTTAGGCTCACGAGAATCAAGGATCTTCAAGGTCCTGGCGCTGGACGCGAAGAATTTCCCTCACTCTCTTGTACCCTCTCTCTTTTTCCTTCTTTTTCCTCTCTCGTCTCTCCATCCCGTGCCGCCCGTTCTTCCTGTCCTCCTCGGCCTCGCCTTGCATCACGCGGCAACGTCAAGCAACATTGAAGCCCAGATGGATTGGGAATTGCATTAACTTAAGCGCTGTCTTGTGCTGCAGTGCTATCTATTAGAGTTACAACAAAATTAACAGCATAAAAACCTCCAAGAACAAACACGTAGATGTGCCAACTTTCACGGAGATCTGTCAAGCGATGTCGGCGTTCATCGATCTTCAACACCTCAGGAAAGCCTCCCCTAAAATCAGTTTTTGCCGATTTTTGTAGTAGGTGGAAGATACCTGGTTGGATAAAATCCCGCAAGGAGTGTGTAATGGGTTAAGAACGCCGACATGGTATCTCCAACTCCTAAGTCTTTTCACTAGATTTATGCGTGTTAAGCGTCCGGCAACTGGAAGCTATCAGTTCGATTGAGGACTGATATATTAAACTCTCTAGGATCGGGGTAAATCCCTACTCAATTTCCCAGTTGCGGGTGACCGCAAGGAGTCCGAACCCTTGTATTGACTGATTATTTCGTGTTTCCGGCCGTGTCAACTGCTATGGTTATTAGTCCCGTAAATATAGGGCATGTTTTATCACGATAGCACGCTGTATTCTTCCCCTGATGGATAGTTAGATCCGACGCCACCGACCTACGTCAACATGCGGGATTTCCTCAAACGGGTATCTCCCTCCTGCGGAAGATCTTCCCAGCTGGGGCAGGTTCTTTAAGCTCCTAAGTAGTGTTAGTAAATGGTGAGAATAGGACAAGGAAGAGGAAGGAAATATCGTACGCGGCCCATCGCCAGATTGTTAGGGTACAGCTCTAGAATTCACCTGATGTTGATCGGAGGAGCTACTGACTTGGGCAGACGGCTGCAAAAATTCTCCTCCAGATAGTGACTGAATCCGACTTAGCTATGTACCCAGTGCCGGCCCACTTTAGGCTGTCGAACCCCGTGGAGAACACACCTGCAGATTCAGGGACACCTCTTTGCGCTCTGCGTCCCAAGATGGACGAAGGCATCTACGTAGATGTACGTTTCGAATCATCCACGAGAACTAGAGCGAAATCCGAGGGCTTCCACACAACACACTGAAACAAGCCAAATAGAGCAGACCTGTGACCTGGAGAGCCCAGCAAGTTCCCCAACACTTGTGGAATAGCCAGCTGGATGAATCACAGATGTCCGTATAGTTAGCACACCCACTTATCAGAAAATTAAAAAAGAGCATTTCATAATTTTGTACTAATATTAAACTAATTTTAACCCAAATTGAAAAGTTTTGAACTGATGCAAAACATCAAAATAAAAAATGTATAAATTTGGGAGCGTTCACCTACCGTAAAGTTGGCAACACCACTCATGAAACCGGATGATACCAAAAAACTAAAAGTACCATCACATTGTCCTATGTTTAAACTAATTTTAACCCAAATTTAAAAGTTTTGAACTGATGCAAAACATTAAAAAAATTATAAATTTTGTACTAATTTTAACCCAAATTCAATTCATACGTTTTTTTTTTATGTTGTGCATCAGTTCAAAACTTTTAAATTTGGGTTAAAATTAGTTTAAACATGGACAAGTGATGGTATTTAGTTTTTGGTATCATGGTTTCATGGTGGTATGCAACTTTACGGTAGGTGAACGCTCCAAATAAACATTTTTTATTTTGATGTTGTGCATTAGTTTCAAAATTTTTTAATTTGGGTTAAAATTAGTGTAAACATAGGACAAAGTGATGGTATGTTCAGTTTTTGGTATCATGGATTTTCATTGGTGGTATTGCTAACTTTACGGTAGTGAACCTCCAAAATTTAAACATTTTTATTTTGATGTTCTGCATAATTTCGAAATTTTTCAATTTGAGTTAAAATTAGTGTAAACATAGGACAAGTGAAGGATTTTTAGTTTTTTGTATCATGGTTTATTGTGGTGTTGCCACTTTACGGTAGGTAACGCTCCCAAATATATACATTTTTTATTTTGATGTTTTGCATCAGTTCAAAACTTTTAAATTTGGGTTAAAATTAGTGTAAAATTAGTACAAAATTATGAAATACTCTTTTTTAATTTTCTGATAAGTGGGTGTGCTAACTATACGGACATGAACCACAGCCCTTGTGGTTCAGCCCCCTCGTCCTCGCTCATTGTAGAGAATGAAGGAACTGGCCATGATGGCTCAGTTATACTATCGTTCCTCTGCAGTATCATTGACCGGTAGATTCTAGGGTTCGAGTCCCGACGGTGGCTATTTTCGGTACTGGCTACATAGCTCGATCAAACTGAACGTCCAGGAGACTTGAAATGGCCGGCTAATCTGATCAATAGTTGTTTTTTGTTGTTGTTTATTTTATCAGCACCGGGCAAATGCCGGAGAAGTACCGTAATTAACGGGCCACGGACCATCACGATCTTTCTTTCCATATTTTGGTCCTATATTCTCCCTTTACACATCCATTTGCGTGCGCTGCACTCCCACACACGTCACGAGCGTAGAGCTTGTTCCGTCTGGAACGGAGTCTCGCTGAGGCGAAATACCTGGAGAGAAAATCCCGTGAGTCGACGGCGCCGAATCTCACTTTCCAGTAGGGAAGGTATAGTCCCCTCCCCTTTTGGGATATAACAAGCTCTACGCCCACCTAAATAATGAGCTAAGTAGTTGCGGTAATCTAAGTCAAGAAATCGTTTTCGAGAATCGAGGGATCATGTGAAAGGAATAGGAATGAGACTCATGCTATTTAGGTAAGTTGACCCTCTCACTAGCGTAAAGGGGGAGAATGAACCTCCAACCACCCCCTAATAAGAACAAGAGTTTCTTTTATGTGAAATAGTCCAAAGTCAGAAAGAAATCGTTTAGAACCACATCCTCATCAAAAGTATAATAACCGGGAAGAAAACACAAATTTACACGTCTGACAGGCATATTTTAAATAATTGGAACCGCTAGGTTTTCACCGCTTGCAATTGCCTAGTATTATATCATCCGAATTAATTATTTTGCTTCGCGAACACATTATTACAATAATATAATATTTGTTTACATTTAATTTTCTTATGTACAAATCACACCAACCCCAAAATGGTTAAGATCAAGGCAAGACGCTTTCTCGGCGTTTAATATTCGACGAGATATATCACACATGAAAAAGGAATCAAACATGCCGGGACGCCCGTGGCTCATCGCGGTCACGTCCAGCAATGAAGACCGCTGTTACTGCCATCTGTTAACACACGAATGTACTAGCGCGTCCATAATGTGACGAAGGTCGACCATTTCCTTCCCGAGATCCAGGCCAAGTGTCTCCACATTCCGCATATTCCTGAAGTCCCTCCACGTCCACCAGTCAAGGGCAGCCAGGCGCATCACTTTAGGTCCTTCGCGAAATTAAAAAATTAGCGCCCCTTGTGGGATTCGAACCCACGACCTTTGGAGTCGGATTCCAACGCGCTTTCCACTGCGCCAAAGGGACAATTAGTTTCAACTTGATATTCTATATATAAGAGCATCTGATACAAGATGGCAGAGACAAACAACAGATGTTTACAAAGTTTGCACGCAAGGTAAGGGACTGTCCTAACATTGCGTAGACTAATTTCAGGAGAAAATGATACTTCACATTCCACGTCATGTTGCGTATCGTGTTTCAAGTTGACCTCTTGCAACTCTACTACATCCTTACGTAACAGAAAATGTATGATACGTTATATACTTCTTTCGCGATTTTAATCACAATTAATTGAAATCACAGTGAATTCGAACGGATATGGTGGATGGACATACTCAACGATGCATAGCCGAGGGTCCTGTTTCCGCAATTTGTGAAAAGTCCACGCACGATATGAATCCCTGCACATCTCCCTTCGCTGTGTTAAATGTGAAAGAGACCATGCGGCCCATTGCAACAGGTGCCATATCTGAGGGAGATTTAAAAGATCAGTGTGATATAGAAAGTGTCCTCTCCTGAGGCGAAACGTCGATTCCTTGTGAAGAACCTTGGATATCTCCGGCGTTCATTCTCGAGTACTCTGGCCAAAACGGTGAAAGCGACAGTGAGTTGCCCGACTTCACCTGCTACTCACTAGTTGCTTAGTTCACCTAGTTGCTCACTTCAGTTGCCAGGAGTCTCTTGTGGATTTCCCTGAAGAAATATCGCCTCTGCAAGGTGGGAAAATAATAATTCCCTTCTAATACAAAACACTCGAACACTCTACAAGAAAGCTTCTCAGACGAAGTCGAAGCCCCAAGTATCCACTCAGCCCCGCATGAAAGACGTCAATCGGCCCTGACCCGCTTAAAATTGACTTATTCTCCAAACTCCGACCACCTACCCATACTCTGAGCCATCTCAATCTATCGAGCCGTGCTCAGGAGAAGTCTGCCTCGGAAGAAACGTCAGCCGGGGTGGATACGTTCCGCTTCGGGTAGCAGAGGCGGAAACAGGAGAAGGAAATGGAAAGGTAAAAGAAAAAGTCCTCTTGACTACCTCTTAAATTCTTAACTACGACTCTCTTATCCTGTAATCTTAATGGGTTTTCTCTCCGACGGCGGGACGAACTAAAACTCTTGTTGTCCCGCTATACGCTTTCATTTTTTGTTGACAAGAAACACATCTTGTCCCACCTCCTCTTTCCTTTCGCGGTTTTACCCCATATAGGGTTAATGTTGATGACAGCCCACTCACGGCTCAGCTTCCATGCTCACGGCGGAGTCGCTACTTTCGTTCACGACGCGCTTTCTGCAGAAGTCCCTTTTTAGACTGTGTGTTTAGACAGTGTGTATGCGTGCAGGTACATCTCCCATTCCTAACACTCACTGTATGTAACATCTACATCCCACAGAACAAATTGTCAGTCGATGGCTTCCTAGACCTAATAAATCAATTGCCCACACCTTTCTTGATAGTTGATGTAAACGCCTATAGCCCTCTTTGGGGTTCTTCCCGTACTTGTCAAAGGGGTGCCGCGTTGTAATCAGTCATCGACACCTCTTATCAGGTGATTCTCAACACTGGTGAACCAACACATTTCTCTATAGCTACGAACTCGGGCACGGCTATCGAAGTAGCCCTCTGCAGCCCTTCACTCGTCACTGCTACGCAGGGGACCATATTAGAAGATTTATAAGGAAGCGACCATTTCCGACTATTATCCACATCGATTAACGTCGCTCAATGGATCGTGCAATGTGTTAACTGGTCGACATTCTAAAATAATATATACCAATAAGATGCTCCCTTTTACACCGGGGATGAAATGATTGCACATTTTAATAGCGCTATACTCTTGGCTGCTTCTATCACTTTTCGGAATTCAAGCGGTAAACCGCGACACCTTGTTATCTTCTGGTGGAATGTGAACTGCTCTAGAGCGGTCAGTGTTCGTAAAAAAGCACTGGCACGACTCAAACATTATCCAACTGTGAATAACCTCATCGAATATACGAGTAAAAAATGCAGGGCGAAGGCTAGGAGAACAATTTTAGAGAGCAAAAATACACCATGGCGAGCATACGTCTGCTCTCTCAACTGCCGCATGCCTTCGCGCCTGATATGGGCGCGGATAAAAGACCACTCTTCACCAAATGCTGAGCCAGCTCTCCTTAAAAATGAGAGGTGATCACTTCTCCAGATGTGATTGGTGAGGAACTCGACGCTTACTATGAACACTGTCTTGTTCGACGAACTACGCTCCAGACTTTCTTTTGGTCAAAGAGAGGACGGAGAGTCGTCCGTTGGAATTTTCTTGCAGAGCGTCTGCCGATGACAACATCCCTTTTTCTTTGTCAGAATTGCGCTCTGCTGTCGCTTTGGGGAAAAGAACCTCACCCGGTCCTGATGAAATACACAACCAAATGCTACAGTATCTATCTGATGGGGCGATGCAATTTCTCCTCCCCCTTTACAATCGCATCTGGGAAGAGCACACCATCCCTGCTGTATGGCGAGATGCCGTAGTTATCCAAGCTCTATGCCATCGAGCTACCGTCCCCCCTCTCTCTCTCTCTCCTCTCTCACCAGCAGCGTTTATGAAGTGCTAGAACGGATGGTAAATGAGCGTTTGGTCTGAACTTCGGAGAGCAGAAATCTGCTAAAACCAATCCAGTATGGATTCAGGAAACACCGGTCAACACTGGAGCATTCCATTGCCTTGGCAACTGAAATTTCAACATCGTTCGACCTGAGATAACACCCTGGGGCCTTGCTATTTGACATAGAATAGGCTTATGACACCACTTGGAGGTACGGCATTCTGCGAACCTTGCACTTTTGGGATTGAGGGGGAACCTCTCCCTATTCCTCAAAAATTTTTAATGGATTAGATCTTTCCGAGTTCGCGTCGGTGCCAAACTGTCTAGCGGTCACCCTCTTGAAAACGGCACCCCCAAGGGTCGGTGCTAAGTGTCCCCCTCTTTGCCATTGCCATAAATTGCATAGAGTCGGTCGTGCGAGATCCTGTAAAGGATTCGCTGTTTCTGCATTTTTTGCCATCTTCTGTTCATCAAGCAACATCAGTGTGACCCAGAGGCTACTTCAACTGGCGCTCAATAAGCTCCACAAATGAAGCACGTAAATACGGTTTAAGTTCTCTTCTACTAAATCTACTAGTGTGCACTTCTACAGGCACAGACTTGCATAGCAATCCTGTCCTTTACTTGGTTATCAGTTTCCATTCGCCGTTTCTGTTAGGTTCCTAAGACTCACTTTTGGCAAGTCCCTCACGTGGCGCGCTCATTTCCGCTCACTACAAACCAGATGCGTTTCCCCCTTGATGTTCTTCGTATGCTGAGTGGTACGTCATGGGGAGCCGAGCGCATTACCCTATTGCGGTTACATAGATCACTCATCCGCTCAGACTTGGCTGACGGTGGTGAAGTGTATGAATGTGCAGCACCTTCCACTCTCCGACCCATCAACAGCATACACTACGCTGATATCCGCCTCTCAACAGGTGCGCATCGCACCAACCGAATCGTGTGCCTTCTTGTTAAAACTGGGGAGCCATCCTTAAAAAGAAGGCGGGATATCCTTTTAGCGTCTCATGGTGCTTAAGGGCCAGGACTCTTTAAATATCCTTGTCGTCTAATAATTACCCACCCTAAATATGAGTCTTCATATATTCTTCGAACATCGCTACCCCAGCCTTCAGCTATTCTATTGCGAAATCTTTTGCGGGAACTAAATGTCGATCTTCCCACTCCTATGAAGCCCCAAAGTGACCCGATTCCCCTTTGGAAACTCCTCCCCTCCAATATTGACCTTAGACTCTCCAATCTCCCCAAACTACTAGTCCTCTTGTTTACCAGACTCAGTTTCATGAGGGAAGCCTATCTGGGAAACCTAAGCTTCCCTCATTTTCATGAGTGAAGCCTATCTGGATCATATATTCTTGTACAGATAGTTCCTCATAATATGACGCAGTGGCACGTAGTTTTTATTGTATCAGGGTCACCAAATCAAGTCGGGTTAATTCTCAGTGCA
Source organism: Teleogryllus oceanicus (assembly GCA_964035755.1). Lineage (NCBI taxonomy): Eukaryota > Metazoa > Arthropoda > Insecta > Orthoptera > Gryllidae > Teleogryllus > Teleogryllus oceanicus. The sequence goes on along the minus strand of CAXIVR010000001.1, from coordinate 327,604,016 downwards.
GTATATTCATTGCCGAAATGTATGAAATTCTCGAAGCCCGAAAATACATCGAATCAGCGATGTTGCGGCGAGCAGTTCTCCATTCTCATCTCTCATCTCTCTTCAAGCTGTCGCCCGTTCTTCCTCAGTCTACCTGACGAAATCAGTTCGAAACCTGATAAATCGTCTTCTGTCTCGTCACAATGATCTAGTACGTAGTTGGATTCCAGGCCAAGTGAGAATTACAGGGCATGAGCTGGCAGACCAGGCGGCAAATCGGTGACGCAGAAGACTCATATTGACATTCTTTCTTTACCATTGTCTGATGTTACGGCTTTCCTGAAACAATCCGTCGTCAGAGCGTGACAGAGTGGTACAACACCACTTTTAAACCTAGTGCGATAAAGGATTCTATTAATTCCTGACGTTCCTCATCCCGCTCTTCCAGGCGTGAGGAAGTCGTCTGAACCCGTTTTCATATCGGACACTGCAACTTCTCTCATGATTGCCTCCTTCGAGGTGAAACTCCGCCCATGTGACTCATGCAGGACGGTTCTTTCTGTAGAACACGTCCTCATGCAGTGTACGGAATTTATTGGCAGCCGGCAAAGACATGGCCTGGGCAACTCCTTACGGGAGGTGATCGGCGATCACGATTCTGTACTCTCAAAACTTTTTTGAGAGAAAGCGGATTATAAACTCTTATTTGAGAGATAGGACGATGTTTTATGTTTCTTGGCCCCTTTACAGCCAGTTTTATGCTATATGATAAATTTTAAGTCTTCGTTTTCTAATAATTTCCTTTTGACTTATCTTCTTGTATATGTTATTTGGAATTCAAGCCCTCCTCTTAGGTTATATACATGTTTTTAATTAACACTAAGTTGCATCTGCAATATATATATTTGACACGTGCGCCAATGACCTCAGTAGTTGTAGCACCCTCCAAAACCCAATCAGTCAATCATTCATTTCCAAGCGCGTCAACTGCTAGGATTGTTAGTCTTGTAAGTGTAGTGCACGTTTTATCACGCTAGCAGGAGGTATGCTTCCCCTGCTAGACAGTTACACCCGAAGCCACCGACCTACGTCGGCTTACGGATTTTCCCTAGCCAGGTATCCCTCACCAGCATCAACTCCAGATTGGACAGGGTCTATGCTCCTGACTGGTCTCTCGGCAAGAGTCGTAGTGTAATGTATGTGTGTGAATGGTAGGAGTAGGACAAGGAAGAAGAAGGAAATATTGGGCGGATCCGTCGCGCGATTGTCAAGGTACTGCTCCAGCATTCACCTGGTGTTAATCGGAGAAACCACGGAAAACTACTGATTTGTACAATCGGCCGCAAGAATTTTCCTCTAGACAGTGACTGAATTCGACCTAGCTATAAAGCCATTGTCGGAAATCGTGGACGAGAGCATCTACGAGAAACTCAGTAAAGTGGATGTGCATTTCGAATCTTCAACTAAAGCTAAATCCGAGGGCTTCCACACAAGCCAAACGGCGCAGGCCGGTTACAGCCGAGTGAGACTCCAAACACTGTGTAATAATTCAGTCCCTTCGTCCTCGCTCATTGCGCAGAATGAAGGAACTGGCTATGATGGCTCGGTTACACCATCTTTTCTCTTCAGTATCAATGACCGGTAGAGTGTAGGATTCGAGTGGGTATTGCCGACATTAGCTACATAGCTGTATTAAGTAGAATTTCTAGGAGACTTCTAGAAGCCGACTGCTCTGCTCCGATATTTTTTTGTGGTTTAGTCAGGTGCTTAGAGCTCGTTCCGGCTCGAACAGAGTCTCGCTGGGGAGAAATAACTGGAGGGAAAAACCCGTGAGTCGACGGCGCCGAATCTCACTTTCCAGAGAGGAATATACAGTCCCACTCCCCCGTGGGATAAAACATGCTCTACTCTCTCCGGAATAATGAGCTTAGTAGTTGCGGCGCTCGGAAACAAGAAATCCTCTTCGAGAATCGAGGGATGATGTGAAAGGAATAGGAACGAGGCTCATGCTCATGCACCATTTAGGTACGTTCAAATCTCTCATTAGCGCACAGGGTGAGAATGAATCTGCAGCCAGCGCTCAACAAGAAGAAGAATTAATTTTAGGTGAAATAGTCGAAAGTCAGAGAGAAATCTTTTAAAATCGCATCTTCATCAAATTAACACAGAAGAAAACGCGCAAATTTACACTGCAAATATTTGAAATCACTAGGTTTTCATCTCTCGCAATTGCATAATACTATATCATTCGAATTAATTATTTTGCTACGCGAAAACATAATTATAATAATATAATATTTGCTAAGATTTAATTTTCATGTGTACAAATCACACCAGCCCCAAAATAACGGTTAAGGTCAAGGCAAGACGCTGTTACAGTGTCTAATATGTGACGAGAAATATCGTATCTTCGTGACAAAAGATTATACACGCCGGCACGCCCGTGGCTCTTCACGGTCACGTCCAGCATCGAAGACTGCTGTTACTGCCACCTGTTAACGCACTGATGTACTAGCGCGTCCACAATGCGGCCAAGGTCGACCATTTCCTTCCCGTGAGCCAAGCCAACTGTCTCCACATTCCGCATATTCCTGAAGTCCCTCCACGTCCTCCAGTCAAAGCGCAGCCAGGCGCATCACTTTAGGTCCTTAGCTGCCACAAAAATTGTGCTTGCGGAAAAAAATTAGGGCCCTTATGGGAGTCGAACCCACGAACTTTGGAGTCGGAATCCAACGCGCTTTCCACTGCGCCAAAGGGACAATTGTATTTTAATTGACATTCTAAGTATGAGAGGAGCTGATCAAATATGCCAGAAACAAAACATGAGTGGTTACAAAGCCTGCACGCAAGATAGCATTTCCATAGATTTCCTTGACGAAAGACACCATGGAGCCCAAGATTAATTTCTGATTTATCCTTGAAAATAGATTTTATTACAAATGCGCGTTTTTTGTTGTTGTTTTTAATTCAAAATTCAAGTAGTATATTACTTAGTGTAGTGATCACAGCATTTTGAAAACGTGCACAGAATTCATTTCTCCCCATATCTCTCGTGCTATGGCACGTTGTACAAAGTTTTAACTCTTTTTGACGTAAAAATTAATAAATATTTAAATAAATAAATACATAAGGGACAGTACTAACATTGCGCAAGACTAATTTCAGGAAACAATGATACTCCACACTTCACGTCATGGCGCGTATCGTATTTCATGTTGACCCCTTGCTTCTCTTCTACATTCTCACGTAACAGAAACATAACGATACATTATACACGATGGTAAAGATGGTAAAGATGATGGTGGAGATGATGGTGGAGCTGATGGTGGAGATGATGGCGAAGGTGATGGTGAAGGTGATGGCAAAGGTGATGGCAAAGGTGATGGCAAAGGTGATGGCGAAGGTGATGGCGAAGATGATGGCGAAGATGATGGCGAAGATGATGGTGAAGATTCAGAAATTTTTTGGAAAGCTTATGACGTTGAATTTTGTGGGTTTAGTCCTTCTTGAGATAAGCCGCAATTCTAGAAACGTGTTGGTTGACAGGAATCGCAACTTTGTCCACATTACTTGATTCTCTTTCATTATCCTATGAAATAACATTCTCTACGAGGTGTCGAGATGATGTGGTTGTATTTTTCATTCATTATTTACTCCCCTTAAAATTCTTCTGTATTCTTGGAAGTAGGCAAAGAAACTGGGTGATACGTCATGATGTTTAGAAATAAAGTAAAGCGTGCGTTTGTTTTTGCGCGATGTTCTAATTTTTGTGTAATCCACGTAATACTTTTCCGTGAAATGTTTAATTTTCTCCTTTGAACAGGTAAGCACGCGTTAAAGTGAAAATGAAATCTTTGAGAAAAATATATTTTTTTAATTTGTGTCAACAGCGTTATAAGCTGCGTCCCATGATTCCTTCAACAAGTAGTCCGTAAATAATTTTATGTTAACTGTAGTGAACGCGCTGCACATGCGTGTATTATTTATTGAGCGAGTGTTCATTTTATTAGTAATTGTAAGAATTTGTGCATCGTGGTCACTGTAACCTATATTATTCGTTATTATTTCGTATATAGTTGTGGTTTTGTTGGTTATAAGTCGATCTAATGCTTTTTGTGATTTAAATGTAATACGAGTAGGTACATTCACTGTAATAATGAAGAAAATTGAGAAACTTTTTTTGTGGGATTCTCTCAGAAAATCAGTATTGAAATATCCACATACAACAATTGATTTAAAAGAGAGATTACTAATTTCGTTCAGTATTATTACTAGATTTTGTAAGAAAATGAAATCATCTAAAGCTTGCTTTGTTGGAGGTCTGTAGATGCGAAGACAATTTTGAGCGTAGTAAGATGTACGACTGTTATTTCAAAAACTTTTTCAACTGCATATAAATTGAATTCCGACAAGATGGTAGAATCAATATTCTTTCTTGCGTAAATACACGAACCTCCGTAAGCAGTGTCCTTATTTGATTCCCTCGCTCTACAATAAGATCATGCAAGGTATTCTAGGAATTCTACCATTACCGTGTCTTTTTATTTACGAATCAGTGGTTTTTGTAAAAAATGACTTGCTCAAGGGCGGGAATATATTTTCAGAAAATGCCCAAGTCTATTACTATAACACTCGACGTAGAAATCATATTCATCAGGTGACAGTATCAACAGCTCATTACAAAAAATTCACATACAATACATGTACATTATTTTACAACACTTTGCCAGATGACATTAAACGATTAAATTCAATAGAAAAGTTTAAATCCCAAGTGAAATCGTTTCTGCTGCATAACTGTTTCTATACAATTAGAGACTATACTGAGCATCACAAGAAAAGGAACATTAATTTTAACAATGATACATAATGCATTATTTACCATTTGGACTGTATAAATGAGTATAAACAACCTGTAACAACTATTGTACTACAGCTTCGGGGTCAATGACCCCCATCTCGATCAGGTTTTTCGTCCAGTTTCCCTGATCCATTGAGCAAATGCTGAGATGGCCCCTTGTTTTGCTTCTGGACATAAATGTAACTTCATTTTCTGTTAACGTCTTCTAGAATTCAGTGGGAAATACAATTATTCAAATTATCGTTTCCATGTTGTCGCGGCAGGAAGTAATAAGAGCCAAAATTTATTGCTTATTTATCTTTGAAAATAGATTTTATTACATGGGATTTTTAAAATTTTTTCATGGGGTTTTTTTTTTTCTCCCTTTCAAAATTCAAAATTTAAGTAGTATATGACTTAGTGTAGGGATCACAGAATTTTGAAAATGTGCACACAATTCACTTTTCCCCATAGCACGTCATACGCAGTTTTTAACTTTTTGACGTAAAATAAATAAAAAATAAATAAATAAAGGTAAAAACTAGGAATTTGGAGTGTGTTTAGATCATTTTTAAACAACCAATGTTCTGTAAAGCAAAAAACATATATTTGACTTATATCACACTGTAATGCTGTCTCGATAAACTCAATTTTATTTGAAAGAGATTGCACATTATGATTCGAATCTTTTGCATGTACCTACACGGATACTTTTCTGCTGCATCTGACTGTAGTTGCTATTTATTTATCTATCTCATTTTTACCTCGAGTGCGTGGTCGAAGGAAGTATCGTGTCCCTGCAGTGTTAGGAGGTGAGGAAGGAGGGGTTACAGATGTAGGGGAATGAATAATGGGAGAGGTAATACAAGGATTAGGTTCAGGGCATAAGGTAATTGGATCCAAGGGGATTCCGGAGGATGGAAGAGAACTAGGAGATGTAGGTGGGGATGAGTTTTGGGTAGGATACTTCTGAAGTGTAAGGATGTGTTTTGCACGTTCGCTAACGAGTGCATGTTTTCCCGACAAGGTTCAAGTGAAGGCCATGCCGGGTGAAGTGTTTTTCTGAGAGAAAGTTAAGCTCAAATAATTTAATATGTGTGCCTTTCAGATGCAGTTTTAATTCGTTGTTTGCGTGTCTAATTTCTTTGCGCAGTGTTGGTTTGCTGTACCACAAGGGCAGAGTCAAGACTATAATGTTCGAATTTTGGGCGGCATGTTGTAGTTTGTCATGTTGCTCAGGTGTAAAGTGACCACCCAAATCGATGTCATTCTGCCCTCCTATGATGATGACTGTATCCCGTTTGGTGAGAGTTTTTGTGTGGGTGTGTAACTCACTGGTCACGTCGGCAAACCTTCCGTTAGATTTAAATTCACCCGTGGCAGAGAAATTGGATGGGAGTGACCCACTGAGTAGAAAGGAAATTTTTCGCCCCATGTCTGTCTGCTAAAATTGACGGGTTCAGTCGCCTTTTTGATGGGCTCACTGGGAATGTCCTTGTTTATTTGTGGACTAGGTTGCGCAACGTGTCTTTGTTTCTTTGCTCTTGCTACTCTGCGTTGGCTTTTGTTGGACGTGTCGATGATGGGTGGGGGTAGTGAGGATTGGGAAGGAAAGAAAAGTCATTGTCATAATCTAACACAGAAAATCTGTTTTCAGTCATGATTGTTCGTGGTGATTGTGTTTTTGCTTTCGCGGATGGACAGTTGAAATTTCCTGCAGTGCTGCCAACCGTTTGTTTTGAACGACCTCTTCTCGCCTTCGGATGTTCATCTCAATTGTTTGTTTGTGCGAAGACTTTGAGAAGGTCGGTTTTGAGAGTGTACAGAGTAGAAAGTGTATAGGGAATAGCAGCCATGTCTCGAATGCGTATAAAATTGCGTGGTAAATATAAAAATAAATAAATAGATGATAATTCAGACTAATGTAAAAATACTTCCTAATCTATCTTTTAATTTAATTATATTAAATTGTTTAATTTAAGCTATTTATTTATTTTTATCTCTATTTATTTAAAAATATAACAGTAATGTGATTCTTATTAGTATTTAAATGTGATCTATTAGATGCGAAAAGTGTTCAATGTGTTTAACGTAATAGATCTAGATCGTAATAGATAGATCTAGTAGAGGCGGTTGTATCATACGGTCACATGGTCACATGCCCGTCCCCTAGTAATTAATAGTATTTTAAAATTCCCTATATTTTCATATGAACTATTGCAACTTGATGAATACGAGCGCACTATTGTTATTTTTTCTCTGAGGCACTGAACGAGACTCAGTAAAGGCATCTGCATGAGATCTGGCAACACGGCTTTTGGCACGGGTAGCCTGCGCCCACTGCCCCGCCGTTGTCGGGTGCTGCCGCCGTAGAACGGTGGGTTTTTAGAGGGGGGTAGTGCAAGCATATGGCACGCCCGTCACAAATTCTGTGCGACAGCGCCGCCAGTTCTGTTGCAGACAAGTACGGCGATGTGAATTAGCTATCCATTTTACTGACGATGCGATCTTTTGTGAAACCGCTTGGCTGAAGGTTCTCAAACAATTGACTCTCGTGGCGTCTTATTTGGAAATGAATCTGATTCTCAGAAGTTGTCAACAATACGAGATGTTTTCTCTCGTTTGTTCCCAGTAGCTGGCGCAATATCGCGAGCGTCTATGAAAGAGGTTCAAACTTTTCAAAGCAGTTTGTCCTTCCAATGAGTTTCATACGAAAGACGTCTGTGCCTTTCTTTCTGGAAGCCAGCCCGCGGTTTTTGTCGCGGCTGTGAAACACTTTTAAAGAGCGCGCCTAAGAAGCAGCGCTCAGCGGCGGTCAGAGAGGGCAGCGGAGGCGGCGGAGCGACAAGACGCCGCCCAATCCCGGAAAGCGAGCTGGTCGGAGAGCCAGCTACGCAGCAGCGAGTCTCCAGCGCCGCCCGCTTTAAGAGCGAGCGCCGCCAGCCGAGAAGTACGACAGTAATTGGCTATTGAGTTGAATGGAGAGCGTTAGTGACCGTGCGCCCAGTTGAATTCTGCGAGGAGATTGTACAGTGTGATTTCTGGTTTCGACATAGCTTGTTCTTGGTACATCTCCCGGACTTTTGGTTTCTTGATTTTGGTTTGTGACTCGGTACGCTCTTTGGACTTTGGAATTGTAACCTTTGTACTTTCGGCAGTTAATTACAATAAATGTTTGTGTATGTAAAGCGTGCAATTATTCTGAACATAACAGTTTTCATAGAAGTGTGACGTACTAGAAAAGAATAACACAGACGACTGTTTCTGTTTGATATTACAATATATTTACAATTAATGTACAAATATTATTATACAAAATTTAACCCCTTGGCAACCTTTCAATTCCCTTAGTCGCGAAACCCCGCGACCGTCCCTAGGCCTAGCCCAGAACCACTGCACGAAAGCAGGAAAAAGCAACGCGAGGTGGGAAGCTGTCAGACATAGAGTCCCGTAACTACAGAAGTTACATGGCCTGACGCCAAACCGATCTTCGACCTGAAGATCACGTGCAAAGATAGCACTGGTGATACCCCTCGTCTTTCGACACTCTGCGTATCCCGCGAGGCGCATGTCGGCGCAGCCTTACGTATCCGTCGGCACGCCCCCACTCTACAAGTGGCGGGCGTCATTCGGCTCGCTGGCCAGCCCTTCGAGGGCCGCAACCGACATCACCCAGACTCGCGCTCGCGCGCGTCCTTTTCTCCCAGTTATTTTCGTACCGGGATTTTCCGGCCCGGCGCGCGCCGGCGTGGCGCCGCCGCCTTCCACCCCCGTCCCACCTCCGGCTTAGGAGCGGGATTCCCCGAAGCGGCCGGCCGCAGCGACGCCGTACCCCGCGATGACACAGAAGTCCAACGCGGGACGTTTAGAACGCATGCCCTTTGCGGTTAATTAGCGCCAAGGAATGGTTACAAATGATAGAATTTTAAGTACGGCGCCAAATTTGAATTAAGTTTGGCTGCCAGTGTGCCAACAAGGCCATAGGTGACAGGTTTTAAATTTTTAATTTAACAGGTGACAGTTTTTTAAAGGAGCTGAAGAGTGCTCTCTCCATAAAGTTTTCTGTTAATTAGTTGTGTTCATCATTTAATAGAACCGTACGATACATTTCATCTACATCAGCGGCAAAAGCACATTTAAAAATTCTAAATATTAAGAGTAGATAAATAAATGCATGTTGAATAGATCGTTTAAGCTGTGCCCAGAAGTGCTTTTCACTAATGCGTGAAAACAATTCTCAATTTCGTGGTGTATGAACTAGGATTTTGAACACAAAAGTTCGGAATATAATTGCTTACTTCACTCCTTGATTCATGGCATTCCTCTGCATGTCCAAGCGAAATATTCTCTCTAAAAAAGCAAAACAATCCCTTCTGAGCTTCTCATCCCTTCGATTGATTGATTTGTTCGTGTTTCCGGGCGTGTCAACTGCGTCGGTCATTAGTCCCGTTAGTGTAGTGCATGTTTTTTCTCGGGAGATGGTAGTGATCTTCCCCCGCTGGATGGCGAGATCCGGCGCCGACCTACCGTCGGCTAGTGGGGTTTCCCCCTAACCAGGACTCTCCCACCAGCGGGGCACCGCCCCAGCCGGGACAAGCTCTAAACTCCCGACCGGTCTCTCGGAATATGTGGTAGTGTAGTGCATGTTAGTGTAAGTGTGTGTGTAAGGGGAGAGGATAGGACAAGGAAGAGGAAGGACAGATCGCGCGCGGCCGTGGCCCGTTTGGTAGGGTACTGATCCAGCATTCGCCTGGTGTTGATCGGAGAAACCACGGGAAACTACCGGTCAGAGCATCCGGCCGCTAGAATTCTCCTCCAGACAGCGACAGAATTCGACCTAGCTGAAAGGTTAGTGTCGAAAATCCTGCCGCCGTCAGGACTCGAACCTAGGACCTCCCGGTCAGAGGCGCTGCAGTGACATCAGTTGATGCACTGAGCTACCGCTCCCTGTCATCCCTTCGAAAGCGTTGTTCCAATGACAACATAAGTTGCTTCGCAATGTAGTATGATCTCCCTAGCTCGGCACGGAAGGATCGGTTTTAAAAGGCCGAGATTTAGAAAAATGTCCACTAGGTAGCCTCCGGGTTGTGGATACAAAATGAGTTTCAGCAGGTTGGACTGGTGAGTCCGCATGGGTGACAGTCAGGTGACAATTCGCTTCTCTTCAACCCTTCCCAGATTCTTTGCATACCGAATTCTACATTATTCGTTAATGTGACTTTCTGCTCCATGTAGAAAAAACATTTGGCATTACGCCCTTCCTCGATTTCGCTAGTCTGAACTGCTCCCGCTATTACTATTCCTACCAATGTATCCAAGATGACAGGAATGTCATTTGGCAGTGAGAGTTTGGTTTTCAACACTTCGAAGAACACAGCAGAGTTTAATAAGATGTCAACTTTGTTTGACAAATGAAAAGTATCATCAGCTAGCTTGAGGGAGAATTTTTAACCTTGATATATTCAATGAGGATTTGGGTAAATCGGAGGAAATTGATGGCACTACTTAACATTGAATTCCGGTTTGCCAGTCACTGACACGAGATTTTAAAACTATACTCACCCTTCAATTGGAGCCTGACTTAAGATATTTAACTGAATGTATTGAATAATTACATTTTGTCCTAGAAAGACCTAATAATTGCACTAGGGCTTCTGTTATAAAACATACTTCTCTACCCGAGTCTAGCAAGGCTCTGACTGATATTTAATTTCCCATCCTATCTGTGACATTAACTATGGCTGTGGGGAGTAATGCCTGTAATTCCTTTGATGCAGCGAACACCATATGAGAGAGAACTTTTTCAATCTCTATTTCCACTATATATGTCAACCATTTGTATCTTTAAAGTAAGAAGGAAATCTTGATACGTTGTGATGCTTAGAAAGGAAAGAAAGGGTTCGTTTATTTTACTCGATGTCCCAATCCCTTGGAATTACACTATGTATCTAATTAGCCTTACAAGAGTAAAGACAATTACTTTTTCCCGAACTCTTCCATTGTGCTTACTGTATTGGTCGAAAGATGGTTGCGCATTGCGCAGACAGAGAATTTTGAAATGTCGAACAAGAGCCGCTTCAGCATTCACTGTATTGCATATCTTTTTAAATCACTGTCGAAATTGAGTGGTGCCAGTATGTTTGCGCTTGTACACTAGAACGCCTATAAAGTAATGCTAAACCACTGACGAAATAAAAATGTTTTCTTACATTTCAGGAAATCTGGAAAGTAAACAATAATGGATCTAAAACGAGTTATGGGATCCTATAACCTGCTTGCTGCCCGGTATTTTACTTTATTTATTTATTTATTTATTTATTTATTTATTTATTTATTTATTTATTTATTTATTTATTTATTTATTTATTTATTTATTTATTTATTTATTTATTTATTTATTTATTTATTTATTTATTTATTTATTTATTTATTTATTTATTTATTTATTTATTTATTTATTTATTTATTTATTTATTTATTTATTTATTTATTTATTTATTTATTTATTTATTTATTTATTTATTTATTTATTTATTTATTTATTTATTTATTTATTTATTTATTTATTTATTTATTTATTTATTTATGTCCCTCTGTCTGTCTCTCTTTCTCTCTCTGTCTGTCTCTATCTGTCTCTGTGCCCCTCTCTCCCTCCTCCTCTCTTTTTCTGCCGGTCTGTCTGTCTTTCAGAGATGTATAGAATATCATTCAAATCGTACTCTCACACATTTCCCCTACGTTGTAAGATTTTTGTATGAAAGTCTGTATGGTACCGACGAAAATCATGGCAACTGTCGAAGGTTTATTATTCTCGACTGCCTTTTTTTGGTGAAATTTGACTGGATCCTTTTGTTGGTTGACCGTCGTGTTTTGTGCAGCGAGGAGACTTCTCCCGACCGAGCTGCGGCCTCAGAGTTGTTTAAAGAAGGATCCACGACGTCTTGCAGCACTTTCGTGTAAGTACTGCCTGCGGTTTGCTCTAAAATTGTAGCACTAAAACTTTTAATATTGAGTCTGTGCTTGGTAGAAATGCGGTTTGTGATACGATTCGCTCACGCGCTGTTTATTTTGAGAAAAAGGCATTCGCGTTGCGGCCAGTTAGCAGACCGAAGCACTTTACGGTGGAATGTGACGTATTGCATCGCCGTTCCAATGTGAGCAAAAGGCTAGAACATTCAACCCTTGCATTTACATAAAACTTTCTTAAATCTCTTCAACACATATCAAAGCATTTAAACGAGCAACAGTATGCGCGGCAGTAAGTTTACGCTAGTACACTTGGTCTCTTTCAGAGAAATGGCAAAAGACTGAACATATAAACATTATTTTGCTTCCCTTTCAGGTCGTCGACCAGCGACACAACGGCGTCATCTCGTCGTATCAAGCGTGTCCCCGGCTCCACTAACCTGCTTGCTGGCAGGTATTTATATATATTATTAATTTAATTTTTGTAAATTTATTTATCGTCAAAACAATGAAATTCTGTGTAACGTATGGAGAAGGGTGTATAGTCTCCACATTTTTCTAGAATCTGTTGTCATTTTTATTATAAGTTGAATTATGAATAACTACAGCTAGAAGCACTTTTGTAGCAGAAATCAACATACTGAGTCTCTTCGCCAAGTCCGTTCTCTGAGTGTGTTCTCTCTTTTCGTGTGTGGGAGAAGCTGCTATATTTGTTGTCTGTGTTTTCTTCAAGTTCGGAGAGGAGAGCGTCACGTCATGCCGGCAGCGAACATATAGTAAGGTGATAAGACGCGATCTGCTCGCAATGGCTGCTTGCCATTTGTTCATATTCCAGGTTTGGTTTTAACGGGAACCGCGGCATCCGGCGTGCCGGTGAAGAGCAGGCTCACGGGTGCCGGCCACGTGAACGCATTCGCTTTTGTAGATAAACTTCCTATTATTTCTTTAATGATGAGTATGAGTAGGATTTGTATGAGTAGAGCTGGATTTGCGGCTGGATAATTGGAAACTAGCAGCGTGTTTAAATGAAAGGGGTGTGAGAGAGCTGATCGGACGCCTAGGCCTGGCACAGCCCTTCGTTAATGCCCCTCGCCAGCTGTCGGTCGCCGTTCCCGGCGACCAGTGCTCACGGCGGACAGATGCTCAACGACGGGTTTGTTTTGAAAGTCTTATGAATTGCTGTATTATGTTTTGAATATTGAGTGCGTTTCGGTCTCGGACGAGCTTGGACGCAGGTGACGGGAGTCGTGAGAAGGAGGCCTATGCGGGAGCACTGTCTCTAAATGGTTTTATTGCCTTTGCGGGTACGTGCTGGAGGGCCCTGGGAATGGAGCAGCAGAAGGGGTGGTGGGTTCACACGTTTGAGGGGACGTAGGTACCTCGCAGGTAGAAGGCAATTAAGAGGCTGCGTGTCTTCGGTCTTTTGTCCATTTCTTCTATTTCGTTCACTGGATCATGCGACGTCGCTGAATCGATTCGTTATCTGTACAAAGATCAGGCTAAGACTCTTAAAATAATTGTACGCTTTCATGTCATGCTATTTTGTTCATAGGTTCTCTAAAAATCTGATATAAACATGGTTTTTGATACATGGCACAGAGTGAGGCTTCGAATACAGCTCAAGTGGTGGGAAAGCTTTGCAGAATGGGACAAATATCTGCTGTACGTCTTTCTGGGGATTTATCATAAGGGAAGATTCTGAAAATGACCAATATTAAGACTGTTGGCACATCTTGGCGTTAAGATCTATTTTAATATTAAATGTTGAGGAAAATATCAGTGTCACGTGTGTCTGGACAAAAGAAAATCGGTCTTCTTTCTAGTTCTGTCTCATTCAGTTCCTATGCCTCCACTATTTCCACGCGGCAGAACACGTTGGATAACGGAGAATCCAGTGCCACGGAGCTTCGAAATTGCGACGCCGATTTCACATAAAAAATTCAAAACTCGTTGCAGTCGACACCGCATTTTTAAGCGTTTTTCCACGATTGAGGCGATCAGGCTCGGTTGTTGTGTGCGTGCTGAGTTGTTGCCACATATTCAAACAACATGGACTCACCGCACCTTAGTGGGAATCTCTTGGTTCTTCGCACGTCAACAATGGAAGACATCGCCAGCGCGGTGCCGTCTGGGGAGGTGGCGCGCTCTCAAGGCCATCTTTGAAAGCGATTCAAGGAGCTATCTTACGGCAAATTATTTCTTCTCTCTGAAATGCAGTCGGCGATTTTGAGGGAAAATTAAGTATATCTCAAATGCACGACGTTTAAAATTTATGCCCTTTGCTGTCAATTCATGCCAAAGAATGATTATAATTGTATTCGAAGTTAGGCGCCACATTTGAAATAATTTGGTTGCCTATGTGAAAATATAGTTAGAACATGTCAAAATATAAATTTTGCCAAGAATGCCAGAACCTTTTTATTCTGAGGCCACGTTATCCTAATGTTCTCGTAAGTTGTCCTGACGTTTTCCCTCCCTAGACCTCGATCAGCACTAGCCGGCAAGGACTGATGAACCTTTATCATACTCATAACGACACGACAAAATGATTACTGCTTTTAAATTCTCGTGTTTTTCCCGTCCCATACCGTGTTGTTTAAGTTGATAATTAGTATAGTTATTTTTCTGTTTATTGTGGTTTTACGATTTATATTTTCACATTTAAGATATTATTTGAAGGCTCATGACCGGTCATGAAGAATTTTAATGCCATGTCTCAATATTTGGCTGAATTATCATGCAGTAATTCTTTTCATTTATGGCTGTTTTTTATGATTTTATTATTTGTTCCTTTATATTCTCTGTTCTGTTCAGTGTGCTAATGTATTAACAGCCGACGACGCCCAAATAGCTCTATAACTCAAACCTGTGAGTTGCGACTTCGACCCATTCCTTTGCCCGCAACGCGTTCAGATGTCAAGAAAACTCGCGGGAAAAGTACCATCGGTACGGTTGGAGGCGAATACACAAAATTTGTAGGACTCGTATAACGTTCCGCACTATGTAACTAGTTTTAAGAGAGAAAATATCTTTAAACTGACAACAAACGTTTGTGACGTTCCGTGCTGCGGAATGGAGTGCTCTCAAAAAAGTAATTGAACGTCCAAAAAGTTCTTATTAAGTGAATTATATTATAAGGAACATAACCTTCTGGGACACGAAAATATGTTGGAGGGTCTTTGAAGCATCGTTTCCTACTTATGCGCGATGGTAAAGAGCACCACGGCTGCATCTGCACCTGTTTTAATCTTCATCTGTTTTTATCATCATCATTTGTTAACTCTTATTCGTTGCATTTTTTACTTACATGTATTAAATGCAGGCTTTGGGGAATTACCTATCCAATCATAACTCTCATGGGATTTTGTGTAAATAGTTTCTTAAAGATTACGTAAAACCGTGTCTCAGAATAAGTATTATATTGTCTTGGGCACGTGCAGTAGTCGATGACATTTGTGAGAAATCTCGTATCAACGAATTTACACAAGTAAATAATCTTGGCTGTCCAGGAATTTACACAAGAAATCTTTGCCCCCCCTGCTTGGTATGTATCTCATGGTGCATTTTTGGAAGTACATGTTCTGACTCGATGATTTCGTGTGCCTGCCTACATCCTTGCACGATGAGTTGCTTTCCGTCAGTGGCAATCATCAATGTGATAATCTTTTCCCCCGAAAATACCGTAAAGTCTGTAACATTTATTTGGAGTCACCTATAATAATGGTAAGTGTTTTTGTGTGTGTGTCGTGCAGGGGGCCGAGGGACGCGCCTTCCTTGGACTCCCAAGATTCATCCGTGGAGGAAGCCCTGCTGGCCTCAACGAGCGTCGCTGCTGCTTCGGGCCGGGGCTGCGAGGGGGGCGGGCGCAGGTGCTCCTCTGCGCCGGCGCTGCGCGCCCGGCCTGCGCTGCCGGGCGCCTCGCAGCGGGGGGCCGCCGACTGCGCCTCGTCAGGTCGGCGCCCAGCCTGCAAGTCGCCTCGCTCCGCGACTTAAGCGCCTCCGTCCCTCCGTTGGCCCAGCCGCGGGCAGCTGGGGGCGGGGCCCACGCCTGGCACGCGCGATGCTGCTCACCCCGCCGCTTCTGCCGGCTCTCAGACAACCTCCAGCCTTAGAACTCAGGCGCGGTCCTCGGTATTGGACGGAAACAATGAAAGCTAGTAAGTGTTCAATAAAGTTGATAAAGTGCTTCAATGAAATTGCTATAATGCACATAGTT
Organism: Teleogryllus oceanicus; assembly: GCA_964035755.1. NCBI lineage: Eukaryota > Metazoa > Arthropoda > Insecta > Orthoptera > Gryllidae > Teleogryllus > Teleogryllus oceanicus. Next base: position 327,588,015 of record CAXIVR010000001.1, on the reverse strand, counting down.
ACTATTTAATTCAGTTTATTCCTAAAATGAAGATTGCATTTACATAAAAATAGGGCAGAAATGGTGACAATTTAATGAGAAAATGACAAAGAAGTTTTGTTTCCAATGAATTCAATAGAAAATTATTTATTTAAATATAAATTCCATTTTCAACATTCTTTGATAGACTCTTAAAACCCAGCCACTCAAATTAACACATATCTTCACCACAAAAACAAGCAGAAAATAAATGATTAAAATTAAAAAACAATATATTAAGAAATTAAACTAATATTTAATGTTTAATAAGGTTTTAATTTTCAGTTATTTTTAACTATTAGGTCATGCAGAGACCAATATGACTGTCTATGTTAGGTAACTGAAGGGGAACACCACTTGTCAGGACAACACGAGCACACAGGCTTCCACGCCCGAAGCGGGATTCGAACCCGCAAGTCTTCGAGCCGCGGTAGCTACGGCCCTACAGCCTTAGAGAACTCAGCTATCCAAGTCGGATAATTTTCATCATTGTTTCATTTTATTTTGAAATTTATACTGAAAACACTTTTTTCATTTTCATCCCAAAAGGATTTTTCAATGCCCTCGCCCTGGAAACAATTGCCTTTTTGTATTTTTTATAAATGTAATTTTCTTTAATGAAAATTGAATTTACATGACTTATATGCATTCGTGTTGAAATATAGTACATTGGATAACATTAGTTTAATATATAAGAAACTGTTATTGATATACTGTGATTGACAAACGAAACATTCAGCCCACGTGGCGGGTGTCCAATAAATACAGCGCTACAGATAATGATTTATATCAATACAAAATTGACAAAAACTTGACCTCTAAACATTATTCTATAATATACATTGTTTATTTTATAGTTATTTACAGTTTACTCGTACTGCTTAACATAAAAACTTCATACTATACTAAACTACATACTATTTATTGTTCCAGATCATAATTTTAAAATAGGGGTTACTTTGAACCAGGGAGAACAAAATTTCAGATGTGGTATAAAGTCACTCTGATGTACTTAAAAAAACCATGTGATTTATTGCTTGTTAAATTAATTCAGATTTATCATTTACAATGCCGGGAACTTATTATCGTTCGGCTGAAGCCAGGTCCTATCGAAGGTATTCTGAAGAAAAGTTACTGGAATGTATTGAAGATGTGTGAAAAGGTAAGCTTTTCGAAAGAATTGTTCTTTACAAAATTTTACGATTTTACGAAATAATTTGCAGGGTAAACACTGTGGTACTACACTGATGGTCAGAAACTGTTAATTAATCAGGAAGAAGTGGCATTCATTAATTATCTTGCAGCGCTTGGCGAATTAGGATTTCTCCTTGAAAAGAGAGATTTCGGTTTTATCGTTAAAAACTATAATGATGAAGCGTAGGAGAAAGCTTATTTACATTAATAATACAAGTTTTAATCGGCCCTGGGTAGATAATAAATGATATTGAGTAAGTTAAGGTTATTTTGTGCTTTTCATTAAAAATTAAAACTGATAATTACTCTTAGTTGTGTTTTTACATGGTATAAAGACACTTTACCCCTTAATCCTTCTAAATTTGCCTACATTCTCATAAGAAAGACGAAGACCGTCAATGTGTGGTACGTCAATGTGTGGTACAATGTCATCCTACACTGGAGGGTCACATTGTACCACACAAACCATCTACCAAATAAAAAAATCTGTTAAATAAATGACTTGTGTGTAAAACCATAACTCTGGAGCTACCTAACATTTGAAAATGATTATAAAAAGTATTAAAAATATTTTGGTTTCACAAATACAAAAAACACGTTTCCTGATAAAAAAATCGCCCCAAAAACCGATATAGAAATAATTTTCGATATAAAGAAACGTTTTAAATACAATTTTCAAGGGCCAGAAAAAATTCTTTTTATAGCGAATTTAGGTACAGGATGATTCAGTCCTCGTTGCTCATACAGGACCCACTTATAGAGCACACTACTTTATTCACGAGTGCGATAAAAATATTGTAAGCCCTATTAAAAATTTTGAAAAAAGTTTTTTATATAGTTTAATCCCAATTTTAAAAAAAAAAAAAAAAATTTAATTTTTGGGCTATAGAATCAGAAGTTCGCATTTTCACTTAAACTATCAGATTGATACAGTGGCAAATAACTTACTACAACTAGAGTGAGTAATGTAAATTATCTTACAGTAATAGTTTAATTAACCTGCAATAAGTTGTATGCATTGGTGTTAATAATAATTCTAAGTGTTTACAATATCCTGACGTATAATTATATTATTTACTACATTACTAAATGGTATATTGCTTTATTGAACTAAGTGACTTGTACAAGGTGGGGCAGAATGGACTCCCTGATTTGAGGGATGAATTGTGAAAGAACAAATTAAGATAATCTCAAAACGTTTTTATTTCCCAAAACTACATTCAATGCCATTTTATTCTCATTTGGTTGTGAAAATTAGTTCGTCCAGGTGACGACCTTGGCGAGAGATGCACATGTTGAGTCGTTCAAAAACGTTTCCGAAAACTCTTCTCAGTATATCTTCTGATATTCCAGCGACGACATCTGTAATTGCCTCCTTAAGGGCTTCCAAGGTCCTTGGTCGAACTTTGCAAATTGAAATGATTGGAGGCGTTGTCATTGTCAACAATAGTATTGACAACGCCTCCAATCATTTCAATTATGTAAATGTCAACTACAACTCACCACTGAATCAACGAACTTTGCAAACCTCAGCTTTGAGATAATCCCAAAGAAAAAAATCGCATGGGCTCAAATCCTGGGAGCGAGGGGGCCATGGAACATCACCACGTAAGGAGATCAGGCGGCCGCGAAACAGTCTTTGAAGGATTTGCCATTAACGAAGGGCGGTATGAGCCGTAGCACCGTCCTGTTGAAACCAAAAGGCTTGTGTGTCATATTGCTGACCATACTCTTCCAACTTAGGTTGAAAAAAGTTCTCTAGGATGTCACAATAACGCTCAGAGGTAACAATAACAGTTAGACCTTGAGATTCAAAAAAGTAAGGCCCAATTATTCCTATGGAGGACACGGCGCACCAAACTGTCACTTTGGGGCGATGAAGAGGTCTTTGGTGGAGTTCACGAGGATTTTCAGTCGCCCAGAAACGAAACATTTGCTTATTTACTGTGCCGGAGAGATGAAAATGCGCTTCATCGCTGGACCACAGAATAGCGTCGTGTTGCACAGAGGTTAAAATTGCATTACAAGCATCTGTACGTTTCACCCAGTCTTGTGGACTCAATTCTGAACGACCATCATCTTGTAGGGGTGTAACTGAAGGTCAGTGTGTAAAATTCGCCTTACCGTTCTGGACGATATTCCAAGGGCAGCAGCATGTTTCCGCGCAGAGCGCGATGGAGACTGTTCAATGGAGTGATGGAGACGGTTCCATGGAGACTGTTTACTGCCACGATGTTTTCAGGTGTCCTCACACTTTTAGGCCGCCCAGCTGGTTTTTTAGGAAGTGCAGATCCTGTCGCCCGTACACTATTAATCCATTTCCTAATGGTTTTAGCATCAGGAACCTTATCATGACGAGCCAAACCAAACCGCCTACGAAAAGCTCTCTGTGTCGCCACCACACTATTATTGTTTTTAAAGAACGTTTCAACGACAAAGCCTCTATGCTCACCAGACCACTGCATGGCGACTACTGAAATGAAAATGGCATCGTTTCCTCGACCTAACGCCACTATTCCCATTCCGCTAACCCACCTGCGCGCTCTACAGTGAGTGTTTGAAACTAGGGAGTTCATTCTGCCCCACCCTGTACAAAGAGTGGTCACTCTTTTAGCGGTACATTTTTAATTACAGAAATGTTAAAGCAGTTCAGATATCTTATATAGATACACATTAATAAGATGACGTTTAAGCAATGTTTTGAAGTATTTATTATCATCTGATTTTATGGTGACAGGGAGATTAATAAAAAGCTCTATTATGATAGTTATGCATCGCTTTATTATTCACAAGATATTGGTTCTGGTAATTTCTCAATGGTAGCATTACTTTGTATGAGTAGAGTGCTACAACATTTAGTAATTAATATTTGACTAAGAATTCTTTATAGGATTGTCTTGTGTCCATGTGTAATAACGATAATTTTGGTATGTCCTTCAGAACACAAACTTTCAAGACTATTTTTATCTATCTTTGTATATTATTTAAAGGACGTCTATCTATTCTTTAAAGGAGTACCTCTAATAAAGCACAGATATTATGTCATTACATATTTTGTTTTTGTTTTCGAGCGAGATTTCTCCATTAACACTGACAACGTGTTATTAAAAAACAAAACATTCAACATACTACACTGCTTTCTTCACTTGTTTTAAAAATATCAATTTCTTGCCTCTTCTATAATGTCACTTAACAACTGAGCGCGAAGATAACGCGCCCAAATATTGGTTTGCTTGCTAGGACTCCGCCGGTCTCCGAAGACCTTTCTTCGGTGGGCTGCTGGTGTCACAGATTGCGATGCCATTGTGAATCAACCACGCGACGAAGTGCACGCTCAGAAACCAGGCAATCTTCGGGGAAGCTCGGGAAAGTAAAGCAAGACAGGGGCACCCTTTTAACAAATCATTTCATTAAATTTTGCAGAAAAACTCGGAGTAGGAAAATGCCTATTTGTGTCTATTTTAATTTTAAAAACCTAAAATGAGACTAATTTGCCTAATTTCTTTTGCCTGTGGCTACTTTTTACTTTTTTCTTGTGTCGGCACAACAGACGCAGATAACACCATTTATAGCAGCATCGTTTTAACATCGTTTTTGTTGGGTGTCTGGCCACAGTGGAATAATAGAAAACGAAATAGCTAACCAAGCAGCAAAGCTCTCCACGATGAAAACAGTATTAGACATCCTTACAGTCTCTACGAATGATACCAAGCAGGTTATATCACGTTCTATTCTCAGTGCATGGCAAACAGTGTGTCAGTACTCGTATTTTTAGTACACGAGAATTAAGGGTTCCATAAAACCTTGGTCTTTCTCATCTCATCGTGCCAGGACGAGGAAATTATTTTGACACGCCTTTGAATCTGTCACTGCCATTGTAGATATTGTTTTGCATGGTTTTGTCCTCTGCACTTCCTTTACACAATGTTCTTGCATGCACTACACTACATCACACGCCAGAAGCTTAGAGGTTGGTCAGGCTGGGAAGGGATCTCTTTGGGAGAAATACCCGGAGGATAAACATCTCTAAGCCGACGGCGCTGAATCTCACATTCCAGCGGGAAAGTTGGATATAACATGAACTACTCTAACGGAGGCGCTCCGAAACAATTAATACTCTTTGAGAATGAAAAGATCATGAGAAAGGAATAGGACGCGTGACCTATGCTTGCCACTTTTTGGAAAGTTTAACCTCTCACAACTGTTAGGGGGGAGAATGAATCTCTAGAAACCGATAATAAGAACAAGAGATTATTTTAAGTTAAGTACGCGAAAGTCAGAAAGCAATCATTTATAACCGCGTCCTTATCCAAAGTATAATAACCCGGAAGAAAACGCACCACTTTACACTGCTGACAGGCATACTTTAAATATTTGGAATCGCTTGCTTTTCATCTCTCGCAATTATATAGAATTACATTAGAATTAAGTATTTTGCTTCGTGAAAACGTTATTACAATAAAATAATATTTCCTTAGTTTCCATTTTCTTGTGTACAAATCCTATTTGGCCCAAAAAGGTGTTTAAGGTCAGGGGAAGACGCTGTTATGGCATTTAATATACGATCAAAAGTATCGTAGTCCACGTGACGAAAGAATTAAACACGCTGGCACGCCCGTGGCTCTTCACGGTCACGTCCAGCATCGAAGACTGCTGTTACTGCCACCTGTTAACGCACTGATGTACTAGCGCGTTCACAATGCGGCCAAGGTCGACCATTTCCTTCCCGTGAGCCAGGCCAACTGTCTCCACATTCCGCATATTCCTAAAGTCCCTCCACGTCCTCCAGTCAAAGCGCAGCCAGGCGCATCACTTTAGGTCCTTAGTTGCCACAAAAATTGTGCTTGCGGAAAAAAAATAGCGTCCCTTGTGGGATTCGAACCCACGACCCTTGGAGTCGGAATCCAACGCGCTTTCCACTGCGCCAAAGGGACAATTCATATTCATTTGATATTCTTGGTATATGAGTATTTGATTCAAGATGCCAGAGACAAACAACAGATATTTACAAAGTCTGCGTGCAAGGTAAGGCCCGTGCTTAAAAAACGTGTTACATATCGTGATTCGCGTAGACCCCTAGCAACTCTTCTATCGGGAGAGATGGCTCAGGGCATCAACTGATGTCACTGCAGTCCCCCTGATCGAGAGGTCCTAGATTCGAGTCCCGACGGTGGCAGGATTTTCGACACCAGCTTGTCAGCTAGGTCGAACAAAGTTGTTGTCTGGAAAAGAATTCTAGCGACCGGCTGCTCTGATCAGGACTTTTCCGTGGCTTCTCTGTTCAACACCAGGCGATTGTCGGAACCCTATCAACGAGCCACGGACCGCGCGTGATCTTTCCTTCCCCTTCCTAGTCCTATCCTCATCGCTTGCACATACCCTAACGCACTACCACACATGCCGGGATACCGGCCGCGAGCATAGAGCATGTCTTTGCTGGGGCGGTGCTCCGCTAGAGGGAGATACCTGTTTGGAGAACCCTGCTAGTCGACGGTAGGTCGGCGCTGGATCTCGCCCTCCAGCGGGAGAAGATCACCTATACTTCTCGAAGAAAAACATGCTTACGGGATTAATGACCTCAGTAGTTGACACCCCTGGAATCATTAACAACTAAACTTGCAATTCTTCTACACCCTGCCCAGTGCTACAACAGCACATACTTTTCCCCATTATTTCTAGCTGCTCCGCTGTATTATACTATCACATCAAACTGCAAAAGTGTTTCCATGCAACAGAATTTTTTTCCTGACCGAGACTCGAACCTAAGTCTTCAAAGTTAACTCGCCTGTACAGTTCCCACTAAGCTATAGAAACGCACTGGGCGTCGAACTCGGGTTTAAATAGATAATTGTCGGAATCGAAACATTTCCAACATGCAATTTTTGCAATTTGAAAATACGAAGAATTTGGCGAAAATGGGACTAGCACCATTTTTTACCTTACCTTGATATATATGAGGAGAAAATTTAAAGAAAAAGTTTGGAGCGGTTTTAAATATTCTTTGGAAGGTTTTATAATTTTCAGACACAATTTACGCAGAATCTTCTCATTCTTTCAAAAATTGTTCTCTTCTTTTTAAAGAGTTGATTTTCTACAACAGAATTTGTCTAAGGGAAAAATCTCTATCTTTAATTTTGTAGTTTTGAAATGTTAATCATTTGCATTTTCAAAAATAGAAAATTTCCTGAAAATTGGATTAGTACAATATTTTTTACCGTCCCTTAATACATACGAGCAAAAAATGTAAAAAAAAATAGTACCGTTTTAGAGAAAAAAAACGTTTAAATATATTTTGAAAAGTGGTCATATATTCGAAAAATTGAACATGACATTATTTACAAATATACCTTTAAGGCACAGATTTCATTAAGGTAACAATATCTGTCTTAAATATTATGGTTGTAGGATGCTCCAAAGAATACACTTTTGCAATTTCCATATAATCAGGGATTTCAAAGAAACTGCAACTCTTAAACGTCCTACATGATATGCGAGGACGACGTTTCATAAAAAATTGAACTATTTTTTTAGAAAATTTCGAAAGTATTTTCAAGGCTTTACATAAACTACACTATAAAATCAAAATATGCGTTTGAAACACTCAAAGACTCGAGTTGGTTGAGATTGATCGGGGTATATCTACTTTGGAGAAAATCGGCCGAGCGGTTTAGGCGCCAGCGTTGACCGCAGACGGACGAACAGACTACACACTTTTCGTGACCGCAGACGGACGGACACACTACACTATTTTCGTGAAATACAAATATTTATAATTACAACATACGTAGCGGAAATCCTAATGAAGTGTAACAACACCTCGCCGGAAGAAATTCCCATGTAACTCGTTTCTTTATAACATGTTTAAAACTGATACTCAATCCCAATGCCAAATAAAATATTTTGTGCTGCTTAACAGCTCTATGATCATACACTGACCATTCAAAATAAAAATAGAATTAATATTAATACTGATTTATAATGCATTATTTAGCATTTGTTCCATATAGTATAAAAACCGACAAAATATGCCAATCGATCAGTGTTACTCTCCACTTCCTGATCTATAGAGCGATGACGAGATAACCTGTCTTAAATGGCTCCTGGTCTTAAATGTAGTTTGGAAATGCACACGTTTTTTTAGGTCTTTTTGCTAGATGGGATATGAACGCGAAGGCGAACGCTGTGTAATTCTAAACAACCTGTAACAAGTATTGCAATGCAGCTTCCGGGTCAACGACCCCCAATTCGATTAGGGTTTTCGTCCAGTTTCCCTGATCCTTTGAGTAAATGCTGAAATAATAATAGTAATAATAATAATAATAATAATAATAATAATAATAATAATAATAATAATAATAATAATACCATTTGAATGTAAGGTACGCTTGCAGAGGACGTGAATGAGTGCGAGAGTATTTATAATATAAGGACGCATCGGTTACTTTCGTTATTTGTCCTCTACCTAGGGGACATACACCTGTAGTGTATGTCATTACCGGGAGGTGGCGATGTTCTTCCCTCGCTGAAAAGAGATGTGCCGCCGACCTATACGTCGGCTTGCGGGTTTTCCACAGGTATTTCCTCTTAGTGGGCATCGCCCCAGCGGGGACAAGCGCTTAGCTCCCGACTGCTCTCCCGAGATGTGTGTTATTTTAATGCCTGTATGTATGTGTATGTATGTAAAGGGAGAGGAGGAACAAGTGTGAGGATAGGGACGGTCGCGTGTGGTCAGTGGTCTGTTTGTTCAGGCATTAGCCTGGTTAATCAGTGAAACTAAGATGGGAACAACCGGCCGCTAGAATTCTCCTCGAGACATTGGCTGAAATCGACCAAGCTAGAAATCAGGATCGAATATCCTCTTTGATTTATTGATCTAAATTAAAGTTTTCGGAGAAAAACGCGACCTAAAAGTTTAATTATTTAAAGGTACACTGTATTAATGTTGCAACAGTCGCCCCTGCACATACGTAAAAGGTTTTGGATGAACGTGTTTTGATGTTTTCACCTGAGTCGCTAACACCGAACCTTACGGGAATTATAACCTTAGTAGTTGACGCACCCGGAATCACTTATCAATCAACCAATCGTTATGGAGAAATTCAAAGATAAGATCCTTCTGCTTCTGAGAGTTTCTATGCGACTCAGTATATAATATTAATTGAAAAATACTTCCCTACTTCGTAATGAGTGGAAGGCAAAATTAAATAAATGCGTAATTTTGTGTTTTTATCTTCTAATGTTCCTTTTTAAGTATTGGCGTGAATTGCATGCTACTACATCATGAAAGTTATACTTGTTTATGCATTTATTAATTTTTAAATTTTAATTTCCAAACGTAAATTTTTGCGATACAATAGTGTTTAACGTACTCTTTTGCTCCTTTTATCGTTGTGACAAAAACTAAATGTGCCGTTTTAATGATTTCAAAATATGGTCACCTTACATACAATACGAAAACGTGCTGTTTAGTTATACTAATTTATTTTGGTACCTACTAAGCAAAAGAAGATTAATCAGAGAAATTGTTGATGTAGAAGGAATTTCCAAGTGACATTTATTGACATCATTACTTTAACAAGAAATTTATTGACATTTGAATGATAATCTGATCTGTTCAACAACCTCTGATTCATCAGCCAGAAGTAAAGATTGCGCTGGTAAGCATTATCGCTTTCAGTAGCCGGCTCGCAACTCTCCGATGAGCTGATTCATGGATGCAATAACATGACAAGCAAAGAAACGGAGGCGTTTCTAGAATCGTCACTGAACACTTACATTCCTCAGTAGCGAGCCCAAACAACTACATAAAATTGTGGAGCAAAAACAAACAAGAATATGTATGCACTAATTAATTTTACATGCAATGAAATATAACTAGTGGTTCTAGAGCAGCACATATTTTCTCATATAATTTTTTTGACACGTGACCTTATTTAAAGATCTGTCTTTATTAATCCTTTGACTCAGATCTTTTTCAACTCTAGGGGAAAACAATGATTTCCAACACTTTGAAAGTTATTCACGTCGGCTGGGTGGGAGTAGTGTTATAGTGATCTCGGACCGAAGCGTCACGGGTTCGAGTCCCGCCTCGGACATGGTTTTTTTGTGTTCCTCCTTTCACCCCTTATCATCACCATATCGTTTCATCTTCATAGTTACCATAACGTTAACTCCGACAGTGGCCACTGATGACTTAGATGTTGATGCGACCTTCAATAACAAAAAATGAGTTATTCACATGACATTCTCCTTTTAGATATGCTTTTTATGTTCAGTGTTATATATGTTGTAAGCTTTTAAGATTTTGTGGAGAGCAGATCATTTGATTTTTGTGCGGTTGTGGTCAGAAACGCATTAGGCGTCTAAATTACAAAAGAAAAATTCTAAAAAATGTCCCTTTCCGTTTGTAGTATTATGTTGAGGTTCCTGATTGATAATTTGGGGTACTTGACTATTACGATTTGTGAGCTCTGTTTCAAACATTCTCATGGTGGTGAGACAGACACCTATGTGAAGTTGTGAGGATATGCTAGAACGTTTTTTGCTGAAAACTACATTATTCTTCGTTATTTAGTAGGATGTAGTAAATAAAGCAAATAAATAGCATAACTTAATCAATTAATAATTCCAAATATCATCGGAACATTAATTTCTTGTAAACTTTTGTTGTAAAACTTTTAGGTAAAAATGACACCAAACAGAATCCACATAATTATATGAGAAACAGAGTTAAAGGGTCAAGAAAAAGTCACTGTCTTCAATATTATAGTTGCAGGAAGGCGCAGAAAAAGGTTTGGGTTCATACAATATTTGAAAATGCCAAGAATTTTTCAAAAACGAGAATAGTCCAATTTTCTTAAGGGGACACATGACTGAATTTTGCATCTTTTAAAGTAGCCGTTCAATTATCATTAAATTTAAACCACACAACTATCTTATTGCAAAGTAAAACCAAACCAAATATTTTTAAATTTGGTCCATTAGTTCTTGAGATTTTAATTTTTGATATTTTTTGACATTTGACAAATGCCCCTTGCAAAACAATTTTCACTTTTTGAAGTTGTTTTTCTAAATTAAGGTTATCATAGACTGAATTATTCAAGTTATGCTGCTTTTTATAGTCATACATGTGATTATGTTACTAGATTTTTTTTTAATTTGATCAAATGAAAAATTCAATTGAGGTAGCTATTTTAATTTTTTAAACAAAAAATGATGAGCTTGTTTTATATGTACATCAAAAGCCAGCATAATGTTAGCTTGTTACTAGTTTTAAACCTTATTTATTAACCCCACGTATAAACCAAATTTCACTGGAATAGGATGAAAACTGTTACGACAGGAACACTTTTTATACAGAACATTTCTGAAAAAAAAATAAACGCGAGAAAACTTCCGCAAGGCGATTTATACGTAATTGTCCTTGAACTTCGTGGATATTTGTGTCTTTTTAGTATTCCAATTCATTAATTTGTAAGTAACGCGATGTTAGGATGTAATACACGTATAATTGGGATATAATATATCCAAACTAATCAGAAAACTACTGAAAAAAAAACTTCTAATCAAGAAAACACTGCCAAGGAATAGAAAACTTCAGTCTTTCACAGTACCGAGCACGCACGTAGAATACATAAACAAATAAGCATGTTTTACCCAGGCACTGCTCATTTCAAAACGGCATTTACTAACAACAAATTCTATAAGCTTGTCATTGTACTGCATAAAAAGACTTTCTATATTCAAGAGAAGATTTTTCAGAACGATTGACATTGACACTCATACCTTCACACGCACAAAGCTTTCACTCCTAACAAAGCGGTAGTTTTATATTGAAAAGGAAAATAGGCGTTATAAAACATGAATTGTGTGAAGAATTCCAAAAGCGGTGCTGAATAGGGCGTGTCGGGGTGAAGATTTAAACGGCGGGCCATTTACGAACCACTCCTGTAACGACATTGTGCTATAAATAAGAAAAAAAATATTGTTGGAAAGCAGAAGGATTGTAGATTTTTTGAGACAAAAATCCAAAAATCGACATTTTCTTCAATTTTCACCAAATACTCAGACATGGATTCCCTTAAACATCCTTTGCTCTATCCAAGGAAAAAATTGAATTCAAGGTAGAACAGGTAGAACTCTACGAAACAGTACGAAAAACATTTCAAATATCTCCATCTCCCAATATCAGAAATATAGGTCCGGATATTCAACTTGACATGAATGTTCTGACTCCGCAAAAATGCCTCGCTTTGCCCTTGGCGAAAAGTGAAAATTGGAAACGAATTCCGTCTTTATTGGGGTTTCGGCGAGGGACCGCCCCATACCAGCAGGGGCCCCGTGCCGCGCACCAGTTGCACCAGCCTAGCTACGCCGCTAGTTTTTAGAAACGCATAGGGAGCACTTATTACATCGCAATAGAGCGAGCGAGAGAGGTGACTGGACTGACGTCACTACAATGCCTCCGACCGGGAGGTCCTGGGGTTCGAGTCCCGACAGTGGCACTAGCTACGTAGCTAGGTCGAGTACTGACGCTGGCTGGATGAGAATCCTAGCGGCCGACTGTAATTGGTAGTTTTCCACGATTTCTTCGATCAATACCACGCGAATGCTGGAGCAGTACCCTACCAAAAGGGCCATGGACCGCTCTCGACCTTTTCTTCCGATTGCTTGTCCTATCCCTTACACACACTTACACTTACATGCACTACACGACCATACATGCCGGGAGCTTAGAGGTTGTCTAGGATAGGGCTGAACCCGGTTGGTGGGAGATACCTGATTGGGGAAACCCCGCTACCTGATGATAGGTCGGGGCCGGATTTCGCCATCCAGCGGGGAGATCACCGCCACATCTCGAGCAAAAAGCATGCGCTACATTTACGAGACTAACGATCTTAGCAGTTGACGCGCCCGGAATAACTAGTAATCAATCGACAATAGAGCGGAAGACGTTGCAATAGCAAGGAAAGCGGGTGGATAGAGAGAAAAGAGAGAGATGGGAAGAAAGATGAGGGCAAGAAGGGCCCCTCGCGACGACCTGGGATTTTGTGAGCCACGATTTTTACGGCTCGTTGGGATGCTATTGTGTAAACACAGAGTAGAAATATAGTGACAAAAAATCGTGTTCTCTTAGCTCTCCTCCGACGTTTCGGGATAGATTTGGCGTTAGGTATGTGTATTAACTAGTCGGACAGTGATACAAAAAATTCGAAGATAACTCTGTTACTAAAGTTTTTTTTTTTTGAAATGCATTGTGCCCTGTCTTGGAGAAAATAATTTTTAAAATGTTTCTTCAGAGAAGAATTCTATTAGTCATTCGATTTGCTCTTGTGAGTGAATAAAAACAGGTAGCTAGTGGATACTACTGTTTTACAAACGTCACGAGATATTGTTGGTGCATACAAAAACATAAGAGTCAACCATGAATTTCGGATTTTGTCAATAATAACATGAATTTCCAGTTTGGATTGATGGTAACTAATCTAAATATTTAAAATAAAGCATTACTTGAGACATAGTTGTTTGGCTTGAAATACAATATTATTTGCCTACTTAACAACTGATTTTTTTGTAAGTAGAGGTCATTAAGAGATAAACGCTTCACAAAATAAACATGTACGCAAAATGTACTCTCAGAGTCCTAAGGGAAATGGCTGAAATCATCTGTAACGCAAATTAAGTTAAAATAAATAAAATTGTATGTTTAGTATATAATTCATTACAATACGAATATATAGAATGTCAGGAGTTGATTGCTATAGGGAGTTGCTACAAATGGAATTAAAAAATTACATCCACGCGGCAATCGTTGGCACAAGATTACCGTTACGATTAGATTACGATATCAAAAACCCCCACACTAGCCTTCTTTAAAATTCTCGCTCATCCCGGGAGCAACTCGCAAATGAATCATCAGGACAGTTATTTCTCGTCGGTTCCCCTGCTTGAGGTTGCGAAATGCTATATATTTATCCATGTAGCAAGTCCAAGCTAGATACGAGACGATTGGGGTTTTCGTTTATTTCTACAATCGAACTATTAATTAATATTATTAAACTAATTATTATAATTATTAAACTAAATATTATTAAACTAACTATATTATTAAACTATTAATTAATATTATTAAATATCAATCTTGTCAATCTCTAACTCGTTTTTTATGCAACATTGTTTCTAATACGAGGGAGCGGACATTTGTGGATACTAGATGTCGTCAACAACGCTCGTTGCTCTCATTTATTCTTCATTCAACTAACGTTTCATAGGGAGTGGGGGTATGTATTCCGGGGCTCAAGAAAAAGTGCGCGCATAATATCAGTCCGCCGCACCCGTCTAGTACTCTGAGGTTTGTGTTGCAGTTGGGTTTGTGGAGCTCTGGTGGGTGTTGGCACTTGTGGAATGCAGTGCTCGATTCAAGAATAGGGAAAAATCTTCCTGGTAATTTCAAGACATCTTGAACTGAATATCAAGTGTCCTGTGATCCAATGCAATCTTGTGCTTTAATTACGCCAAATTCAGGTTTGTGTAATACCATATTCTATCATACTTTTTGTTCGGTAAGAATCGTAACTGTCATTTTTTAAAATTTGTGTAGTTGTATAAAATATGTGACCAGAACGAAGTGTTCGTTAATGATCTCCAGCAATCTCGTTACTCTCTAATATGTAATGGGGTACTTAGATATTGAAAGGCCGGAGATTTAACACTTGTGCAAAATAAGTTTGTGCCTTTTCACATGTTCAATGTTCTTACAGAAATCTCAAAATTAACTCGCAAAATGTTGTTCAGTGAAGCGAACTTTCGTTGCAATAGTTTTAATTATAACATCAGTTCAACAAATAATCAGATTATTTTGTTATTTTCTCCTTCCAAAAACTGAAATTTTTACTTTTAAGTTACGGTACAGAATGTTGCTGTATTAAGACATAAAAAATTCGTAATTGTATAACTTTATACTATCTAATATACTACTTTGATAGTATCGTTATGCTACAGCAACAAAAAGCGATATTTACACACTCTTATTTGCGGACCCCTGATACCGAAAAACTGGTAATTTTTCCGATGTGTAGTAAATATCTACCATGTTGTGTAGTCGGAATTCGTGTTTTATGGGTTCTTGATACTAAAGATTGGACTGCAAGAATGTGAAAACCATGAGATTGTTTGAAAGTAAAGTGAATTAGTGAAGTTAAGTTTCCAAGAATCGTAAATTATACATTTCAATCTATTTTGGAAGCCATAGTTCTCTTATATATTCCTCCTTGAAAACTTACTATAAGTCCGTTTCTTCATTGTATGTGAAATTGTTTTGTTGTGATCTGACAAGAATCGGGCAGTACAGCCCTGAAGAGGCAGTACTTCAGGGCAGTACAGCCCTGAAGAGGACCGCGATATGTCGGTCGAAACGTCGGCACCCCAGCCTTCGACGCGGCGACAGCCCAGATCATGATTCTGGCCGCGGAAGCCTACGATATCAAATTGTTTTGTTTTTACTAACAATGTTTGACAAGAAAATATTTTGTTATCAAATGTGTTTTAAATAACGCATTGCAGATACTAAAGGTTTTTCGTTAATAGCAGAGGCCGACGTTCGGAACGTCACCACATGGATGCGTTTAGGAAAGTAGGCTGTCGTAAAATTATTTCGGTTACGTGGACCGTAATCGAAACTCGTCAGTCCACATCCCTGAAGGTTAAGTATTATTAAATTTGACATCTTTGCCTCTCGGTGTAAAAGACCTCGTGTTCTGTTGAAAAAACGAAACTCAATGTCTTAAAAATAAAAGGCCTTCAAAAATTTACTTCTCCGAATTAGCACCTGATTTTTTAATCGTTCGATGAAAATGTTATCTCCATCTTAAACCGTTCAGATAATATTCGAGGTAGACGGGATAGTTATTGGCAAATATTGAGAACAATATTTTGTCGCGAAACAAACGGCATTGCATAGAATCCTTCAAAATAATTGTTTTTGAAGTGGATAATCCTGGTTAAAGATTGTTTTATTTTACTACTCACGCCCCCCCCCACCAACCTTCGTAGCACGATGGAAGAAAATGTCAACTTCCGAAAAATCGCATCTCTAGCCTTTTTTCGGTTAATCCTGGGGTTACGGTACACCTCTTCTGCCATCGCTGTCACGGCCTACTTAATACTGCTATATGTATATTCACTTCTGATTGTGTTGTGAACGATAGACAATGACTAATCATGTAGACGGAACATTTAAACTAGTTTTAGAAAATGTCTTTGGTAGAAATGCATTTTGTAATGAGTTTTCTCGCGTGCAGAATTGTGACGCTTTGTTACGCGTGTCCAAATTGAGGACTAGTATCTCCTTCGCGATAACATAAAACATCCTTGAGTCTGTCCAACGCATAATTACCAACGCAATGTATGCGAATAATCATTAAAAATAATTGGAGGTGTATATGTTCATGTTCTCCACATGTACACGAATAAATTTATCTATTTTGGCACATCGTTTTCTTATGCCGTTGTGCGGAGTCAATTTTACTTTTACACATTGTACTTGCGTAGTTTAGAGAAAATATTTCAATGCTGCAGTAAAAACCGCAATGTTTGGACAGTAAGACTTGTCTTGTGTCCCTGATATCGAAAAAATGGAAATGTTTGTACATGTTCTTTACTTCTTGTAAATCGGTGTCCAGAATTAGTTTTGTGGGTCCTTGATGCCGAAAAAATGGTTTACGGCGAAACGTCTGTCCATGTCCATCCTAGCACCTGAACCGTTCAATTTTCTTCACTTTGACGTTTCCTGGCCGAACGCGAGACCTTGGAAATTTGAAATGGTATTTTGATATCGAGGAGTAGTCCACTGTACGTGAGGCCTTCATATTGTCAAAAGTTTCTAAATAGGCTCAAAAGTTTTTGAAATTTTTTCTAGAATACAGTAAATGTTTTAAAATAGCACAAGTCTTTATACTTTTTAATTTTGGAAAATTGTAAAAATTCAAAAATATGTTCTGGATAGATAATTAAAGGTCATCTACAATACTCTGGAAATTAAAGTAATTTTTCATGAAATATACGCAAATGTTACAATTTTTTTTAAAAATTTTCTTCTCGGATAAAGCAAACTACGCTTATAAAACTGCATGACCCATTGTCAGTGATCTATCTGAATTTTCGAAATGAGCTTCCCTGCTTGATATGAAATCAATTTATAAATATAATTCTAAAAAACGGCTAAGTCTTTATTTTCTTTTTTTGGATAGAGCATAGAAGCTTCAGATAAATTCTCCTAGTCTCTTGTTATAACGGTCAAAGAATAGTAATTAATGATACAATAATTGACTTTGCATAAAACCATCTGCCAGAGATCAGTTTAGTAACTGTATCATTCTTTCCGTAACTTCAAGTGAGAACGTGAAACAGTGTAACGAGAGAACCAGCTCATTTACGTCAGAACAAAGCAAACGACTGCACGGGTCTCGGAGCGGAATGCTATCGCATTTAAAACGTGTCACTTTCAAGTCGAAGTGACGTTTCGCTAGGAGTAAAATTTCACAACGAGTTTCCGGCCTTAGCCGCCGCGAACAACGATTAACATAAAACATGCCAACGTATATTAATATAATTCCTCTCCATATGTATTAACGCAAAACATCGTGGAGTCTGTCCATTTTATTTTAAAAACTTTTTGCCTGACTCTCAAAACTTGACATTTGATCCTTAGCTAAGGATGTCGAACTTGAAGTTTCGGCCTTCGAGATTAATATAAAACCTACTTGTTCATGACCAGTCATAATTTCTGCAGGATTTTATATTCAAATAAGTTTTTAATTAATTATAACGTAGGATTCTCGTGTGAACTTTGAAACTCGATGGCCTCGTCCTACCATTCTTTGGCTGTCGCTCACTTGGCGCCTATGGAGTAGATTCATCGCATCTACTCGCGGCGCGCATCTCGCGGCGTTGGAGTAAACTCTTTATGATAGAAGAAAAACCCTGCGAATAGTTTTGGTGGCCCTCAATCGTTGTTAATGCGATTTCCGCGAGCATTCACGTTTTCACGACATTTCTTTGTTCCCCTCTTGCATCTCTCATTTTCGCCCAGTATTGGAAGCCCACGGTAAAATCTAACCCTCCTCTTTTTACCGTTTTTTATGTAGAAATCAAAAGAAATTTCTACAACGTATTTACAAAGTTCTGAACATTACATACTACTGTAGAAAAATCACGAAACAATGTGGTGGGTTTTAGGCAACTTTTAAGTAACCGAAAATTGCTAGGTTTCCTCTCGTTGACCTCTACATTGCAAACTTTTCGTTCGTTTGCATATTTCAAAGTAAATGGGGTCAGATTTTTTAGTGCGAAAACCTGGCCTGGTAGATAAACTTTGGCAGGATTTTCAGAGTGCCCAAGGCCCTAATGCTGATGTCTCGACTATTTTTACTGCCCTAGCATTGCCATATGATGCAACATTTTAAAAATCGACACTTTTATGACAATAGTTGCTGACGAAAGTCTTTCCAAAATGATTTAAAGTAAGTGTAGTTTGACGTCTGTTACACAACTGTCATTGGTTTAATTATGTTAAAATTTCATGTAATTAGTTCAATCCAATTTTATTAAGAAGGTAAACCAACAACTTCACAAAATGACATGATTAAAATTTTTATTTTACCGATCTCCATTCCATTTTTTGTAATTAAATAAATTTTTAGTAATTTAGATTTGGTACACATGAAAAATTATTTTACATCCCAATATTATCTTTCATTACAATATAATTCATTGTAATGTTAACCTTTCGGGCTGAACCTCCAAACCTGTTTTTCGTTTCTCCTTAGATTTAAAATGCCGGGATACAAAATCTCGTCTCCCTGCCATTTCTCAAATTTGTTCTCGCGTTGGGTCTACTTAACAGTAAGGTTTTGATAGTGCAAACGTCTTTAGAAACAGTGCTACAAGTTTCAATTTTTTTCTTCGTCGAAAACTGTTTTTAAACAAATATTTGCTAGTTTACTCTACAACTTTGCTTCGATAACCTTCACAAAGCATGGGGGACATCTCGGAAGAATAGATCGGGTAAAAAGTAAATGGAAAAAAAATCTTGGGTAGTAAGTGTGGAATCCTCCTGAGAGCTGGTAAAGTAGTTTTTTCGGTCACAATAGAGAATAAAATCAGAAATAATTCATAATGTTCGTAATAAAGCCATTTTTTTTAGTGTTAGCCAGCTAGAACATATCCAGGGTTCCTTCTTAGCCTTAATATGCTCTCTATTAAAACCAGATAAAAGCGTGAACGTACTCTCTGAGGCATAGAACATTTTTGAAATGGTAGATTTAAATATAAGGTATTTTACGATGTTATAAATTAAAAAGGAACAAATAAAGAGGCAGAATCCGAAAACTCGTTTTAGAAAATGAATTTTGTAGCATACTAATAGTTTCTCTGGTACTTTCAGACAATAGTCGTATTTCCCTTCAAACAAACCGTAAATAGTACAATATCAGATGTTTCAAACTGGTTCCGAAATAACAAATTAATAGTAAACGAAAATAAAACTGTTTTATTGCAGATTTCCATTTCAAAAAAACAATTCTGTGCTCCATTGAAAATGAACGGTGTACCATTGACTGATGTTAAGATAACAAACTTTTTAGGTCTCTCAATTCAGTCAAACCTTAAATGGAACGTCCATTTAAATGAATTGAACACAAAATTAAGTTCATTATGCTACGCGTTCAGAATTCTTGCAAATTCAGTCAGCCTTCATACTGCTCGATGTGTATATTTCGCGAATGTTCATTCCCGCCTGAAATATGGCATAATATTCTGGGGAAATACATCTTATAGCTCCCAGACTTTTAGATTACAAAAACGAATTCTACGAATAATAACCAAATCCCACCCACGTGATTCATGTAAGCATCTCTTCGTTAATCTAGGATTATTACCATTACCTTGTCTGTTGATTTACGAATCAGTGGCTTTTGTCAAAAATGACTTGCTTAAGGGCGGGAATATATTTTCAGAAAATGCCGATGTCTATTACTGTAACACTCGACGTAGAAATCATATTCATCAGGTGACAGTGTCAACAGCTCATTACAAAAAATTCACATACAATACATGTACATTATTTTCAAACACTTTGCCAGAGACATTAAACGATTAAATTCGATAAAAAAGTTTAAATCCCAAGTGAAATCGTTTCTACTGCATAACTGTTTCTATACAATTAGAGACTATACTGAGCATCACAATAAAAGTAACATCTTAATTTTAACAATTATACAGAATGCATTATGTAACATTTAAACTGTATAAATGTGAATAAACAACCTGTAACAACTATTGTACTACAGCTTCCTGGTCAATGACCCCCATCTCGATCAGGTTTTTCGTCCAGTTTCCCTGATCCATTGAGCAAATGCTGAGATGGCCACTTGTTTTGCTTCTGGACATTAATGCAACTTCATTTTCTGTGCACGTCTTCTAGAAATGTGGGAAATACAATTATTCAAATTCTCGTTCCATGTTGTCGCGGCAGGAAGTATTATTGCGAAGGTCAACATGGATAAGAGACAAAATGTATTGCCTTTTTATCCTTGGAAATAGATTTATTACATGGGCGTTGTTTTAAATTTTAGTAGTATATGACTTAGTGTAGGGATCAGAGAATTTTGAAAATGTGCGCACAATTCACTTTTCCCCATAGTACGTCATACGCAGTTTTTGACTGCTTTTTTGACGTAAAATAAAATAAAATAAAAATAAAACATCATTGCATTCTTCTGAAAATATATTGCACAGAAAATTATTCATCGCAGTTTGATCTTTCACAAAAATAGCCCTTATTAACAATAAAACATAAATATCGTTATATTTTTGTCAATCAAAAAGGGATTTTAATAAAGTCTTTATTTTAAAATCCTGACTTTTCCCATGTAGGTTTCAGGCATAATCAGGTGTGTACACCAAAAAAATTATTGGACATGTTTTAAACTGAAAGTAAAAGTGACACTTTTTTGGAATTGAACACAAATTTTTAAAATGAGTAACAAAAATCAGAGAATGGAAATCATTAAATTCGAGTTTAAGAGAAAATGTAAGTAACAAGTATAAAAATAATTAGATGGGAGAGAAATCGCCAAAACATGTTTAAATACCACGTTTCTTATATAACATAAAGCAGGTTTTTTAAACAAAAACGCCGTGATCTGTAGCGGGAAAATTCCATTATGAGAGCAATCTTTCTCACTGTATGGGGGGAGGAGAGGAAAGAATGGGCAACAAGGGAGCAGACTAACGTAAAAAAAGTAGGCGTAATAATTTTGAATATACCGGGTGTCCTACCAACTACGGTCCACCTAAAACTTCTACACGGCTCAGTATTTCGAAATGTAGTTTTCGCTGAAAAATGCCAAGTAACCTGCCGTAGAGAAATTGTCTATAATATATTTAGTTTTCGACCGGGAGCGGTAGCTCAGTGCATCAACTGATGTCACTGAAGCGCCTCTGACTGGGAGGCCCTAGGTTCGAGTCCTGATGGCGGCAGGATTTTCGACACTAGCTTTTCAGCTAGGTCGAATTCAGTCGCTGTCTGGAGGAGAATTCTAGCGGCTGGCTGCTCTGATCGGTAGTTTTCCGTGGTTTCTCTGATCAAAACCAGGTGAATGCCGGAGCAGTACCCTAACAAACGGGCCACGGACGGCGCGCGATCTTTTCTTCCTCATCCTTGTCCTATCCTCTCCCCCTTACACACACACTTACACTAACATGCACTACACTACCACATATTCCGGGAGACCGGTCTGGAGCTTAGAGCTTGTCCCGGGTGGGGCGGTGCCCCACTGGTGGGAGAGTCCTGGTTAGGGGGAAACCCCACTAGCCGACGGTAGGTCGGCGCCTGATCTCGCCATCCAGCGGGGGAAGATCACCGCCATTTCCCGAGAAAAAAACATGCACTATACTAACGGGACTAATGACCGAAGCACTTGACGTGCCCGGAAACAGGAAAAAAATCAATCAATATTTAGTTTTCGAGAAATGTAATAATCTTTGATTTTTAAATGGAACTATATATATTTCTCACCAGCAATGGAAAATAGGAATAAAATAATATATCACATGTTAGTATTGTGATAATCATTTGAGTATAAAATTAGATTTTCTGGTATGAGATTTTCAAGTGTACAAAACATATGAACAAACATCAATTTTAATGATCAGATTCAGAGATTTCTTTCCAATTGTTCATCTGAATTGAACTTTTCTTCTGAAATTCCAAATCAGCAATAATCGAAAAGAACGAAATGAAAAAATATTGAAGCAAAAACGATAATAATGGTCATTTTCAAACTTACAAGAATCGAGCTCACTGCAGAAACAAGGCATTTTAAAACATCGGAAGCGAATGAATGTTAAAGTTTTTCATTTTAATATCTCGATTACTTCATCAAATAAAATAGGTAGACATTTTCTCTTATTATTTACTATTAATAACCATCCTATTTAAACACGTACCAACAGAACAAAGCAAAACAAAATTTGAAATACTCTTGAAAGTTCTATCAGTGTAAATTTACCAAACTTTAACAAAACTGCATATCTGCATATCGCGACTGCTAACAGTGATTAGAGTTTTTTTCATAGCACAAAGTGCTGCCATTTATTACTTCATAGCGCCAAGTGCTGCCACAAACTTGAAAATCCACGGGAGAAGGCGGGAGTGCACTATTTTATTTTCCATTTATGAACAGTAGTCGTATGGTTGCAAAGTGGGCGAGTGATAATTTTATTTAAAAACGAAATTTAACAATGAAGAGACGACGGTTGGCTTCTTGTTTAGAAATATTTATCATCTTCCTTACACTTCCAATTTTTTATAGCTTTTTTTGGAACACTGGATATTTGGAAATTTCATTAAAAGATAAGTTAAATCCAGATAAATAAATGGAAAAACCTCCCATTCCGATCGTTAAAATTGGTATTTCTTAGTGTGGCGTCTGTGTCAGCACCAATGGTTGCTGGAATTAGACATCTTATCCTGTTTCTCCTCTCCACGCAACAGGTACCAGGAAGGTCACCTTCCCCGAAGGCTGCTACGCGATTGCCCGTTTAATATAAAATTACATGTCAGAAAGTCTAATTTTAGACTAAAATTACGATCAAAATATTAGCATATATTAATCCTTTTTTTAGGGTCTACCATTGCTGGTAAGAAAAATATAGTTTCATTTAAAAAATCGAAGATGATTAAATTTCTCGAAAACTGAAAATATTAAAGGGAATTTCTCTACTGCATGTTACTTGTCCCATGATTCCGCATTGTTCAGCAAAACCTGCACTTCGATATCCTGAACCGTTTATAAGTTGTGGGGGTGGTCCATAGTTGTTTGGGAATCATGTATAACAATGAAAGCCAGTAAAACTGAGGCGGAAGAGGCAAAGATCACATCTAATAACCAATAAACCAATAAAATTGTAAAATCAAAAACATAAACTATCATATAAAATCTAAGAATTTTATTCTATTTTAATCTAGAAAGATCATTCACATACATGTTAATAAAAAGATTTGATTCTAACATGGAATTAATTGTCTCGTGCGTTTTACATGTAACATTTCAGATTAACTTACATATTTTCTGGGTTTGTTATACAAAATGGTAGGGCTGTCAAATTAAACAAATGTGCAAAATCAAGACGGTGTCGAGGAGTAGTTAAATTTTGTACCAGTCTCCTTAATGTTATTAATGTTATTTAATCCTTTGCTTGAGAGCGTTTTGTTTGTGTCACAGACATAACAACCACAACATTTTAGGCAATAGACAAAATTTTGTTAATCGGTTAAAGGGATTTCGTCTTTGACATTTATAATCAAATTTTGAGAGGCAAATTATATCTAATTTTGATGTAAAATTCCTCAGATTTTTTTACGAAGGTAATTATTAAATTTTTCGGACAAAAGGTAAGGTGACTTTGTATTCAAAATTCTTCACCACTAATCTTTAAAAATTGAAAAATACGTTCACTTATTACTATACCAAAGGGTATAGCCGAATATGGCGGTGAAGTGCCCCCAAATCAAATCGATAATCGCGATGCTCATACGAAATAATACAAAATGACGCTGATTCACACAAAAATCAGCTTGCTAGGGCAATCTGTTGCAGAGATATGAGCGATTTGCAAGTTTTATTTTTTTTCTCAGCAACTATTGCGTGTATCAGGCTGAGAAAAATTGCAGAGTCGGGGAAACATAGTTCACTTTGAAGGAACTTTTCCAACGAATTTTGACACCAAATTCAAATAGAAAAGAGTTTTTTGAAATTCATTTTCGAAGTGGTAACGTTGGAGTACAACTTCAATTTTTTCCTTTAAAAGGCTTTTATATGGTTGTATAATATACATTTTTCAGATTTTAAAACACTGTGGACGGTAGTGAAGAAATTAAAATAATTATTTTCAGTTTAACAATTTGAAATTCGCGCCTAAATGTGATGAGGGGGAAAACTGTTTAACATATTTAAACACATATTTCAACACGACATATGAACTCGAAATCTTATAGGCGTTACATCCATTATGTATCGAACTCGACCGGATTACCCTTGGTGGAGAGCATGGTGAAAATACATGGTGGATAGAGATGGGTGGCCTCTTGCGAATCAGACTTTAGTCGATGAGCTTCAGGCTTCAGTGTGCGTCACAATATTAATGTGCATTTTGAATGCCAAAATTATCACAGTTACAAGTCACTGAAACAGACACAAATAAGCACTTTGAAAAATATTACGTCTCTTAATGCCATTACCCTTTCATCATGTTTTTTTCTTTTTGTTTTTGTCGGTCACCGTTGAAAATCTGAAAATCTGATCACACTTGAAAAATGTTTCTCAACACTTCTTGCATTCCATGAAAATGGTGGCTGATGTGTGGTCTCGCTTTTCAAAGGAAGTGATCACATGGTTCATGGCAGAAACTGGTGGTGTACTGGACGAGCAACAATCGGTGCACCGGAGGAACCCACGTGTCTTTCCACCATGGGAAAATCGGGAGAGAAACGATATTGTCGACGTGCGAACGGAAGTGGGATGCTGCTCACGCATAGCTGCTATCATTTAAACGCACATTTGGCATACGCTAGTTATTGACGAAAATTGTGAAACCGGAATTTTTTTAATAGAAATATTGAAAAAACAGAAATTTTGATTATACTGTAAACGAATCCGTGATCCTAGTTATTGAAGAAAGTGACAATCATTGTCTATGATTTTCTAATTGTCAATGATTAATAAATCTTAAACTATGTACTTTGATTTGTATTATAAACATAAATGATCTGGATTGATTCATAATCTGCCAATTGTTCCTTACATTCTTGAGCACATGAACAGAATAAATTGCACATAATTTACGCACTGTAAATTTGAGATCACTGATAAACCCAAGACAGACGGTTATGTGGTATTTTTACCTTCTCCCTACTGCATACACTGAATATTTATGTAAAGCTGCGGAAAAACTGCGAATCTTCGTCAGAAAAACTTATTTCGGAACCTCGGTCCTCCACTTGTTAAATATGACAAAAATTCCTCTAACACGTTGTGTAGCCAGAATCCGTTTTGTAGGGCTTCGATACCGAAAAATCGATTAACGGCAAAACATTTGTTAGACTGTCTGTGAACAATGCTAGCAGCTAAACCGTTCAGCCGATTCTGGCGAAAAATATTCCCCAATTGAGCTGACTGATATCGCGGCCCGATATTTTAATTTTGGGGGTTCTTTACGTGAATCTCCTGGGACATGCAAAATTTTCAAAAGAAAGGCACCAAATATTTTTATTAAATTTTGTTGTGTACTGTGAAAGAACTTTAAGAGAATGTTGCAGAACTAACTTTTCGTTGAAATCCCTGAGTTTTCGAAAATGGCAAAATTATTTATTCTTTTGCATTTTGTTGCTAGCTGGATGGTAAATGCTGATTTACAAAACGTTTCCATACGAATCAGCGGCGATTGTTGCTACCTATTGTTGCAACTACGCACTAATAACAAAAGGCTATTGTGACGGCCGCCGGTTGGTTTTTGTTGCGCCCTCATGACGCAACGCGTCTCATAACCCACATTGGGTGTTGAGGGCTTAGGAGTAAGTTTTAAAGCCATTATCTGGGAGTAAGTTTTAAAGCCATTATCTGGGAGTAATCCTCCATTACGTAGTCCGGAAGCCCGTTAGTAAAGAGGGCCGCCAGGTAGCATCTCCGCGTACGCTTCTCTTGCTCTTGTAGAAATATCTATTAGTACTTCTAATTGTTGTTACGAGAGTATTTTGGTGTATTTGCATAATCTTGAATTAATGATTCTGCAAATAAACTTCATCAATCGGCGTAAACCACGGGGTTCACAGAAAGCATAATAGAAATTTGGAGAAAGCCTTCTAAACGTCATATCATAAACAAAGATCGCCTCCAGCGCAGAGTAATATAGTTGGTATTGGAAAATATTGATAAGCGCCGGTCCAGTGAAAATGTAATAGAATGTCCACAAATATCTAATCCTGTAGATTACGGTACGAGAAACGTTTCTTTGAAACATTTGGCTTCAAAATTTTAATTTTTAAGGCCTTACAACGCTTCGTTTAGTAGTAAATTAACAAGATATCTGACCGTGTTGCGGGTTGCATTTAACATGATTATTTAGATGCTTTTTTTAAAACAAATCCTTCATATTTAAAATCAAGATGCAATTCGTCACGTCTTCGTGAAATTCTTTCCTTAGAGACCTCATTTATAAACACTGGTAGGCATTAAGAGCCGTAAAAGGTATGTATACTACTGAAATAATATAAGAGACGATTAGAGTTGTTTCAGCAATACATTTTTTCACCATTTGTATTTTCAGAACCTTTTCACCACTTTCACTCATGACCACGATTTACATATCAAAATACTTTCCCTATTTATGAATCATAAATGTACAGACATTTCACATTAGGTAAACATTTTTAATCTCACGGTTTTTACAAAAGTTGCGTTCCTTTGTCTCGCGTCCTCGATATTCCTTTGTCTCGCGTCCTCGATATTCCTTTGTCTCGCGTCCTCGATATTCCTTTGTCTCGCGTCCTCGATATTCCTTTGTCTCGCGTCCTCGATATTCCTTTGTCTCGCGTCCTCGATATTCCTTTGTCTCGCGTCCTCGATATTCCTTTGTCTCGCGTCCTCGATATTCCTTTGTCTCACGTCCTCGATATTCCTTTGTCTCGCGTCCTCGATATTCCATTGTCTCGCGTCCTCGATATTCCATTGTCTCGCGTCCTCGATATTCCTTTGTCTCGCGTCCTTGCCTTGACGTGGTTGGTCCGTGTCGCTGCGCAGGGACGGCGCGCGACATGGACTGGGAGGCGAGCGAGCGGCGCCGGAAGTCGCTGGCGCGCTCCAACCTGACGCTGCAGCTGCACGGGGCGGCGCGCGCGGGCGACTTCCAGGGCGTGTTCCGCGCGCTGACGGCCGGCGCCGAGGTGGACGAGCCGCAGGGCCTGGGCGTGTGCGCGCTGCACGTGGCGGCGCGGGGCGGCCACGCCCACGTGGTCACGCTGCTGCTGCGCTGTGGCGCCGCCGTCAACAGGGTGAGACATTTCAAACGCACGCAATGAATGGATTGCAGACTTCGGACGCGTCAGCGACTGAGAGCATTAGTCCCGTACGTTTAGTGCAAGTTTTGTCGCATAATGTGGCGGTAATCTCTCCCCGCGGGATGGAGAGATTTGGCGCCGAACTACACGTCGGCGAGTGGGGTTTTCCCAACCAGTATCTCCCACCATCCTGGCACCGTCCCAGCCGGGA
The DNA here is from genome assembly GCA_964035755.1 of Teleogryllus oceanicus. Classification (NCBI taxonomy): domain Eukaryota; kingdom Metazoa; phylum Arthropoda; class Insecta; order Orthoptera; family Gryllidae; genus Teleogryllus; species Teleogryllus oceanicus. The sequence goes on along the minus strand of CAXIVR010000001.1, from coordinate 327,559,978 downwards.
CGAGCTAATAGCTTCTGTAATGAGTAGTAAGTGTAGTGAGTTTAGGAAGTGGGGACAGGACAAGAAAGAGGAAGGCAAAATCACGCGCTGTCCGTTGCCCGTATGTTAGGTTACCAGACATTAGTCTGTTCGGAGAAACCACAGAAAACTACTGATCAGAGCGGCCGATCGGTAGAATTGTCCTCAAGACAGCAGCTGACTTCGACGTAGTTACTTAGTCAGTGTCGAAAATCCTGCCACTGTCCGTCTCTCATAAGGTCCTCCCGGTCAGAGGATTGCATATCAATGTGTCCCCTGAGCCACATACATCGGTGCGTTAAGTCTTTAAGTAACCGCGTGGAAACTATAAGCGACCCACGATAACTGTCAAATTTTGTGATGCTAGTTAACAATAAGACATTAGTAACAAAAATAAATAATAAAAATTAGTTTTACACTTAAAGTTTTTTTATAAGTAAAGAAATAACCTGCGTTGTAGTATTTGCCATAAGATAATGTATGATCGTGGGGCAGCCTACTGGTGGAAGATAGCTGGTTAGGGAACACCTCGCACACCAATGGGTAGATCCGAGCCAGATCTCGCCGTCCAGCGGGGTAATATCAACGCTCCCTCTCGCAATAAAACATGCAGTACTTACGGGACGAATGACGTTAGCAGTTGACACGCCCGGAATTCAGAAGCGTTGACGCGAAACGTACGCGCAGGCCGACTTCTACGGGCGCACGGCGCTGCACGAGGCCGCGGCCAACAACCACGAGGCGTGCTTGGCGGTGCTGCTGCGCGCGGGCGCCGCCGTGGGCCGCGTGGACGGCGAGCGCCGGCTGACGGCGCTGCATCTGGCGGCGCTGCACGACGGCGAGGACGCGGCGCAGCTGCTGCTGGCGTACGGCGCCGACCCGGCGCCCCCACGCCCTGGGCCGCACGGCGCCGACCGCCCTGCGCCGCCTCCTCTCCGCGCCCCGCGCCCTGCGCGACGGCGCGCAGCAGGCGCAGCGGACGCGGCAAGCGCAGCACGTGCAGCAACTGCATCAGGTCCACGCAGCAGGTGCGGCAAGCCGAGCAGGCGCAAAGCAGGCGATGCTGGTGCGGCAGGCGCGGCAGGTTCGGCAGGCACGGGAGGCCCAACACGTGGCCCCGCAAACGCAGGTGGGTGCTGCCGACGGGCTCTTGCGCTCGCTCCGTCTAAGTCTTTCTTGTCTGTCACCGGTTGAGAAAGCTCAGAGCATCAACTGATGTCACGGAGTGGCCTCTCGATCGGAAGGTCCTAGGGTTCGAGTCACGACGGTGGCAGGATTTTCGACATCAGCAGCAGATGGAATTCAGACACTGGACGGAGAACACAATTGGCTGCGGAAATCGGTAATGGTTTGTGGTTTACTCTGAGACACATCAGGATAATTCCGGAGCAGCATCCTATCAAACGGACGATGAACCGCGCGCGATCTTCTTCTTCCTCCTCGTCATATCTCCTCCCCTAGTTACGCGCGCACACTTACATGCACTCGACCCCACATGTAGGGAAGACTACGGTTTGTCCTAGCTGGGACGATACTCCGCTGGTGGAAGACAACCATAAATGCTTGGATTGTGGTATTAAATGTTACAGGATTTTTTGTGGAAAGCGACCGTTGGTGCCACAGTTTTACCAAATTTTCACTGCTACGAACATTTAAATTTCCCTTTAATTTTAACTTCATTTTTATTGTGTATTGAATGCTAATAACAGAATGACAATTTATAGAGGCAAGGAATCGCCCTTTAATCTCAATTTTGGGAGAACCCAATTTATATTGTATTAAGTGAAATAGTAAAACGATACTATGGGTTACGTTAATTTATATCTAATGCTCTAATTCGATAAAAGTCTAAAGCTATCTAAGTTTTGTTGTTTTAGGAAAGTGAAAATATTGTGTATTCTATCGTTCTTTAATAATATATCATAAATTACAAATACCTTGGGTTGTCGTCCCATAAACTTTGGCGCATTACAATGTACTCAAAAAATTCTATTACCTTTATTTGAAACTTTCATTTTAGTTCTAATATTTTACCCTGAAACATGGGTTTGCAAGTACATCTTCTGTCATAAAAATTGTACAAACGAAAATTGTACGAACGTGCGAATAACTAAACGCCCTTTCCCTTTGTGCTAAAATTATTCATCAGGGTAAAAATGTTTCATATCGTTATGCGGTGGAGACCAGCACAAATACATTTAACAGTGTCTTTAAAATGAGTTGAACCCTGCATTGCTCCAGTATTTAACAATTATGATCTATTAGACAGCAAAAGAATTGAAACATGTTAATGGTGTATCCCCTCCCACTTCTCTCCCCTTCCTTGCCCTACCCTGTCTTCAGGCCTGAACTGCCCCTCCCTTCCAGGTCCCTAACTCTCGCTCCTCCAACCCTCTCGCACACTCTGCCAAACCTGTCCCCCTCCAATTCACTTTGTTGAATTTTCACCCTGATTTGGAGATGTGAATAAAACTATATATTTGTATGACAAACAAACGTAAGAAAATAATTGGAATACGTAGCCTGAGTTACGACCAACAAAACACTTAACTATTCAGTGAAAACCAATGACGTATAAGATAATAGATGACTCACGTATATACTCTATGGATAGGGCAAAGTGAAGTCAGCTTCCCCGGCAATCGCCATGACAGTTGTTAGCAAAACACTCTTGTGTATGTGTTATCGTTGTGATATAGGTACTGGTTCTACCAATATTTGGAGTTTTTCTCTTGTGCATTTTGCGTGAAAGAATTCATTAGCATGCCTGTTTCATGTGCTGCGTACAACTGCACGTACAGGTTTAAAAGAGGATATGGAATTACTTTTATAGCTATTTACCAAAGATACGACTTTGAAATACTCCTTGATTTTTTGTTGCAATATGCTACAAAAACGACATAATTTTATAGTAAACCTTGATTTTGTAACTTTCCTCTAAAAAACGAGAATTTTTTCAAAAAGTGGATTGTGTCGATGAGGAAGGATTGGACAGCAACCCCGAGAGAGAGCTTATGTTCGGAACATTTTGAATATTCCTGCTTTAGGTAAAAGTCTCCTGTGGATACCACTGGTTGATACACCTTAGAACACTGTATTGTACATATTTTAGTATGAATATTATATTTATTAACATTTTTCGTATAATTGCAGGTTGTGCAATGGTAGACGGGAAACGTGTGCGTCAAACACGGACTAAATTAATTACTTTTAAGAGGTCAGTAAGTTTAAAAAAATACAAATAAAAGCTGCTTTTTTCGTTGAATGAAATATATATATTGTCTTTTCTCATAGATCCTAACACGATTTTTCTTTGGCGTATGTGTTCTCTAGTTTTCAATAGTTTTCGATGTGTTTAGATGGCAGAAATTTGCAGTTTTAGTCTGTCTTGTGGGTGCATAATATACGAGCTAGAATATACTTGGATATTCTAGCTCGTTGATAATACGGCATAACCTTTTTATAAAAGCCTTTTGCCAACAACTGTCATGGCTACCACGCGCAATCTCCGCTTCAAATATGGCGGGCTAGTGAGTGATCTATACCATATACATCATTGGTGAAAACCGCATCGAAATCGGTTCAACAGTTAGGCAAACACATTGACAGGGTCAAAAATCGTAAAACAATTGATTTAGTGAATACATTAAATAAAGAAGCATGAGATACTCCCAAATTGTATCCATATAGGCGCTAAGTATGCGAGACGTTACAAAAACTGTCTCTAACCACAAATCTTCATACCTTTTCACAGGTTCGCAGCGCCCAGCCCCCTCTGAAGCCGCAACATCTTCATAGAGCAGAGTGCGGAAAACTGACTTCTCATGCTGCCCACGCTCAGCACGTTCTCAACGCCCATCACGTCCAATTGGCGCACAAAGTTCAGTACGCTCAACTGTCACACAATGCGCTACTCACTCAACGTTCGCTCAACCCTCGCGTTTCAGCCAACAGGCTGCCTGGGGATCCGCGAGTCGACGATGGAGACGACCAGCGGCGCCGCACCTTCTAGTCCGGACGCTTCCGTTTATTGCTTGGCCAGAAAATCCGATACACTACAAAATGTGGCGTTGGTTCGAAAGTTATTTTCGTACTAATGTGATAGTGATGAAAGTGCGATAATGAAGAAACAAGGTAGTAGTAAGTGCATTCATGGAAAAGCATGGAAAAGCCACTTGGAAAACTGACATAACCACTAAAACAGCTAGCAAATTGAGAACCCGCGGGTCTGCGATTCAAACTCAGCTTTTATTAACTAAGGGTGTGTCAATCTTTTATTCTAAGAAAATTCCATAGTGGAGAAAAGGTGTGGTGGTGGTGGTGGTTCAAAAGTATTGTTTTTTGTTTTTTTTTGTAATGTAATAGTGATACGACTATTGCGCTTGCTTGAAGAATTGTCAAGCAGTAACCCATTTCGCGAATTCAAAATCTGGCCAACTGGAAGTATTGTGATAGTGAAGTGGTCTACACGTATTTCGCCTAGTCGTATACAGATTTCACTGATTGCCGGCCTAGCACTTCATGCGACAGTACCTCCTTCACGGCTATATGGCATCTGAAAGCGCTCAGATACAGGGAAAGCAAAAGCAGCGAACAAGGCGAACATTCTTAACAAAGATACGAATTAACTGATGCTGCCCTACATCTGGCGTCATAAATTCAATGCGAGAATGTGAAGGGGACGGGTAAATAGGCTACATGTTGTGATAATTCTAATATAATTTATTAAACAAGATATCCCCCCCGCCGACTCTTCCACCGCTTACATATCTCGCACAAAGGCAGTAAAACCCATGATGGCGCCAATTCAGAAGTTTGTGAATATAATTTTATCTCATTTAGCGCATCTAACGAGAAAATAGATTTGTAGATGAGAACTTGCCTACGTGTCGAGAATCAGTTAACACAATGTACTATAAGTGCATAGTTTTGAAACAAAACTTGAATTTCGTTCTGCACCCAAGGTCTTCTTAAAAAGGGGAATTAGGGAAGGGAAAGCTCCTCCCCTCATGGTCCGGGATGGAGTAACTGTCTCCATGATGGTCACCCACCGACGTCTGGCGACTACAAACTCGCTCGAGAAATTTTATTGTAATGCTTTGCTCTAGAAGCTCTTCCTTGAGTTAGAAGAACCGGACGTTGTTCGGTCGAGTGTGAATGGCTAACGGCGTTTATGTATTTTAAAGGACCACTAGATTTTTAATCCATATTTATGTATATATGTTACGGATTTTACGTTCCAATACGAAGGTTGCGAGCTGCTTACTAATATAAAAATAGAAATTCTCTTAGTGAACTTCCTTAAGACATCAAAGAAACACCATTTTAATTAAAACATCTGGAAAAGTGCTGCAATACGAGAGAAATTGCGTTCTAATTTTTACATTTTATTGAAAAAATTTACAGTAAATGCCAGAGAACTGAACTCTCTAATGAAAGAGAAACGGTTAGTGTGGATTATTCTTTTGCCGCTCGGTGTTAACTCACGGCATACCATTGAGAGTTAATTGGCGAGCAACCCTTCGTCCTGCTTATTCTGGATTTAGTTGGGCGAGGGGAGTGGGGGGGTGTATACCCTTGCACTCCCGATGGTGAACTCGAGAATGACACGACCTCCCCGAATGGATTTCATTTTAACGCCTTGTATCGTGTGACTCTCCCACTTCCAACATGCATTTGTCAACAAAGTTCTCGGAGCATCGACGCCGATGAACAAGACTCAAAGTAGGGATTTTAATTCACGCTTCGAGTCACTTTTTTCACTTCTAAGAAAATGTTCTGAAATTGATGTAGTTTTAAATAATTGCCAAATAATCTAGTACGTGAATGATCGGAAAATAGAACTCAGAACATCATTTAATATAAATAAAAGTATTAACAAAACGTTTAAGTTTAACTGCATACTACTTAGTTTATTAAGCCCTGGCAAATTTAAATACAAGGAGACTGCTTCTCAGTTATCTCACCGAGAACCGCATTCTGTTATTTGCCAAAGTTATTGTAGCATCAAGGGACTAGGCATTGTTCGTGACCACAGCAGCTCTGAGCAAAGAACGTTTATCCTGTACTCACGAAGAATTAACCTCTTACTGATGGGAAGATAGAATTTACATTGCAAATATTCAATTTAAAACATGTTTTATAGTCGTTTCATAGACATCGAGAATGAGCAGTTTTATTAAAGAAGAATCTGAAGAATACTAATTAAACAAGGTGTTAACTGCATACAATGTAATATCCTTACTAGTAAGATATGATCTTCCAATCAATGGCTGTTGAATATGCAAGACTTCTTGAGAGTGATATTTTAAGACTAATTAAGTCTGTAAGATAACAAAATAATGCCGTTTTACTATGGACTAATGTATGATAAAGGAAAAAATGAAATCAAGTGTTTGTTCGGTTTTAAAAAATGCGGCAAGAAAACGATTATTATTATTATTATTATTATTATTAAATTCAATAAAATTAAATTATTAAATTAAATAACTTAATAAAATTAATATTTAAATTAATAATATTTACACATTTAGATGCTCTAGTACTCTGAATACAGCAACTCTCTCTAGCTCGTGATCCATTATGTCAGTCTTCATACGAGTGTTGAAATTGTTAGTCCTTTATTCGCTGTTGTAATTCACTTTTCAATCGCTAATGTTCTTATACTTTTCCACCACAATTTCAAGATGATAGCAGGCGTCATATCATATGACACCATTCCTTAGCACCCTGCACCTCTAACTGCGACACTGTTTTGTCTTAACAGCGACTGTTCTTCTTTCGGGTATACATCTTGATCAAATTTGTGTAAGACAAAACTTTGCTTTAAGACATGAAAAATGTCAAAGAGCACTAAGTGTAAAATCCACAGATGTAGGCGTCAAAAAGCATATAATCAGCGTGAGAGCATACTTACTGCAGTATTCTTGTAAATTTGGAATCCCCAAAGTTCAGACATGGACTTCATTCACTCAACTGGAGGACCACTTACTCGGATGGAAAAGCGATCTATTAAAGGCGTACCCTTCTTTCAACCGTTCTCCTGTGGTACCAGCTAAAACAGGACATTCAGATCCTCCCATACCAACTAAATTGAGCGGGGACAATTGAATCTGTCCATTTTGTAGGCAACTTTAATGGCTCTCAATAATCAGGCGAAAAAATTGTGTGAACGTTAGCTTTTTTCTAACTGTAGCATGTAGAGTACGACAGATTATCAAACAACGGGGTTTTAATCTTTGTCTAAGACAACTTTTACATTGACAAAAGAAAAAACAATTATGCTCGCCAAATTTTTTTTTAACATTTACAGAATAGGAAACGGTGATTTAAGAATCAAATGAACAGTTTATATTCTTCGCTTGACTAACGAATAGCTAAATCACAAACCCTACCTATCGAAACTTACAGCAATATACTACCCTCGCCCAACTCCCAGTATTCGCACTCTTCTGGCTACCATTGCCTAGCGTGCGTTACACGCAGACTATACGCAGTAGTCCGCGATGCCGCCTATACTAAAATAATTGATCAGTAGCTTACACCGGCACATGAAATTAAATCTCATCCAAACTTTTCCCGGGTGGTATGCAGAAATGAAGACATTTGGTCTTTAACCTTTCTTCAACTTTTCCTCTCATTGACTTTCCCGGGGACGGCGCCGCCTTCAGTCTTTAAAGAGCAGCCGGAAGTGCTATCACGTAAGATCCGACCCATCCGTATTGTGACCTTTACTCAGTCTGGGTGTGAGATGTTCATGGATTCGGGGCTGTCCCTTTTGAAAATTTTGTAAAAAAAATAACACAAAGTCGTAGTCACAGAACATTTATATTTGGACGTTTCCTTGAGCATTTACCAAGATGCAGAATGTCATTCCATAAACACCCATAACAAAAGAACAAACATTATACAATATTAAAAAACAAAAAATAACCCAAGAAAAAACAAGTTTTCCTCAAATATATACAAAACTTTGTTTTGTTATGGAGACAATCATTTTATCCATTTACTAGTTTTCTTATGACTAAAGCAAGAATTGAACATAAGCACTAATCAGACCAAAAAGTAAAGAATTACATTGCAGTGATGTAATGTTTAATCAATATTATCTCATTCCTTATTTCATTATCAAACTGGTGCTTAAGCATTAAAAACACAAATTTAATTATTAATTTTTTATGTGCAGCATTCATTGCAGGTTATTTTTCTTGTAAATGACCCTTTAATTACATTTCACCTTGAGGACAAAATGAAGCAAGTGACTGTCTCTTCAGAACACTGCTCAGTCTCCGTGTCAACACCACAAAGACATTTAAACTAGAAAATAAACTACATATGACAAACACAGGTTATCACCTCAGAGATCAACATGAACCTATTCTTAAAATTACAAGTGTTTGAATGTTGTACTGAAATAAATGTAAAAATGTAACACATTCTTACTCTTATATCGTACTAAAGCTTCTACATGATCAGTACAACATGATAAATCATCTAGTCTTGTACACTTTAAGAGAATGATACAAGCAAAGAAGAAGCATAAATATGAATGTCTCATAACATTCTTATTTTAATGTATTGCAAATTATGCATTGATTAAAATTAAAAAATATAATAACATTCTGTTGTTAACCTTGTTTTGTTCAAAAGAAAATGGTATGCACCACGATTCGTCCAACAAGACTGCCCTACCCCGAGCTTTCAAATTGGGAAGGCTGCGCACACTTTGTTGCAGATCACCTGGTCTACGTGCCATTGCACACGCCAACTCGGTTTGTAAGTGCCAGCATCGGCTTATCAAAAATAAACAATACTATCTTACTCTATTGTAGTGACTATTACATCAGCACTGACAAGCTTCTTGCACTCTGTCATCACAATCTATAATGTATAAACAAAATGTCCAGTACAAATACCTGTTGTTTTGTTTTTGTTTTTTCAAGATAACCTCACTCCAACGTCTGACCAACGACAAAAATCTCGCGCCTCCCTCCTGGCCCCGTGACATCAGAACGGACATAGGGAGACCCCCCCCTCCACCTCCTCTACACCCCTCTTGCTGGAGAAGCTGGTGGCGGCGGCGGGGAATTCGTATGTCGAATATTTTGAATGGTCACACTATTAACCTCGTGTAATCTACCCGCCATACTTATATTGGCTTAGTCTTTTGAGTTATTTTTCTAGAGTAAGTTTTAAGTTGATATCATTGGGAATCATCAATCTTCAATTCCCCATGCAGTAAAAGTATTGTAACCTAGGAATATTTCTTCACTGGAGATTGGCATGCTTGCTAAAGAAGGAAAGAAAAGGATCAACCTCAAGAGTCTCTAGCTGCAAAATGTAGCAAAACATTTAAAGGGGAACCCGCACGTGAATTCGATCTCGCTTATTTCGAAGTGTTTGTATTATGAATCCATTACGCCAGTTGTTTTGGAAATGTTTTTTTTTATGTTTTACTTCGCATATTCATTGATCTCTTGATTAAAAAAAACCTCCAGTGAACCTGAAGAGGAGAATGTTAGGATGAAGGGAAAATCAGGCAATTAATTATTCTACGAGAAAGAAAAATATTCACGGAAAATAAAAGTGGGAGAGTGGCCTCATTGTTACTTTGATTGTAGATGTCACACTCAATCACAGTAATTATTAAGAGCTCCATACAAGCCTAAGAATTAGTAATCACGTCATTTGAATTGTATAATTTAACATTACGCAAATTAGTAGGTAACTTCAAAGTTTGTTAAATAGGTTTAAACCTCATATTCACAATTACCATAAAGGATAAAAAATACCAGATGCATTTGCCAGCTGGCTCATTACTGTAATATATTATGTATTTAGGGTTACCAGACCATTTTAAGAGTAAAAGTATTATTTTACAACGTATATTCGTTTGTACTCCATTTGCAAGAGTGTATTCTATTGTACTGATTTTTTTGTCACAATTTCCTTAAAGGATTTTAACCGATATGTAATTTCTTGAAAATTATTGTATGTATTTTCCCAATAAAATGTTCACTGATCTATGCATTCAAATTTTACGAGTGTTTACGATTCGCTGTTTTGCCACAAACATGCTACTAGTGTTCTAGAACCCCACCTATCACAGGCACAGGTTGGTTGGAAAATTTGTGAGCTGGTCACAACGAAAAATAGAAAAATTTTAGATTTATTAAAGCCCCAGTGTTCACTTGAGAGAAATAGACTGACTATAGAATAGCTAATCAAATTTTGGTTTGATATTCTTTAATAATTTTTATCAACAGTCTCCAGAATCCAGTTATTTGTGCACCGTTCTTCCGAATAGAAGTAGATTCTGTAAGTTGTAATTAGCCATGAATAAAGCTATTATTACTTTCTCGCCTTCTACGTATTTATGCAGTTAAAAGAAAGTATTCCAACGCTGCAGCAGAAATGCCAATTTAATGTCAGAGAAACTTCTTTTTCCGAGACCCTGATATCGAAAACTGGATAAATAGTGATCTTGCTTTCATTAACACCTTGTGAGAATCATTCTCTACGTCCTTGGTCCTGAAAAGTTGGTTTACGGCCAAAGTCTGTCAGTAGTCAATACTAGCACCTAAACTGTTAAATTTTCTCCAAAATCCATCGATTTACCTAAACATAAGCCTCCGAATTTGAAATTAATATTTTGATTTATATTACATAAAAGCTCTATCTCCCACATTTTATAAAAAATGGCTCCAAATGATTTGGAGTATTTTTTTTTATAAAGCAAAGGAGATTATAGGTCTATATTTTTTTAGTTTTGCAGTTTTGAAAATTGCAAAAGTTCATTTTTTGCTAAATCCTACAACTGCAAAATAGAAGGGAAATATTTTGGTGAATGAAATACTTTTTGCAAAAATATGTTGAAATATCAATATCAGGTTCAACTCAGGTTCATACGAGTAGTTTCCGCGCAATTTTCGGTGAAATATAAACAATTTTAATGTTATTTTTTTTTAGAAATTGCTATTTTTCTTTAGTTTTTTTGAATATCCAAAAGTAACCTTTCAATAAAGCAGCAGGTCTCTAATTTTGTGTGAAGATTTTGTATTTCGAAAATTACCAAAAATTAACTTTGCAAAACTAAAATATCTGTTTGCTTGCTACGATAAACATCCCAAAGGTGGCTTTAAATGTTTCCTCGGATTACGCTTAAAAATGGCTCAGGTCTTATTATTGAAAAACTACTCAATTTTTAAAAATTGCAACAGAAATACCAGAAGTTGTTCTTAGAACACACCTAGTTTTTAATTTCTCCCCATACTACTTAGAGAGTAACGAGAAAGTATTGTAATACCGCAGTGGAATGGCTATTTTTCGTTAGAAGTGCATGTATTGTGACCTTGGACTTGGACCTTGTCCTGACATCTCTCCTTACACTTACATCACGAGTCAGGAGACTAGCCGGGAGTATTAAAAAGCATGTCCCAGCTGGGGCGAACCACTTTAGATTACACTTTAGATTAGCTTTTTAGATACACTTTAGCATACACTTTAGATTAATTTTTCATCTAGTTGGTTTGTTTGATACACCTAGTATAGAGCAAATAGTATCCCCGAATAAGTGGTACAAAGTTCCTCTAAACCAAATGACGTGTGAGTAGTCACATTATAATTCTGACATAAAAATAATCTTTTTGAAAGGTTTCTTAGCCCCCGTCCAACCACCCTCACTGCTATAGAGCCAAAAACCCACATAAAAAACGAAGTATAGCTACTGGCAGGGCTTCCCCCGCAGATCGAAGGAGACCAAAGGAGGGGTCAGACTGCTCATGTCGGGGAAAGCAAATCCCTTAGCCATGGAGGCTATCTGCCTAGAGGAGAGAACCCCAAAATAAAATTCTAGGTCCTCCAAAGAAGGGGTTCTGAAAAGGGTTGGCAAGCCATTCATAGAAAAAATACACTCGCAAGCTTCACAAAGCCCTCTGAATATACGTTTATTTGATGGACGACCAGGCAAGAATAAAGACGAGATTTATTTATTTTACGTCAAAAGCGGTTAAAATCTCCGACGGTATAAAGAAGGCATGTCTAGCGCATATATGGCCCATGGCAGTCTTTGGGAGAAGTTACTTGACGGATATCGTCCCAAATTTAGCTGTATTAATTCCCATTTTCTCTTTAAGGCAAACGAATGATCCATTCAAATGAAATGATACAGCAGTACAATTTCAAATTCTCAATTGAGAGTAAAATTTTAAAAAATGAATCAAAAGTATCTTTATTTTGTAATCCTCTTTAGCTAAGAGTGATATAAAATTATTAACATTTACGTTTAGGTTACAAGGTTTAAAAGACAAATATTCTTGTCTGTTAAAAGGGCTGTTTGTCCGCAAGCGAGAATTGTTAACTTATAGAGACGTGTAAGTTTATTTCACATTATTACTAAATACAATAAATAACTGAATGATTTAATAACACAAAACGAAAACGAATTCGCCATTCAAACATTGTCCTGTCCTTAGCAGATTATATAAGTGAGAATTTAGTAAGATAATATAGATTATATAAGTGAGAATTTAGTAAGATAATAAACATCAAATTGTAATAAGTAGTGAAGAATATAAACATAATCCAATTCTCGCTTTTTTGATAGAAAAAAACAACAACTGGCAAACATATTTTCAAATGAAGCCACTATTCCCCACCTCGCGCCGCTTCGGCTTGCGCGTGTACACCCCTTTCTGAATTTTAAGGGGAAATGTGTGCGGGATCAGGGAAAGTTGCCCGTGCCCGCAGGAGCGCCGTGCTCCCCAGGCGGGCAAGTAGCTCGTGCAGACGCAGTTGGACGTGCCTGGGATAAATGATACATTGTACTTGACAATGTATGCACTTGCACTTGAATGTCAGGGATATATGGAAAATGAATTAAACTGAATAATATCCTCAAGCAATACCATAAATGGAGTTTATTTCTGAAACTAAAAAGAAATCAAGAGATTCGAAGAATTCGACATTATTTATGTAGCGAGACTCGGGCCATCAGGTCCGCCCTTCCGCCTAACCACGTAATACATAAAGTTATAGATAAGAATTGAAACATTATTCAGAGATACATTTAGTAAATAAAATTTTATAAATTTTACATTAATACATTAATAATTAATATATTAAATAATACATTTAGTAAATAAACTGAAGCTTCTGGCCTTAGTTGTGAGGTCCGTCTTGCTCTATGGAACCCCAGTATGGGTCAACTTTACGTCGACAAATAGTTACATCCGAGGGATGACGTCAGTGAACATGTTATCAGCATTGCGGGTAGCTTGTGCATTCCGCCTGTGTCAAACGATGATTCCGCAGTGCGTCATCGCGGGGATGCCTCCTGTCGATATCTTGGGCAGGAGAGACGGAGGCGATATCACAAAGAAGAGGAGAACCCAGACTGCTCGACAACACTGCTCGAATGGCAGGATCGATGGGACAAGTCCATTAAAGGAAGATGGATGTACCGCATTATTCCCTCCATTGCACCGTGGATCAACCGTAAACATGAGTATACTCGGGATCCCAAATTGGGGATGTTTCTGGCATATCTCCACAGGTTCAAGCTGGAGGATACCCCATTCTGTCCACTATGTGAACCTGCTGTCGAAGACGCCGAGCATGTGTTCTTCCAGGCCCGCGATACCATCTGCAGCGACGGCACGTTATGAGTATACTCGGGATCGACCCGCTGACACCCGAAGCAATGGTTGGGTGCATGCTCGCCTCAGAAACCAACTGGGATGCGGTGAGCGCATATGCGCAGACCATAATAGCTGAGCTCAGGAGAATAGAAAGGGAAAGAAGGGAAGTCGATTGATCCTCCTTTGATCCTTCCTACGTTTTGGCGAAGAGAAGTGGCTTGTGACTAAACCACTCTAATCCACTCCCCGTGATGTAATGCCGAACGGCGGTTCCGCGGGGGGGATGGAGAAGGGAGGTTGGTGTTAGTGGGTAAAAATCTCACACTATCATGTGGTACGGGCCACATGGTGTCTTTTGAAGATTTCCACCTACCCTCGTAAAAAAACACACTCACTCACTCACTCCTCTCTCTCTTCTCTCTCTTTCTCTCTCTCTCTCTCTCTGTCTCTCTCTGTCTCTCTCTCTGTCTCTCTCTCTGTCTCTCTCTCTGTCTCTCTCTCTGTCTCTCTCTCTGTCTCTCTCTCTGTCTCTCTCTCTGTCTCTCTCTCTGTCTCTCTCTGTCTCTCTCTCTCTCTCTCCGTCTCTCTCTCTCTCTCTGTCTCTCTCTGTCTTATACCAACATGCACTACACTACCACACATGTCGGGGACTTAGAACTTGTCCCAGCTTGGGCGGTGCCCCGCTGGTGGGAGATATCTGGTTGGGGAAGCCCCCGCTAGTCGACGTAGGTCGGCGCCGGATGTCGTCATTCAGTGGTGGAAGATCACCGCCAACTCCCGATGAAATAACATGCAGTACACTTACGGGACGAATGGCCAGAGTAGCTAACGTGCTCGGAATCACTAACAATCAATCAACAGAATACAGAACACCATTGATAGGAAAAAACAGTTTACTTACAAAGTCATGAAACATAGAGCTGGAAAAGAAATGTAGCACGATATAGTACTAATACCTAAAGTACTATCACGTAATATCTAAAAAAACATTCAATCACTACAAAGAACCCTCAAGCAAAAGACACTTTAGATGCAGCAGCTGAGGAGATAATTGAATTTATCATTGAATTTAAGAGATCTTTGAATTTAAGTAATTTGAAAAGCTGTAAAAAAATAGAAAAGCATTAGTACCAGATGGAATAAACAATAAATTACTAAAATATGGAGGAGTATTTCTACACTTCACATGACTGCATCTAATTAATGTGTGTCAGAAAATATGCAAGATACCAGAAAAATGAAAGATAACTATTGGCACATAGGCACCCAAAATTAATTCAAATTTGGCATAGTAGTTGGAATTATATATTATATCATTTATAACAATTCCTTGACTTCCTATGATTTCTATAACTTTTCCTTGTGCCAAGTGAGGAAATTGTGGCAAAACGCTTGTCGACAACCCTATTCATCATCTGTGGCTCTCCGAAAACTCTGATGAAGCTATTTCATAGCCTTAACAACAGCCAAAGCAGGTGATCATGTCATCATATAAAACATGGAAAACCAAATACAAATGGTTGTTTACAGATTCAATAATCTTGGTCTTAAATATAATTTGAAAAAAAAAAACAATGGCATTCCATGGTTGATATCCAATAATGACTAAAATAGTAATTGGAAAAACTAGTTTCCGGTTTTAATTCCCTATGATGCAATATATCTTAAGAAGAAGAAGAAAAGATATAATAAATAAGATAAATCACTCTTAGAGGATTTGTGGCACAATTAAACAAATCTTTAAAGGCAAAGTGGTGTAAAAAATTTCTCTCTCAAGTTTTATAAAGTAATGGCCATCTTGACCGTACTGTATGGTTCCAAATACTGAGTGACAAAGAAAAAGGATCTAAGAAATATAGAAACAGCAGGGATGAAATATCTCCACTCCATAATAGGATACATTCAATAAGACAGAGTATGAAATGAAGACATCTGAATAGAACTCCAAATGCAGCCACTAACTGAAAAAAATAATTAAAATACAAAGAAGAGTGGAAAGAACATTTTTGCTGTATGTCTCAGGATAGACTTCCAAGACTGGTCTTGAATTACTGACTTCAAGGAAAAAGGAATGTGGGAAAGTTACAGAAGAGATTGTGAAGCCACAACAGACAGCTTAACTAATGCTGGAGTGTGAAGGGGAGGATGTCATATAAGGACAGTTGTATTTTATGATCAGATATCCTTCCTTATTTGTGTTCACATGTCTGGTAACCAAGTATTTTCCAAAACCCAGTTGTACAATCGTAATGTAAAACAAAAGTAATTTTTTATTCATTACAACTTAATTTTAGTCTTTATCATATACCATGAGCAATAGCAAACTATTCTGCAAATAACATTTTGACAATTATATTTTAAATATTTATAACTATTATCAAATAATGTATATTATTAAATGAGAATACAGGAAATTGCATTTATATTAACTACAAGCTTGTCAACTATCATCCCATTCAAAATCATTTCCCTCTCATTATCATTCTTCCATAACCATTTTTCATGTAGTGGAAGGCCACTTACAAGAATGAAGGACATAAAGGAGTGTGTCCCCTTTATACTAGTCTACACTCTTACAAGAGTATGGCACTCATCATTGTAACTATATTGGCATGAGATGCCAAGAATTCTTTTGATCACATATCAGTAAGTTCTACTATCTCCAATTTGAGTTACTAAGTTTGGCTTCTAAAAGGCAAAAATATGTTACAAAATTTCTTAAACAGGTAACATAAATTGATATGAAAATTATTTTTTCACTCAAATTTTATTTACCCCAAAACATTTTATTAAGTAATGATGAAATAGTATTAAGAGGAAAATAGAAATGTAACAGCTAAAACAACTTTGTTATTCCCCTCGGAATGATTTTAAAATGCAGAAAATTATTATTCTATTTTCACATTTCACTGATGCATACTTTAGTGTTGGAATAATGGACAGTGCATTAATCATCTCTTCATTTAATGCTGAGTGCACATTTGCAGTGCATAATTTGAGATTTTTCTCAAATACAAATTTCAGCTTTTGCACAGCACCAAATATGCACCCACTCTTATGATGTTCATTATTGTGTGAAACATTTTTGTAAATTGTGTGATTAGGCACATGAGTTATTTTCCACAAACTTAAATTTGGGCAACATTTTCTTGTATCTAGATTAAGAATTGGAGACTCCACCTGTTTAATAACAATACACCTCCTATCTGTCCTAACACTAGGCTAGTGTCCCACAAAATATACAGGCACCTAATGGGAGAATGTCCTAACTTTTTACAACAAAAGCAAAAATATCTTCAAGGAAAAAACTTTGAATCAATATTTTACTCATCCATATTTCGAAATAAAATTCAAGGAATTTTACAAAAACAACTAATATTTTTGACAAAATATAAATGGAAATTCTACGTCAAAAGTTTATTACTATATCACAAAGAAAAGAATACTACGAGAGCAGTTTAGTAATGAAATGAAATCTGTAAACCCTAATTATAAAAAACACAGTAATTTTCAATAAATTGTTTACTGTTGTATTGTAATGTAAAAAAATATACTTTTTAAAATGTTGCTAATGAACTTGGTATTGATGCAAAAATAATGTTTTAAAACAAGGATAAGGAGGAAAAAGACATTTTATTTTTGTAATTTAGTTGCTATGCATTCGAAAGAAAAATATTCTGATAAGTGCTTCATTTTTATACATTGATGAAGCAACATATTTCAGAAAAGGAAAAACTGGCATTTTCCACAGATTTTTATTTTCTAAATCTGTGTTAGGTCTGAAAATGCTTCATTTTTCCCAAGAAAATTTTCAAATTGTATATCCAAAAGCCTCTTTAATACTTTTCAGAAAACTGACAAAAAGATAATTGCACGTAATTTTAAATTCAATTTTGTTGTCTCTTTGAAAAAGTGATGTAATTTTTGCTGTTTTTATAATATCTGAAAATATTCCTGGGCATCAAAAAATATTCAGAATTTATTAGTTGTCTAAATGCAGGTGCAAAGATTTTATTAAACAATACATAAATTCTTCTAAACTTACTGAATGTTTGTTTTTGGTGCAAATCCTCAAATTCCATAGGTATAAGAAATTTTAAGCCAAAATTATATGCAAAATTATTGTCTTGTATATTTGAAATTCAATTAAATTCTTGAATTCTAAGGAATTCAAGAATTTAATTGAATTTCAAATATACAAGACAATAATTTTGCATATAATTTTGGCTAACAAGAAAAATAAATATTTTTCTTTTGCTTCTTCCCAATGTTTTCCAATATTCTTGTAATGTACTTAATTGAAAACACAACACTGATTGTCTATATGATAGACAACATAGATAACACTGGTCTACAAAAAAAAAAATCTTTTTTCTGCTGCTGAGAAGAATTCACCTATATTATACTGAAATCTATGCTCTGATTCCATATGTGAAGTCACATTTATTCTGGTAAGCCATATTTTTTAAATATAGCATTGTGGTAGGCAGACTAATCAAAAATAATTAAAATTATTTGATGTTTTTGCAAATTTTTGCATTAATTTATATTTTAAAAACTTTAAAAGTGATATACATTTATGTACAATATATAATAATTACTTCAAGCCCTTGAGACTCTTTTCAAACTCCTTGAGATGTTTGCTTTTTCTTTTATGTAAGCTTGCAGTAGATCTCTGAAGAAACCATTAGAAATCCGAAAAAAAAAAATTAATAGTAAACGAAAAGAAAACGGTTTTAATGCAGTTTTCTATTTCAAATAAACAATTCTGTGCTCCATTGAAAATGAACAGTGTACCATTGACCGATGTTAAGACAACAAAATTTTTAGGTCTCTCAATTCAGTCAAACCTTAAATGGAACGTCCATTTAAATGAATTGAACACAAAATTAAGTTCATTATGCTACGCGTTCAGAATTCTTGCAAATTCAGTCAGCCTTCATACTGCTCATTGTGTATACTTCGCGAATGTTCATTCCCACCTAAGATATGGCATAATATTCTGGGGAAATACATCTTATAGCTCCCAGACTTTTAGATTACAAAAACGAATTCTACAAATAATAACCAAATCCCACCCACGTGATTCATGTAAGCTTCTCTTCATTAATCTAGGAATTCTACCATTACCGTGTCTTTTTATTTACGAATCAGTGGTTTTGTAAAAATGACTTGCTCAAGGGCGGGAATATTTTTTCACAAAATGCCGAAGTCTATTACTATAACACTCGACGTAGAAATCGTATTCATCAGGTGACAGTATCAACAACTCATTACAAAAAATTCACATACAATACATGTACATTATTTTACAACACTTTGCCAGATGACATTAAACGATTAAATTCAATAGAAAAGTTTAAATCCCAAGTGAAATCGTTTCTGCTGCATAACTGTTTCTATACAATTAGAGACTATACTGAGCATCACAAGAAAAGTAACATTAATTTTAACAATGATACATAATGCATTATTTACCATTTGGACTGTATAAATGAGTATAAACAACCTGTAACAACTATTGTACTACAGCTTCCGGGTCAATGACCCCATCTCGATCAGGTTTTCGTCCAGTTTCCTGATCCATTGAGCAAATGCTGAGATGGCCCCTTGTTTTGCTTCTGGACATAAATGTAACTTCATTTTCTGTGAACATCTTCTAGAATTCAGTGGGAAATACAATTATTCAAATTATCGTTTCCATGTTGTCGCGGCAGGAAGTAATAAGAGCCAAAATTTATTGCTTATTTATCCTTGAAAATAGATTTTATTACATGGAGTTTTTTAAAATTCAAAATTTATTGCTTGTTTATCCTTGAAAATAGATTTTATTACATGGGAGTTTTTTTGGTTTTTTCTCCCTTTCAAAATTCAAAATTTAAGTAGTATATGACTTATTGTAGGGATCACAGAATTTTGAAAATGTGCACACAATTCACTTTTCCCCATAGCACGTCATACGCAGTTTTTAACTGTTTTTTGACGTAAAATAAATAAATGAATAAATCTCCCATAATGCTAGCACTGTAATATCCATGGTATCTGGATTCCAATGTCGATATATCCTGGTTGTACCTCTCACCATGCTCATCACTGACACCTTGGAAATTTGGCAGAAAAAATTCCAGTTCACAATGCCGGAAATGTAATTTTAAAGGTGTGCGACAACCTTGGTTTTCCTTTGTTTGGAATTCCCACAACCTTGGTTTTGATATGCTCTGATCATATTATGTACAAGTTCAGCATAATTATCTGATAGATAATTTTCCCAAAACTTGGCTGATACAAGTACAAATGTGTCAAAGCTTTTAAGTTCTAAAAGATTAAGTTTTGTCCTGAATATTGTGTCACACACTGTCGTATTTCTGGCCCAATGCAAATTCCTGCCTTTAATTTTGCTTTGCTTTGCTTTGCGTTGATTGCTTTGCTTTGCTTCGCAAACTTCTTTTAGATGCCTAAAACCTCCACCATTATGATTCATTGCAACAAGGGTTATCAAAAAGCAATGTTTAATGTGAGGGGTGGAAGAAAACCCTTCAGCAGGTGAACCAGGGTCTTGTCGTTACATTGTTTTCTCCAATAGTGAAATCATTTCTCTGGGGCCAATATTGAATTTTAAAATTGTCATCATGGCTATCCCATAAAAAAAAAGAATATATTTTTGGTGTAGCCTAATTGCAATCCAAGTAATAGCAATATAACTTTCAAATCACCACAAATATTCCACTGAAATGATCCCTAGTAAATCAATTTGAGAAGCATATCCATTCTTTCATATGTCTCCTTTAACCAATTACCTATGGAAAATAGGAATTCATGGTTTCTCTTTACTAATGTATAATAGAAAACATCTCAAGCTAACTTTAGACCAGTCTATGAATTGCCTCCGCTCTTGAGGTTGGTGTACATCTTAAATCTTTCATGAGAGCATTTATATTAGAACAAAAACACTAGAAGCTAAGAGTTCAGTCTTACCTTTTGAAAATGAAAAATCCCTGAGTAAGTCATGGAGATCTTCTCGACTACACAACTGTGGTTCAGAACTTTCAAACTGATGGTCATGAAACTCAGAATCTGAAGTGCTACCATTCTGGACCTCCTCTTCATAAGAAAGTTCACTTTCAAGAGTAAAATCACTGGGAGGAAGTGGTACAGGGTTCTCCATACCATGAAATACATGTTTCAGAGCTGATGCACAATCTGGGGGCACACTTTTTCATTTGTTTTTCTTCAAAAATCCAACAAGTTTCTAATACAAAAATAGCAATCCGAAGTGTGATATTTTTTCTCACATAAAACCAATGGCACTGTGAAAGGGATTGATCGTCCTTTGCCAGCCAATCATTATGTAAGAATAGTGTAATATACAATGCAACAATTAAGAGGTGCCCAAACTTTGTCATCATCTGTTGATCAAGGAGCATATTTGCTACAGATGTAGCAAAAATTGTATGGATGGTTCATACAACTTCTCCTGCTCATGATGTCAATTAAATTCTGTAATTAAATGGAAAAAAATATCAACGAGAGCAATAAGCATCAAATTTTATTTTGAGTCAATTGTATCTTCATATGTCGGAGCATTAAATAACTAACAATAAAATGTAAATTAATTAATTAACTATTAAATTATAGTTCAGTTTTAGCAGGTCAAAGGCCTACATCAGACATGGAAGAGCTTACAATATGCCACATATTTTAATTTTTAAAAATCACATGAAAGTGCACACTAGTGGAAAATTAACAATTGGGAGTTCTCTACAAGTAATATAAAAACAATTAAAAAATATCACAAAGACAGTTCCTTTTACATTTGATCTCATTATCATTTGAAGATATCATTATCATTCAAAATATTACTTCAAGAATATTAAAGAAAAGTAGAAACTCGTCCTAAATAGAAATTTTATTTAAAAAGAAACCCCTTTTTTTAAAAAAATGGCGATTGGGATTACTTTTAAATGTGGTTTAAGGGTCTTTTTCTGAAATCCCATTGAGTTTTTTAAAAACATCATTTTGTCATTTAAATCCTTATCCACTCACCCAAAAGCCCCTGTTACAAAACACTTTTTTTCATTTTCACAGAAAAATGTCCCAAATTTTTTAAAGGGGGTGTACTCATAAATCAATAATGTAAAAAATAGTTTTAGTAAAAAAATTACTGATGTGAGAGAAGTTAAAGAATTAGATTTTTGTAATTAAAAAAAAAAAGAATAGAACAAGATAGCGTCATAGATAGATGTCATCTTAAAGGATTCATATAGTACTAACCCTACCAAAAATTTAAAGAAAAAATTTGGATCCAAAAATTTTTGAAAATTTTTTTTGTTACTTTTTAAAATTGAAATTTCAGCTTTTTGACAAAAAACCCTTTTAAAATTTTTTTTAAAAATTTTTTGTTTGTGAAATAACCCATTTATTGGGGAAAAAATTTCATTTAAAGGAAAAATCTCTCTTTAATTTTAAGTTGTAGCAAGACTAAAAAAATCCAAACTTTTGCAATTTTCGAAAGTTCAGAGTTAACTGTGGGCCTATTCCAAATTTATAAGTGTATTTCCTCCATTCTTACAAGAAAGGGAAAAAAAATTGGGGCCTTTTTTTAGAAAATTTGGAAAAAGTTGAGGGGGTTCAAAGTTCTAAATTTTAAAAAAATTTTTCAAAATATCAAATTTTAATTAGCATATGGACAAAAGGGGTTTTTTAATTTGAAAAACATCGGGGGACGGACGGAGGTAAGGAACGTTTTGAAAAAAAAAAACAGTTTTGGGATCAAGGGAAACCCCCAAAAAAGGGGTACCCTTATTTAAATGATTTTCCGCATTTCATGCTCTTTTCAAATATAATCTCCCGTATATACAAAGACGAGAAAATAAAAGTATTTTGCTAAAAATTCATTATGAAAAATAAATTTTTTTGAAAAAAAAAATTAAAAAAATTCCTTCAAATTGATATACTTTTTTTAATTTTAAGGGAAAATATTTTTCTCATTCCTTTAATAATTTTCTATTTCAAATATTGGGTTTTAAAAAAACGTTGATAAATTTTATTGGGTAAATTTTAATTTTAAAAAATATTTAAACTTTTTTTTTTTAAGGAATAAAAGTTTTTAAGTCAAATTTTTTGGGGTTAACAAAGTTTTATTGTTGGGGTTTTTCCGTTTTGGTTTTTTTTTGTTTTTTTTTTGTTTTTTCTTTGTTTCTTTCATTTCTTTTTTCCTTTCTTCTTTCCCTTTCCTTTCTTTTTTTCCCTTTCCTTTCTTCCCCCCTTTTTTTCTTTCCCTTTTTTTCCCTTCTTTCCCCTTTCGTTTCCCCCTTTTTTTCCCCCCCCCTTCTTTCTTTCCTTTTCCCTTCCTTTTCCTTTTCCCCTTTCTTCCCTTTTTCTTTCTTTCTTTCCTTCTTCCTTCTTCGTTTCTTTCCTTTCATTTCCTTCCTTTCTTCTTCCTTCCCTTCTTTCGTTCCCCCCCTTTTTTTCTTCCTTTCTTCTTTCCTTCCTTTTTCCCCCCCTTTTTTTTCTTCCCTTTCCTTTCTTCCTTTTTTTCCCGTTCCCCTTTTTTTCCTTTTTCATTCCTTCCTTTCTTTTTCTTCTTCCTTCCCCCCCTTTCTTCCCTTCCTTCCTTCCTTTCTTCCTTCTTCCTTCTTCCTTCTTCCTTCTTCCTTCTTCCTTTGTTTTTCCTTCTTCTTCTTCTTCTTCCCTTTTCTTCTTCTTCCCTTTTTCCTTCCTGTTCTTTCCTTCCCTTTCCCCCCCCTTTCCCCCCTTTCTTCTTCCCTTTTTTTCCTTTCACCCCCCCTTCTTCCCTTTTTCCCCCCCCCTTCCTTCATTTCCTTCTTTCACCCCTTTTCCTTCCTTCCCCCCCCCTTTTTCCCCCCTTTTTTTCTTCCCTTTTTCCCCCCCTTTCCCCCCCCCTTCCCTTCCCTTCCCCCTTCCCCCCCTTCTTCCCTTCGTTTCCCTTCTTTCTTCTTCCTTCTTTCCTTCTTCATTCCTTCCTTTTTGTTTTTTTTCCTTTTTTTCTTTCTTTTTTTTCATTCTTTGTTTCGTTTTTTTCTTTCCCCTTTTTTTCTTTTTTCTTTTTTCTTTTTTTCGTTTTTTTTTTCGTTTCGTTTCTTTTTTTCGTTTGTTTCTTTTGTTTTTTGGTCTAGTCTGGGCTTGGGGCTTTCTGGGCTTTCTTTCTTTCTTTTCTTTTTCTTTCTTGTTTTTGTTTTTTTTCTTGTCTTTTTTGTCTTGTCTTTTCTTTCTTGTCTTTCTTTCTTTCTTTCTTTTCTTTCTTGTCTTTCTTTCTTTCTTTTTTTCTTTCTTTCTTTCTTTCTTGTCTTTTTTTCTTTCTTTCTTTGTTCTTTTCTTTCTTTCTTTGTTTTTTCTTGTCTTCTTTCTTTGTCTTTCTTTCTTTTTCTTTCTTTCTTTCTTTCTTTTCTTTCTTTCTTTTCTTTGTTTTTTCTTGTCTTTCTTTTCTTTCTTGTCTTTTCTTTTCTTTTCTTTCTTTTCTTTTTTCTTTCTTTCTTTCTTTCTTTCTTTCTTGTCTTGTCTTTCTTTCTTGTCTTTCTTTCTTGTCTTTCTTTCTTTCCCTTTCCTTTTCTTTTCTTGTTTCTTGTTTTTTCTTGTCTTTCTTTCTTTTCTTGTCTTTCTTTCTTTCTTTCTTGTTCTTTGTCTTTTCTTTCTTGTTTTCTTTCTTTTCTTTTCTTTCTTTCTTTTTTTCTTTCTTTCTTTCTTGTCTTGTCTTGTCTTGTTTTTGTCTTGTCTTTTCTTTTCTTGTCGTTCTTTTCTTTCTTTTCTTTCTTAAACTTTCTTTTCTTTCTTTCTTTTCTTTCTTGGGCTTTCTTTTCTTTCTTTCTTGTCTTGTCTTTCTTGTTCCTTTTTGTCTTTTCTTGTCTTGTCTTTCTTGGGGCTTTCTTTCTTTCTTTCTTTCTTGTCTTTCTTGTCTTTCTTTCTTTCTTTTCTTGTTTTTGTCTTTCTTAATCTTTTTTTCTTTCTTTCTTTTCTTGTTTTTTCTTGTCTTTCTTTCTTTCTTTCTTCCCTTTCTTTCTTAATTTTTTTTTCTGTCTTTCTTGTCTTTCTTTCTTGTCTTTCTTTCTCTTGTCTTTCTTTCTTTTTTTCTTTCTTTTTCTTTCTTTCTTGTCTTTCTTTTTTGTTTTCTTTCTTTCTTTCTTGTCTTTCTTTCTTTCTTTCTTTCTTGTCTTTCTTTTCTTGTTTTAAACTTGTCTTTCTTTCTTTCTTTGTTTTTTCTTTTTCTTGTCTTGTTTTTCTTTTTTCTTTCTTTTCTTTTTTCTTTTCTTTTCTTTCTTTCTTGCCTTTTTTTTCTTTCTTTCTTTTCTTGTTTGTCTTTTTTTTTCTTTTCTTTCTTTCTTTCTTAATTTTTTCTTTGTCTTTGTTTTCCTTTTCGCCTTTCTTCTTGTCTTGTCTTTTCTTTTTTGCTTGTCTTTCTTGTTTTTTTTCTTCTTGTCTTTCTTTCTTTCTTTTTTGTTCTTTCTTTCTTGTTTCCCGCTTTCTTTCTTTCTTTCTTTTCTTTAATCTTGTCTTTGTCTTTCTTTCTTTCTTTTCTTTCTTTTTCTTATCTTTTCTTTCTTTTCTTTCTTTCTTTTCTTTCTTTTCTTTCTTGTTTTTTCTTTCTTTTCTTTCTTTCTTTCTTTCTTTTTTCTTTCTTTCTTTCTTTCTTTCTTTCTTTCTTTCTTTTCTTTTCTTATCTTTCTTTCTTTCTTTCTTTCTTTTCTTTCTTTCTTTCTTTTCTTTTCTTTCTTTCTTTTTTTCCTTTCTTTCTTGTCTTTCTTTCTTTCTTAATTTTTGTCTTTCTTTCTTGTTTTTCTTTCTTGTCTTTCTTTTCTTTCTTTCTTTCTTTCTTTCTTTCTTTTTCTTTCTTTCTTTCTTTCTTTCTTGTTCTTTCTTTCTTGGGCTTTCTTTCTTTGTTTTTTCTTTCCCCCTTTTTTCTTTCTTTCTTTTTCTTTCTTTTCTTTTCTTTTCTTTCTTTCTTTTCTTTCTTTTTCTTTCTTGTCTCTTTTCTTTCTTTCTTTGTCTTGTCTTTCTTTCTTGTCTTTTCCTTTTTCTTTTTTGTCTTGTCTTGTTTTTGTCTTGTTTTTCTTTCTTTTAAATTTTTTCTTGTTCTTTCCTTTCTTCTTAATCTTTCTTTCTTGTCTTGTCTTTCTTTTCTTGTCTGTTTTCTTGTCTTGTCTTTCTTTTCTTTCTTTCTTTCTTTCTTGTCTTTCTTGTCTTTTCTTTCTTTCTTTTCTTGTCTTGTTGTTCTTTTCTTTCTTGTCTTTGTTTTTGTCTTTCTTTCTTTCTTTCTTTCTTTTCTTTCTTTCTTTCTTTCTTTCTTGGGCTTTCTTTCTTTCTTTCTTTCTTTCTTGTTCTTTCTTTCTTTTCTTTTCTTTCTTCTTGTCTTTTTTCTTTCTTTCTTTCTTGTCCCTTTCTTTCTTTTCTTTCTTTCTTTTCTTTTCTTCTTTCTTGTCTTTTCTTTCTTTTTTCTTTCTTTCTTGTTTCTTTCTTTCTTGTCTTTTCTTTTTTCTTGTCTTTTCTTTCTTTTTTTCTTTCTTTCTCTTTTCTTGTCTTTCTTGTCTTGTCTTTCTTGTCTTTCTTTCTTTCTTGTCTTTTTTCTTTTTTCTTTCTTGTCTTGTCCTTTTCTTTCTTTCTTTTCTTTTTTCTCTTTTCTTTCTTGTTTCTTTTGTTTTTCTTTCTTGTCTTTCCCCTTTCCTTTCTTTCTTTCTTTCTTTTCTGTCTTTTCTTTCTTTTCTTTCTTTTTTCCCCTTTTGCTTTCTTGTCTTTATTTTTTCTTTCTCTTTTCTTTCTTTCTTTTCTTTCTTTCTTAATTTTTTCTTTCTTGTCTCCTTTTTTCTTTCTTTCTTTTTGTCTTGTCTTTCTTGTTTTTTCTTTCTTGTCTTGTCTTTTCTTGTCTTGTCTTGGCTTTTGCTTTTTTTCTTATCTTGTCTTTTTCTTTCTTTCTTTCTTTGTTTCTTTCTTTCTTTCTTTCTTTTCTTTCTTGTTTTTCTTAATTTTTTCTTGTTTTTTCTTTCTTGTCTTGTCTTTCTTTTCTTTCTTTCTTGGGGCTTTCTTTCTTTATTTAATTTCTTTCTTTCTTTCTTTCTTGTCTTTCTTGTTTTTTTGTCTTTCTTGTCTTTCTTGTCTTGTTCTTTCTTTCTTTCTTTCTTTCTTTTTGGTTTTTCTTGTCTTTTCTTGTCTTTCTTTTCTTGTCTTTTTCTTGTCTTATCTTGTCTTTCTTGTCTTTTTCTTGTCTTGTCTTGTCTTTGTCTTGTTTTTTTCTTGTCTTTTCTTTATTTATCTTTCTTGTCTTTCTTGTCTTTCTTTCTTGTCTTTTCTTGTCTTGTCTTTTCTTGTCTTTCTTGTCTTTCTTTCTTTCTTTCTTTCTTTCTTGTTCTTTTCTTTTCTTTCTTTCTTTCTTTCTTTTTTCTTTTCTTGTTTTTTCTTGTCTTGTCTTTCTTGTCTTGTCTTTCTTTCCTTTCTTTCTTTCTGGTCTTTCTTTTCTTTTTCTTTCTTTCTTGTCTTTCTTTCTTTCTTGTCTTTCTTGTCTTGTCTTTTCTTTTCTTTCTTGTCTTTCTTGTTTTTCTTGTCTTGTCTTGTCTTGTTTCTTTTTTCTTGTCTTTCTTTCTTAAACTTGTTCTTTCTTTCTTTCTTTCTTTCTTTCTTTCTTGTCTTTCTTTCTTTCTTTCTTCCCTTTTTTCTTTTTAATCTTTCTTTCTTTCTTTTCTTTCTTGTTTTTGTCTTTTCTTTCTTCCCTTTTCTTGGGTTTTTTCTTTTTTTTACCCTTTCTTTCTTGTTTTTCTTTCTTG